>CM075808.1:90002698-90328156 GCA_037975025.1 Excoecaria agallocha | reverse complement strand
ACTAGGGGTTCTATCACAACTTGGGACCAATTAGCCCAAGCCTTTTTATCAAAATATTTTCCCCTAGCAAAAACTGCCAAAATTATAAAAGATATCACCACTTTTGTTCAACATGACTTTGAATCTTTGTATGAGGCATGGGAAAGGTTCAAAAAATTGCAGCAAAGTTGCCCACACCACAATCTTCCAAGGGAGTTACTGATGTAAACATTCTACAACGATGTGAATCCAACAACTCGAGGCACCATTGATGCTGCAGCTGGGGGATCTCTTATGAGGAAAACAACAGAGGCTGCTTTTGAGTTATTGGAGGAAATGTCAATGAACAACTGCATGTGGCCAACCGAGGGAGCTAGAGAGACAAATTTCTCCAATGTAAGGGGAGTTCATGCAGTAGATTCGGTGGTAGCTTTGCAGGCTCAAGTGGAGTAGTTGACTCAGAAAATTAATAGTTTAGGTATGGGTAGTAATCCACCTAGTGGGTGTAGTATATGTGGACAATTAGGCCATGGAAGTGAAGGGTGTAATTTGGGTATGGCTAGTACTAAAGAACAAGTTAGTTTTATCCAAGGACAAGGAAGAGGAAACCCATATTCATACACTTACAACCCCAATTGGAGAAACCACCCGAATTTTTTTTGGGGGAATAATAGCAACCAAAATAGGGTTGTGGGGTTTCAACAACCTCAAGATAGATTTGGTGCCTTGGAGGTTAAGATGGATAGGTTTTTAGAGGGCATAAATATGAAGTTTAATGCTCAAGACGAGGCCCAAAAGAGGATGGAATCTAAGTTTGAACAAATAACCAAGAATCAAGCTTTTTCCATTCACAATTTGGAAGTTCAATTAGGGCAAATTGCCAAGGCTCTTCCATCGATATTACAAGGGAGTTTACCAAGCAATACGGAGGACAACCCAAGAGAAAATTTAAAGGCAATAAATTTGAGGTCAGGAAAGTCTTACACTAACGAATTTGTTTTCACTAACAATTTGAGTAATATGCAGGAATGTAATAAGCAAGTTGAGTTGGTGTCGCGAGTGCAACACCTATCGTGAGCGCAACAGGAAAGGGAGCCACAACCATCGCGAGTGAGAAGGCTATCACAAGCGCGCCAGTTACAGTGGAAAAGCCTTCTATCGTGAGCACGACACCTGTCGCGAGCGCGAAGGATGGGGTTGCACAAGAAAAAATTTCAAGGGTTTTTCAACCACGACCACCATTTCCATAACGGTTGAAGCAAGAGAATCAAGATAAGCAATGTCAATCTTTTCTTGATAAATTGAAACATGTGCATATAAATTTAAACTTTGTTGAAGCTATAACACAAATTCCTAACTATGCAAAGTTTCTTAAAGATTTAATTGCTAAGAAAAGGAGTTGGGAAGATGTTTCAACCATTGAATTGATTGAGGCATGTAGTTCTATTATTACAAATAAATTGCCTACTAAAATGAAAGATAATGGTAGTTTTACTATTCCATGCATTTTAGGGGATGTTGAGTTTCCTAAGTGTTTATGCGATTTGGGGGCCAACATTAACCTTATGCCATTATCTATTTTCAAGAAGTTGCGGTTAGATTATGTTAAACCTACTTCAATGGTTTTACAATTAGCTGACCAGCCTATTAAAAAGCCAATTGGTATAGTGGAGGATGTATTAGTTAAGGTTGACAAATTTATTTTGCTTGCCGATTTTGTCATTTTAGATTTTACATATGATGTGAAATGCCCATTGATTTTAGGGAGACCTTTCATGAGAACAGGTAGGGCATTGGTTGATGTCTATGAGGGTTCATTAATTTTAAGAGTGGGGGATGATAGTGTAGAATATCGCATGGATAAGGCATTAAGATACCCCATGGAGGAGAATATATGCATGAGAATAGATGTTATTGGTGAATGTGTTGCAGCAGTATTTAATGAAGCAGATATAAATGGTGAGGTCATTGAGGAAGAAGCTAGTGGGAAGGAAAAGCAAGAGGGTGCAAGGCCAGAACACTTATATCGAAATTATGCACCTATACCATCTTCAATTGTAAGTCCTCCTACGGTAGAGTTGAAAGAGCTACCTAATCATTTGAGGTATGCATTTCTTGGTTTAAATCATACTTTACCTATCATTGTGTCTAATAAACTTACTAGTCATCAGGAATCTTTGCTAGTAAAGGTGGTTAAAAAGAGAATAAAGAGTATAGGTTGGCAAATTTCAGATTTGCAAGGAATTAGTCCTAATGTTGTTATGCATAGGATTAATATGATAGATGATTGTCAACCTAGGGCAGATAGGCAAAGTAGAGTTAACCCAAATATGAAAGAGGTAGTTAAGAAAGAGGTCATCAAATTGTTAGATGCTGGGATTATCTATCCAATTTTGGATAGTTCTTGGGTGAGCCCAATACATTGTGTACCTAAGAAAGGAGGTATGACAGTAGTTAGGAATGAGAATGGGGAATTGATTCCTACTAGAACCACCACAGGTTGGAGGGTTTGTATTGATTATAGGAAGTTAAATTCAGCTACTAAGAAGGATCATTTCCCTTTACCCTTCATTGATCAAATGTTGGAAAGGGTAGCTGGGCATTCTCATTATTGCTTTTTTTGGGATGGGTATTCAGGCTATTTTCAGGTTTTTATATACCCTAGTGATCAGAAGAAGACCACTTTTACTTGTCCATATGGCACTTTCGCCTATAGACGTATGCCTTTTGGGTTATGTAATGCACCTGCAACTTTTCAAAGGTGCATGACCTCTATCTTTGGGGATATGATTGAGAATATCATGGAAGTTTTCATGGATGATTTTTTAGTCTATGGAGACTCTTTTGAGTTATGTTTAAATAATTTAGATAGAGTGTTGGCTAGGTGTGAGGAAACTAACCTAGTGCTAAATTTGGAAAAGTGTCACTTCATGGTTGAAGAGGGTATAGTTCTTGGCCATAAGATTTCTAGTAGGGGCATTGAAGTGGATAGAGCAAAGGTTGAATTGATTGAGAAATTACCTCCACCCACTACACTTAAGGGCATTAGATCATTCTTAGGACATGCTGGGTTCTATAGAAGATTTATTAAGGATTTTTCACTCATAACTAAGCCTTTAACTAATTTGTTGGTTAAGGAAGTGCCTTTTGAATTTTCTGATGATTGCATGCATGCTTTTAATTCTTTAAAGAAGGCCCTTACAACAGCACCTATAATCACTTCTCCTACTTGGGAGTTACCTTTTGAAATTATGTCCAATGCAAGTGACTTAGCAGTAAGTTGTGTGTTAGGTCAAAGGATTGGTAAGCATTTGCATGTGATTTACTATGCTAGTCATACTTTATCACCGCCTCAAGTGAATTATACAACCACTGAAAAAGAAATGTTGGCTATTGTCTATGCATGTCATAAGTTTAGGTCTTATTTGTTAGGATCTAAAGTTATAATCTATACGGATCATGCAGCTTTGAGATATTTGTTTGCTAAGAAAGATACTAAACCTAGGTTGATTCGCTGGATTCTTCTATTGCAAGAATTTGAACTAGAAATTAAAGATAAGAAAGGCTCTAAAAATTTAGTAGCTGATCACTCATCTAGGTTAGAAAATGCTGAAGGACCACAAGGGGATAGTCATGAAATCAATGAATCTTTTTCGGATGAATCTCTTATGTTAATAAATTATAAGCATGTGCCTTGGTTTGCAGATTTTGCTAACTTTCTTGCTGCAGGAATCATACCTTATGGATTGACATGGCAGCAGAGAAAGAAATAGTTTAGTGATGTTAAAAACTATCTTTGGGAGGAGCCCTATTTATTTCGGATTAGTAGGGATGGTATTATAAGAAGGTGTGTGAGTGAGGAGGAAACTGTGGGTATTTTAGCTCATTGTCATTCCTCATTGTATTCGGGCCATAATGGTGGAGCAAAAACTTCTTCTAGGGTCTTAGAGTGTGGATTTTATTAGCCTACCCTTTTTAATGATGCTAGGACTTTTATAGCTAAATGTGATAGGTACCAAAGGGCAGGAAACATAGGAAAGAGAGATGAAATGCCTTTGAATTATATTTTGGAGGTTGAAATTTTTTATGTGTAGGGAATAGACTTTATGGGTCCATTTCCAATATCTTTTGGGAAGTCTTATATATTGGTTGGGGTAGACTATGTCTCTAAATGGGTTGAAGCTGAAGCTTTACCAACCAATGATTCAAAGGTGGTGATTTCGTTTTTGAAGAAACTCTTTTCATGATTCGGAGTGCCGAGGGCTATCATAAGTGATGGAGGTACACATTTCATTAATTGCTCTTTTGCATCTTTATTGCATAAATATGGTGTCCACCATAGAGTAGCTACTCCATATCACCCTCAAACCAGCGATCAAGTAGAGGTGTCCAATAGAGAACTTAAATGGATTTTAGAAAAAATTGTTTCTAATTCTAGAAAAGATTGGGTGCATAAGCTTGATGATGCATTAGGGCATATAGGACTACTTTCAAAGCACCTATTGGAATGACTCCATATAGGTTGGTGTATGGGAAAGCATGTCATCTTCCTGTTGAGTTAGAGCATAGGGCATATTGGGCAATCAAGACCTTGAATTATAATATGAAAGATGCTGGTTTTAAGCGATGTTTGCAATTAAATGAACTTGATGAATTGCGTCTTTTTGCTTATGAAAATGCACGTCTATATAAGGAAAGGTCTAAGAAATGGCATGATGCTCACAATAAGTATAAAAGCTTTAAGAGTGGGGATAAGGTTCTACTTTTCAATTCTCGTTTGATATTATTCCCTGGAAAATTGAGGTCTAGATGGAGTGGTCCTTTTAAAGTCACTCAAGTTTTCGACCATGGATATCTAGAACTAAAAAATAATAAAGAAGACTTGTTTAAAGTTAATGGGCATCGCTATAAAATATATTTTGATGGAGCATATGAGAGTAAAGAGGTATCTTTTATATCTTTAAAATTGGCTTAGTGTTATTCATATATTTTTACTTTCTATTGTTTTTAAGTGAATAATTTTATTTTTCTTTGTTTATTACCTTATTTACAGTACTTACACATTTTGATTTTACAGGTATTTATGTTTGCTTTATTTATGTTGTCTATTTCCGATTTAGGGTTTAGGGTAATACCGCATTTCCGATTTAAGTTTTGATGGTATCTCTTTAAAAAAAATAAAAAAGAAAAAAGAAAAAATAAGTCATGAACATTTCATCATTGTCACGAGCACGACAAGGATGAGTGGGACGGATCACAGGACTCTGTCGCAAGCGCGCCCTGTTCGCTCTCACAACTATTTCATCTTGATTTGGTAAATATGCCTCTATCGCGAGCGCACTGTTGATTTGGAGGATAAGGCATATAGTCTCTATCGCGAGTACGACTTGCTTTGTGAGCTCACTAGTTCAAATGCCGTGCCTTGTCGCGAGCGCGACAGTGTCGCAAGGTCGCGACAGGACACGGGATTTGAATTTCTTAGGGTCTTAGCTGCCTTTTCACCTTCCCCTATATATAGTTAAAACCCTATCTCAACTTTTCACCTTCCCTCATTCAGCTGTTCTAGTTTCTTTTACGATTTTCTCTCAAGGCTTTGGTTTTCTTCTCCTCATCCTTTCTTCTTTTTACTTGCTTTTGTGAAAGGTTGTAGCTAGATTGTTTGTTTCTTTTTCTTCTTCCTTTATTTTTTGGGTTCTAGCTGGTGGTACACAAGACGTTATCATGGTTCGCACAAAGTCCATTGGTCGTAAGGATAAACAACTTGTGGTAGAGCTGGGTTCTCCATCATCACCACCTGTGGAGTATCTTCAAGCCAGGTTTGAATGTCTTTTTCCCATTTATTATGAAGATGAAGGAAAAAAGTATAAGTTTTTTAACACAAAGTCTTATGTGGGCACGTTACATTTAGACAATGAGTTGATTACAGAATTAGGTCTAACTGTCCAATTTGATAATTTATTAAATACATGAAATGGGAGAAATTTTCTGTAATGAATTTGCCTATTAGGAGTGACTGGGCTATAGAATTTTTTGTGACCTTGGCATATGTTGACAATAAGAAAACTCAATTTAAATTTAGACACCAGGGTGCTGAGTTTATGTTTGGTTTTGAAGAAATGCATAATTGGTTTGGTTTTCCTTTGAAAGGACAACATTTAATGCCAATTTGTTTGATCACAGGCCGATTTGGACAACTCTCACTGGCTTAAAAGAATTTAATAACAAAAATGACTCTAATCACCTTATTAAGGATAATGGGTTGTTTCTCTTTCATAAATATTTATGCCATGCCTTATTTGGACAAGTAGAAAGCACAAAGGTGCAAACCAAAGATTTGTTTGTGCTTCATTTGTTGTTGTCCCGTAAAACACCATGTTCAATAGATTTTATATTTGATGGGTTATATCATGCCTCCATTGCTAAAACAAAAATAGTAGGCATGTGTCACATGGTAACCGGCATCATTTTAGGGTGTTTAGGTGATTTAGGCAATTTTGTTTTGGATGAAAATGAGCGTGTGACTTTAATGGATATCTGTTATCTCTCCGCAGTTTTTATCCGTTTTGCACAGGAAACGGGTACTAGTCATGCCAAAGGAAAAGGGAAAGCACCTGCAACATCTACTGCTGCCGCATCTGGTGATTTAGATGAGTTTAATGATGAAGATGCGGCTGCTCCAGCTAGTGATTTCAGTGTGGGCCAGGATGATAGTGCTGAGCCAAGTGTTGGTGCTGAGCAAGAGGACGAGGTTGGATTGCAGCGAGTCATGTCTCGTTTGGATGGGATTGAGGCTGCCAATCAAAGCATGGCAGCACAAATGGATTTCCTTGAGGCGACTGTCAAACAAATGCACAAGAGTCAAAAGAGCCTCAGCCGCAAGCTCCTTTCTTTCTTCCGTCATCAAAATATTCCTTTCACTCCTTCTCCACCGGGGTCCCCAAGTGGACCATCTCAATAATGTTCCTCTCTCCACTTTTATTTAAGTTTTTCTTTTGTTTGTGTTTGTTTTTATTGCGTGTTTGTATGTTCATTTTTATTAAATCTTTGTTTGTGTTGTATTTGTTGTTCTTGTGGAGTCTTCCTTACACAATGAGGACATTGTGTTCTTTAAGTGTGGGGAAGCTAGTTTTTAGTTTGCATATAGGATTAGTTTTAAATTTTTATGTTAAGTTGTGTTATGGAGTTATTCTTTGTGAGATTTTTACCTATTAACATATGTAATTAATCTTTGCATAGTTAATTATGAGTCTATTGGATGCATCTACTAACTTAGAATTAAGGATCTTTATTTTTAATATGATTATGCTTCCATCGATAAGCATGTTTAGGTAGAGTACTTTGGTATATAGTTCTTTTAGACCAAGTTTCTTTATATATGTGCTTTAGAATAGTAAGTTTTACATGATGTATAGTTTTGTCATAGCTATGGTGAGCTTTTGAGCCTTAACACATTAAATTTATTGTTTTGTTGAGAGAATTCCTCTTGTATTCATTACTCTAGAACTTGTGTTAGATAATTTTTGAAATCACATTTAGTATACAATATGCATAAGAAATGATAAGGGCATTAGAAGTAATCTATTTTAGCTTGCTTAAATACCTAACCTTTTTGACTTTAGGTAGCCACTTTGAGCCTAAACTATTTTATTCATGAGCTTATAAAAAGTCTTGTGCCAATTTCTAACAAATTAAACCTTTAGCTTGAACCCTTATGTGGAAAATATAATTATGCTTTGATGAGTAGGATATAGTATTGATATATTTTAAGCATGAATTTTTGAATATGTGTCTAATCCCTGAAATTTAAAGCCACTAGTATTTCCATTTAAAAAAAAAAGAAAAGGAAAAAATTATAAAAGAGAAGAAGGAAAATATTACACTAGTTTTCTTTTAAAAGAAGGAAAACAAAAGTAAGAGAAATAACTAGTTGAAGTTGAGCATAGGTGAAAACTAGTGGGAAGTGAAGAATTATTGCAAGGGGAAATGAAAATTTCATTAGTATAATTAGAAATCATGCTTTACTGCAATTTTTGCAATACAAAGTCTTATTTGTTTTAGTATTTGCTATGTTTTCCACATAAATGAGCTACTTATCCCAAAATTTGTTCCTACCTTAACCTTAGCCAAGCTATAACCCTTTAAAGACCCTTTTGATTTTGTGCATAATGTTATGCTAGTGATGGAGATTTTTATTTAATACAAGCTTATGGTATATGGTGGTACAAGAGGAAATATGAGTTAAACACTATCCACTAAACATTTGAGTGGTGTGAGGCACAAATTATGAGAGATAAACTCTACATTTTGTATTATTTGCTAGGTTAGAGTACATGTTATAAGAGATAAGGTTTTTAAGAGCTTTATATAATTGTACTTTACATTCTCTTGTTTATCTTATTGGGTGCATGTGAGTATTAAACCTTATAGATCCAAGATTTTGATTTGGTATTTGTTGACATTGACTCAATAATTAATATGTTAAAGAAATCTTGCATGTGTTAATTGATGAGAATCTCAAGAAGGATAAACTCCATATTCTATGCTTTATGTTTTAAATGTTGAGTTTTGATGGTTTCTAGCATTTTGAGTTTTTGCTTGAGGGCAAGCAAAAGTTCAAGTGTGGGGAATTGATATGAGCTTGAAAAGCTCATAATTAGTGTGTTTTAATGTGTAGTTTTGTTTAGTATTGTGTTTATTATTTTGGTATTTTATCTATATTTTGTTGCTTTTATGTGTTTTGTATGTGTGTGGTCGTTTTATTTGTTTTATAGGAGAAGGGAATGAATTAAAGCTTAAAGGAGTCAATTGGAAGAAGGAGAGGAATGAGAATTGTAAGGGACTTGTTGCGAGCATGACAAGGAGGAGAGCTCGCGACAGCCAGTGGAGCCAGCCAAGCATGAGCGTGTCTTGTCGCGAGCGTGACAAGAGTCGCGAGGACGCGACACAGTATGGATGAGCAGTTAGAATTCTGAAGTGATGTAACTTTTTATGAACAATGGCAACTTTTATGAAGGGTTATCTTTGAATAACCATGTCTTTTAGGGAGGCATATATATGCCAAGTGAATAGATTTTTAGGGATGATGAATTTTTAGAATTTGATTTTGTGATCCTAAGAACTTTAATTTTCTTTAATACTTTTGTTTAACTTTTCATGACTTGAAGAGGAGACAAGTGAGCAAGGGAGAAGACATCTTGTGTGAAGGGAAAAGGGTTGAGAGATCCCCTTCTTCTTGTTCTTATGTTGTATTTTTCTTCCTTGTAATCTTTACATGAATATTATGTTTGCATTTATTTATATATGACAATTTTCTATTTCCATTTACTTAGTTAATCTTTGAGTGTAGAATTTACTATTAAAATTATATTAGTATCATTATAAGTTAAGGAAGACGACATTCAATGTGCAATTCCTTCTCTGAAAATCAACAAAATGGTCATAAATAAGGGAGTTAGCGAGAGCAATATCTTATTGGAAGTTAATAGGATATTCATTATCAAAGCATAGTTAGAGAGATCACATGTGGAGATAATTGCTATAGGTTGGTGATTAATCTTAAAATGTGTAATTAAAATCAACTAGTTTATTAACGAGAGCTGAGAATTAGTACTTTAATTGCATGTTTTAGGCAATCTAATTCATGTTGAGAGAGTGGTTTAGAAATTTATTCCAACTTGGCTTACTAATAAGATTAAAAATTATAATTAAAATAATGGTATCAAATGCATGATTATTTAATTTCATAATATTTATTATCTTCTTTGATTATACTTAACTAGGATTTAATTAATTTTGTGCAATAAAGTAGGTAGAATTAATTTCCATTTATGAACATCGTAAACAGGATTAAAATTGAGTAGTAATAGTAGGTAATTAAAATCAACATTCCTTGTGGGATCGATATCTGAAGTACTATAACCGGTACACCGTATACTTGCGGTATTTAAGCTTTTAGAAAAAGCATATCACACCCAATTCTACCTTCCATATTTAAAGTGAGTCAATTGAGCCAACAAACTGTCTAGTCAGGTCATGTGAATCTAGACTAAAGGAATTCTTTATCAACTAACCTGGTGGGACCACTTCTCTATCCCAGCCGGGTTGATTTCCAAAGTTAGCCTCTTAAAATTGGAAATTAAACAAAACTCAACTTTAAGCTCTAGATTTTCAAAACACAAAAAATTTAAACATAAAACACCTAAATTAACACTAAATAAACTATAAAACACACTTAAAAACACATTAAAACATAGGTATAATTTAGGAATATCAAACACTAAGTAATTTCTCTATCACTATTTCCTCTAGCATTTTTCGGTCCCAAGTCGAGTGATGCAACATGACCTCCTCATCCAAATAATCCTTAACCGATTTGATAATACCTTATTCCCAATTGAATACATCATTGAAGAAATCGGGCACAATCTTATCTCTCACCAATTGAGGCTTATTCTCTCTACAGTAAAGGCAGACTCCCAATGTTGGCACAAAACTCTTGGAAATATAAAAAACTTCACCTACCACCCCTTTTCCCTTGCTCTTCTTTTCTAAACTGGTGTAGCTCAAGCCCTTCCTATCTTTCTGCCCTTTGGTAGTAATAGCATCTTAAGGCTTTTAAGAGTTCTTACCCAACCAGCTCCAGGCAAGAAGTGTATCTTCTTCAGCATGTTTATCTCCTGTGGGTTATCAGCTAAACCATTCTCGTTCTCTTCATCTTCAATTACAGACACATGAAATCCAATAAATAGTTGCTTTCAATCTCAAGCAAAGATATCCGACTCTCCCTAACAACTTTGATGGTGACCACCTAACCATCATAGGGTATCTTGATCATCTGATGCAACGTACAGGGAACTCCCCCTAACTTATGGAACAATGGTCTTACAAGCAATACTGAAAAGTTGTAAGGGATAGGCAATATCATAAACTCAACCTCAATATCAACTGGTGCCATTTTTACCACAGCATTAAATGTCCCTATAGCCTATCTCTTTGAGTTGTCATAAGCAGATATAGTCAAGTAAAACCTATTCAGCATTCTCTCATTCAACCCAAAAGCAAAAGTGGACATACATTAATTGAGGAACCATTGTCCACCATAATGCAAGTTGTGTGCTTGCCATACACCTGAGCCTTAATATTATAAACATTAGATCCTGAGGAGGCTTTTTTTAAGGTTACCTAATGAGAAAAACTGCTCCATAAAAGACAACAAATCGAGGATAGTGAGGCCTTTTTGTGTTGAAACCCTTTTTCAAAAAATATTTTAAAATGTTTTCATGCCTGATTTGGGCGATCAAGTGGAGAAAAGAGTCAAAACAATGAGAAATATCCTCAATTGAAGGCATAAAAGACAAATTAAATAAGCTTTAAGCCTTGTACACCTGTGCACAAAGAGAATATCATCATTGTTTGGCCAAATTGCTAGCTTTTCTCCATTTTTGGGTTTATACACCCTTGCACAAGGGCTATACAATCATGTATCATAAGAATCTTGTCTTTTCAGGCAAGTGGCTTGAAGCACTTGAGTTACACGCCCGTGTAACCCTGAGTGTATGCCCGTGTAACCTTAAAGTTGGTGAATATTTCAAATTCAAGTCAGCAATTAGGTTGACTTATAGGCTTACACACCCATGCATGTGGATATGCACTCTCGTGTAAACCTTCTTATATAAGGAATTGGCTGATCACTTTGAAAAAGGCTAGAAAATTTTAATTTTAGAAGTATTTTCGTTATCATAAAGGTTTCTAAGTTTAAAATGTTTTTTTTGGCACTTAGTTCTTTCTGTTTTCAAACTATTTTTTACTGTTTCAACATAAGAAAGGTCTATTAGTCCAACATTTGATTAACTAATCGAGTAAGTACATTGAAGGTAATATAAAAAGCTTTCCTCTTCTTGATTTAGTTTCTCAACCATATAAAACTTATACATTTGCCATTTTGGATGTTATAAGTTTTATTCATCAATTTTATTTATTGTACATTTACCGTATATTTATTTTTGTTTAGATTTAGGTTCTGAAACCCTTTTCAAGGGTATATTTCCATGTGGTAGAAATTATTAGGTTATTCCTGTAAAACTCTCTTATATTATTATTTTGGTTGTGTTTTCTCGAGGAGATCTGGTTTGAAAGTCATTTTTTTGTATTTAATATTCCTTTTTCGCTCCCTTTTGGATCTACTATCAACAAGGGCTTTTTTAAAAAAGGAGAAGAAAACTAACCTTAGCCTCCGCCAAGCCAATATAGTTGTATGGCACCTGATGCGAACCCATGCATCATGTGATGTATGGCCCAAAATATGTTTTCTCATTTTTTAAAATAAAAGAGTTGATCGTATGTTGTATAATGCATTCTAGTGCAATTTTGGCATACATGCTGGATTCTCGTCTTTTATCTTTTATTTAATTATTATTTTCCTTATTTTATTTATTTTAATTTCCCTTTTCTACTTTACATCCTTTTTTTTATTACTATTATTATTATTATCATTACTGTTGTTACTATTATTATTATTCCTACAAATAACCCTCTTATGAGTGCAGCTAAGCAAGTGCTATAGGTAAGTCTATGATCCTTTCTCTTTATTAAAAAAAAAGGATTTTTTTTGTCCGCAAATGAAAAATATTTATAGTAAAGAATTGGGATATTTCATTAATAAAATTGAACCAAGGTCCAATTTTTTGCCCAGGAAACTCACATGTAAAAATTAGCCTTTAATAATGTAAATGATTCTTATATATAATTAAATAGCATAGGATGTTTCTTAAATAAAACTTGGACTAACAAGTCCCCGTCTTCAAACCCTTGCAATGAAATGATTCTTTATAACCCAAATGCAAGGACCAAAGTTCTCATAAAAAATGCTGCAATGAACTGCTCGATTTATGGATGTCTTTATCGCTTTGTTCTATGCCATAATTTTACCATTTTCTTACATGATTCAGTATGCCTTTAATTTCTATATTATCTCTAATCTTACATTTGATAAAAGGGATAAAATAATTAATCTGAAAGCCATTGTGTCACATTTATCAAAGGTAAAAATAAGAGCAGAATTTCGAACCATCTCTAGGTTTTGGCCTCACAAGGTCGGAACACCCATTTTTCCAATGTTCTATTGGGTGATAAATCCTTACAACCGGCCTTGTGGTGCCTAAAAAATGCCTCTCAACTATTGATCAGTAGCAATGAGATAGTGATACCTTGACATGCTATCTCATGCCTTTTGAGGTTTAAGATTTGTAAAGCAAAGTTGAGTCTCTTTCCTATCACAAAAGGATCAATTAATCCGGGTAGGGAGCCTTAACTTGGTTAGACCCTAAAAGTGGGGTTGAACTGCTAAAGCTTAGAGGTTTCCTTACACGAGCTCAAAAATCCTATAGTTTTTGGGGTGAGATCAGGTGGTAAAAAGAAGAGTGTGCGTCAGAGTGGCAACTCCACTGGGAAATGTTTAAGACTTCACTCCGAATCTACTTTTGATTTATGTTACATAAAAGGCTTTCAGTTAAGAAATTTTATCTCCTTTTGAAATTGCATTAGAATTATGCTAGAGCGTTAGAATAAATTAGTCATCCAAGTTTTCTGACCCTGGTGAATTTCTGAAGCACTCCCTTATCATTCACTCAACCGAGGGTAGTGTTAGGGATAATCACCAGCCCAAGTCAAGTACCTCTTAGTATATTAAATGGTAATCCAATCGATCATTATGCTTGTGATGAGCTAGACTCATTGGCAGGGACCATGCTTGGGTAGCCTTGTAATCGAGTACCTAGACTAAAAGCCTATGTAATGACATTGAAATCTCTATTAAGATGTCCATAATAATCTTGCATTGCTTGTGATATGAATCCTTGTGTATTAAGCATGCCTAGATGAGTCTAGAATTTTTCTTATCAAAGGCTGCCATGCCTCGGTAAATCCATTTTAATTTGCTTGGGTCACTCAAATATGCATTGATCGAAACCTTTTTTATGTGCTTTTCTTGAGAGGTGTTATGTTGTTGAATTTTCATCGTGTACCATACGTATTCATCAGGGTCCCCTATTGACCCATGGATTAAGCCCACCTAAGAAGAGGACTTTGACCATGTGTGTAGGACAAACAAGGTAGAGAGGATTCTTCCATATGGTTGTCGATGTTGCATCTCACGATCATGCATCTGCATCTGCTTATGCATTATGTTGACAACCCTTATTTTGATAGCCATAATAGGGCCATCATTTCCCAGATAGTTTTAGGGCTTGAACGGTCATATGGTTAAGAAATGGTTTGTTAAACAGACATAAAAGTTGGTATCAAGACATAGTTCAGATTTGAGATTTAAGTCGGGTATAAACAGTGAAGAGAAATCATATCTGAGCTTACTCTTCCTATTAGTTCCTCTAGTTCCCAAGATGCCGATAAGAGGATGGATGATCTTCAGAGAAAGATGATGTCAATGTTGGCTAGTCTCACAAATAGTTTGGCCTTGATCTCAACTACTCAACCTAATATGCCAATTGTTGGTAAAATCAAATCAACTCCTATTACAGAGATTCTAGCTGCATCTATCATGACATCCCCAATAGCAGTAGATGTCAGGAATGTGGCTCCACAAGGAATGGAAAGAGATGTTGCTCAAGGTGGTCCTGAATGTAATTTTATGACTAATAAGGAGTAGGAATTATAGGCCCTTCAAGTACTGAAGAACCTTATCCCTAAGGAGGAAAATCCTACTATAGAGAAGATGGAAGAGAAATGGGAGGCTTTGACAAGGATGTTGTTAGTTTAAAAAGCGGTCATTCTTGAGGATATTGATTTAGATGATGAAGATGTTTTGCCTAGTTAATTTAAGATGTTTGGCTTAATGACGTTTGATGGCACATTTGACCCATTAACTCATATCAAACTATATGTTTTTCTCATGAAAAGAACTGCCCTCACCAAAAGATAGAAAGTAGATATCTTTTGTCTCAGCCTTGTTGGCCTTGCTGTTGACTGGTATCATAAATTGGATAGAAAGACAAAGGAAGATTGGGAGAGATTAATGGAGGAATTCTTTGTGCAGTATGATTGTAGCACACGTATGGAAGTCACTTTAAAAGATTTAAAGTTTTTACAGTAGAAACCTAGGGAATCCTTCCATAAGTATCTCACTTGTTGGAGGAATATAGTAATAAAGATAAAGAGGAAGCCTGACACACAAAATAAGATTCATTTATTCATTCAGAATGCTAGTCTTTACCTTAAGAAGCATCTCAAGATGAAGGGATGGAAAGATTAAAATTCCTTGAAAGATATAGCAATTAAAGCCAAAGGAGAATATCTGGCAAAGAAAGCTAATGTTGCGAGTTTGAATAGTAGAGGTTATAGTAGTAATAAGCAGGGATTTAGAAGTTTGGGTTTTGTAAAGAGTTTTGGTAATGGTAGTGGTAGTGGAGGTAACAGTGGAAGAACTACAAAAGTGTCAACAATAAGGGTCAACCAATTTCATTACTTAAAGTTTAGCAAGTCATTATACTTGTGCCTTAGTCATTTGATGAAAGAGGTGAAATTACAGCCGATGCCACCCAAGCTTGCAAAGAGTCAAGTATTGTGCCTTCTTCCAGCACACAAGGCATGAGACTAATTATTGTTGTACCTTAAGAAATCATATCCAAGACTTGATTGATTCTCAACAGATTTTTTATCCAGAGAAAAAAGCCAAGAAGAAGGAAGCTTACAATGTTGTGCCACCAATAGTGTTCATGGTTAGGTCCAGGTTGCCAAAATGGTATATTCTTAAGGATTTATATGTTAATGAGTATTTAGCTATCACTTGAAAGGCCCAAAGAAGTGATAATAGTTCAGACGCAAGTGCAGAGAAGTCAATAAAAGTGGAGGAATCTGTTCGATTAGTGGATATATGGGCAATGGACAATGAAGTGGGCTCGTTTAAGGCTAAAAAGGAGCCGAAGGACTTGTGGAAAACTGATGAAGATGAGAAGGAAGCAACATATGAAAAAGTGGTTCAAGCCATCACTAAGAATGGTAGAGTTATGCCTGAGGTTAAGAGTTAGTAGGACCCCATTGTATATGTATAAGAAAGAGTCACAAAGGATAACTTGGTCTTGAAGCAGCTTAAAAAGACATTTGCTCAGATTTTGATCTAGGATTTGCGATGGCAATTGCTTTACCACAGGGAGAAATTGGTGGAAGCTTTGTGTGAGTCAACTTTTCCTACTACTATATCTCTCTTCAAACGTTTAGAAATGGTGAAAAGGGGTATTGAGGAAAAGATTTTGTTCACTAATGCGAACCTCCCCTTGGAAGGATGCTAGCATAACTGCCCTTTATACATTAAGGCTGAAGTGAAAGGTAAACACATGGTATGTGTAATGGTGGATGATGGCTCTTCCATCGATGTATGTCCCTTTACAGCAATGGCGGCCTATGGTATTAATGAGACCATGCTCACTAAGTTTACTATAATGGCTTATAACAACTCTAAGAGGCAAGTTACTAACACTTTTAGGGTAGTAATGAAGACGAGGCTTATCGAGATTGAGACTGAGTTTGCAGTGTTACAAATACTAGCTAATTTCAATCTATTATTGGGGTGACCTTGGTTCCACAAACTGGGAGGGATCCCTTCTACCTTGTACCCAATGGTCTGAATTCCATATGAAGGCGATATGGTTACTATCAAAGCAATAAGGGAGAATTTAGTCTCTACTTTGAGCATAGCTAATCAGCCATTCAATAGATTCCACTGAGGAAGAAAAAAATGAATTTTGTAAACACTCAGGCTATTAATATGATGAAGAAATTGAATTATCTATGGGGTGCTGGATTGGAAAAAAACTCTCAGGGGATCCCTATACCCATTGCTCCCTTTGGTCAGAAAGATAGGAAAGGTTTGGGCTATTGTAAGAATGATGCTAAGAAGCAACATGAGCTATAGCCAGAAAAAGTTCCTTATATCTTGGAAAGCATTGTGCCAGCATCCAAGGAATGCAAATGTTGTGGGAAAGCTGAGCCAATAGTGATTCAAGGAAAGATTATTCCTAGATTTGAGATCTTTGATGATGTCTTTGATTGGTCAGCTGGAACCATTAAGCCTGTACCGGGGTTCTGAGATGAAAAAGTTATGGTCAAGCTTGCTGGTTTGGATTTGGGTCACCTAGAAGAGGTACTGATGCCAGAGTCACTAGCCACCAAAGCTAAAAGAAAGGAGAAGATTGAGTATGAAATTGCAGCTCTTGAACAGAAGACACCATCAGAAAAAGGAGAGGCATCCACTACTACATCGACCATCCCTAATTTAGAAGATTATTCTTTTGCTAATGTAATTTACATTCCTAAATTGTTTTGCAAAGATGTACCTTTTCCTACTTAAGTTAACAAGATGAATAACTTTGCTTATTTATGCGATGTCTCATCTGATTGCATCATGCATGATCATAATCATGACTCATTCATATTTGACATTAATTCAACAAACACTACTCTACTTAATCTTGAAACCCAAGATAACCCTAAAGAGATCTTGATTGCATCCAACATAACTCCTGAAAAGGGCATAAAATTCAAGAGAATATTAAAAAAATATGAAATAGTATTTGGCTGGACCTATGAAGATATGCCTGGGATTGACAGAGACATTGCAAAACATGTCATTCCAATATATCCAGATAGTAAGCTAGTAAAACAATAGGTTCAAAGACTTAGGCTAAAATGGGCAGAAAAGGTAAAAGAAGAAGTTAAAAGGTGAATTAAAGCAAAGTTCATGGTTGAGGTCCAGTGTCCTACTTGGCTAGCTAATGTTGTTCCTGTCACTAAGAAAGATGGAAAGGTACAAATGTGTGTAGACTATCAAGATTTGAACAAGGCATACGCGAAAGATGACTTTCCACTCCCCTACATTGATATGTTAATTGATAGTGCAACAAAATGCATGATGTATACTTTTGTTGATGGGTACGCAACGTACAATCAAATCTTAAATAAGATAATAGATAAGGTGAAGACAGACTCCATTACTGAATGGGGAACTTATGGATATAAAGTTATGCTGTTTGGATTGAAAAATGTGAAAGCTACCTATCAGCAAATGGCTATTGAGATCCTCTGTGATTTGATCCATAAGGAAGTCGAGATTATATGATGATTAAGTAAACTATGAGGGAAGGGCATTTTAAGGCCTTAAAGAAGTTTTTCAAACAGATCGACAAGTACAATTTCTGTCTCAATCCGAAGAAGTGTGTGTTTAGAGTAACATCAGGAAAACTGCTAGGGTATGTCATTAGCCAGAAGGGAACAGAGGTGGATCTGTACAAGGTAAAAAAATTCAAGAGATGCCAATGCTGAAAAAAGAAAAAGAGATTAGAGGGTTCTTACGGTGGATTCAATATATCAGCCAGTTTATTGCTAAGCTCACCTCCATATGTGAGTCAATTTTCAAGTTTTTGAGAAAGGATCAGTCGATTAAGTGGAATGATGATTCTTAGAAGGCCTTCGACACCATCAAGGAATATATATTACATCCTTCAGTTCTTCAACTTCCTAGACCATCAAAGCCTTTAATCCTATACATAGCAATGGAAAAAGATTTAGTATGAGCCATGTTAGCTCAAGAGGATGATACCAAAGCTGAATTTGTCGTGTACTATTTGAGCAAAAAGTTTCTTCCATATAAGACCAAGTATACAGATGTGCAAAAGATTTGCTTAGTAGTGATATGGGCCTCAAAGAAGTTAAGGCATTACTTTCACTTTTACAAGATTCAAGCAGTGGCTAAGCACAACCCGCTCAAATACCTCCAATCAGCACTATCCCTAATGGAAAAATGGGAAGGTGTTTTTTGTTCTTACAGGAATTTGAAATAAAGTATGTAACTAGAAAGACAATCAAAGAAAGGGCAATTGCAGAGTTTCTTGCTGACCACCCATTGGAGGGGTACCAGCTTAAGTACGAATTCCCAAATGAAAGCATCAATACCATAATAATTTAGGGTTGGCAAATTTACTTAAATGAGGATACTAACAATAAGGGAGCCAGAGCAGGAGTCATCCTCATCACACCCAATGGTGAAAAACTTCTATTGGCCGAGAAATTGGGGTTTAAAGTGACTAACAATAAAGATTAGTATGAAGCATGTATAAACAACATAAATTGTTCTCTTGCTAAGCAAAGGTCCCAAAACATGCATATTCCATATCCAAGTTCAAAGTGTTCAAGTTTTGAAGTTAACTAGGGCAAACTAAGTTTTCATGTAAATTAAATGAAAAATGTGAATTACATAAGTCTTTAATACATTTTACAAACTAAACATAAACACAATAAAAGAAAATAAAACAAAACACAAAAATAACAAAGTTTGATTCATGAAAAAGAAAAGTAAAGTTGAAAACAACTCCCTGAAAGGAGGCTACCCCCTCCTCAAAATATTGTTGTCCACAGCAAATGATGATCTATTCTGATGGAGGTGGTGGTGGAGGAAACAGCTGCCAAAAATGATGGATAAAATGCTCAACCCTCTTATTTCCTTCCATGACCGTATCATGAAGCATATCCATCCTTCCTTGCATTTGATCGAGTCTCATCTGTTGAACATCCATCCGGCTACTTAATTGATTAAATGGTGCTTCCCATTCCGGTGTTGTAGGCTCATTGATGGGGGAAGGCACAGCTGTGGCAATATACTCCTCCTGCTGTTCTTTTTCTTGCTCCTCTTGATGCTCCTCAAATTGAATGTTATTCTCTCTTAAATATTCCTCCCATGTTGCCCAATGACCGCGGGGCCTAGGTATCAGAATTTTCATCCTTTTCAGCATCCTATTATCAACGCAAGGAAAATCTCCTTTAAAGGGCTCTCCATAAACCTGATGATCAACTGCATTTGCCAATACTGTGGCTATACATCCAATCGAGATATTATCAATGTTTCCTGGCTTTTTTGTAAATCCTTAATTCGACTAACTATAATGCCCGCTCCATTGATTACTGTGCCATCCATCATACATCGAAGAATCATTGCTTGAGATACACTGATAGTGCTGGCATTCTTCAAATTGTTGTACATACTTTTTGCTAAAAATCGATGAATGATTCGCAACGTATGATTCCTTAATGTAGGTACCTTGCATTGCCCTCCTACCCAAGGCTCATCCAATTCCAGATCTTTGATTCTCTCCCAATTTTCCATAGGTGAAGCATCTTCTAATTCCCAGGGAGCAGTTGGCACAAAACCTAAAATTTCATAAAACTGAGTGAAAGTTAGAGAATATCCTTTCTTACCGAGCTTAAAGCCCACTGTGCCATCCTCAGCATCTCTCGTGAAATAGCATTCAAAGGAATAAAGAAAATCTCATGCCATGTCCGGATACACCTTTGGTTTCTTCTTAACGAATTCTTGCCAACCAATACTTTGAATTAATGGTTCTATCTCATGGTCCCATAGATTTCCAGCTGGAATATTGAGGAACAAGTGGCTTAAATAGGCGGGCTGGACATAGGTACATTTGCTAAAGTAGTCAAATTTAATGATTTTTGCCCTGTCCACATACGACGGAATGCGTATACCGGATGAACTAGCTACATCAGGGTATTTAGTCCTTCGAGGTGCCACTACAAAGAAAAAAAATACATTGTAAATGTTCACCCGAAATAAACTAAATTATGATTGCATGAACATGAATGAAATGATGCACAATTGGATGAAATGATAAGTTAATAGCATATGTCATGATAGGCATAACATGCATTCAAAAGTTGAGCACAAAGAGTATGTTAACATAATGCCTATCATGCATGAATAAAATCGTGAACAATTCTTTCAAAAGGTGAATAAATGCTCATGCATTAATGCAACTTATAAACATGCCAACCAAAGAGTGAAAGTTAAAAAAAAATTAAAGAAAAACTCATTGAGGCATTTTATCGAACACGTTTTGAGCATGAATTTAAGAAGCATAACAAAGAGTGTTCACTACCCTATTTCATCCCAAGTATCTATTCCATGCACATAATAATCATAATCATCCAAAAAAGCAAAAAGAATTAACATACAAATAATATGTTAAGTGCAAATTAACCTAAAAACCAAACATTCATGAACAATAATTGCACAAAACACAACCATGGATGATAACCAACTAATAATTAAGGGGTAATGGGAGTAAATACTTACTTGAAAGTGAGAATTACACCAAAATTGTAGCACAAATTTGAGGTGGTGTGTGTGAGTAGTGAAAAACCTAAAATAGTGAAGAAATTGTGGAGAAGGAAGAAATTATGGGTAGGAGAGAGAGAAAATGAAAGAGAAAGCAAATGGAGATGGTGATGATTGGTGATGAGTGAAAATCCGTGGTCACGGGTTAAATTCGTGGTGGTGAGGCGTGGGCACGAAAGAGAGCAAAAGAAATGAAGATGAAGAAGAATAAGAGAAAAAGTTGTGGAGCTTTTATAAATGAGGAGGATAGGGGCATGGCCACGTGAATTTCAATAAAGAAATACACGTGGTCATGTGTGAAGTAGTGAAGTGGGATATGTCATTTAGGCGTGGCCACGTGAGGTTCAATGAAGAACTACACGTGGTCACGTGTGAGGAAACAAAAAAGGGACAGAGGAGTTATGCATGGCCACGTGAGTTTCAATGAAGAAATACACATGATCACGTGTAATTTCATGAACTCACCATTGTAGAAACCCGTGGCCACTTGATGGCAAAGGGAAAGCCACACGTGGTCACGTGTCTTTAATGTTTTCTGCCTTTCTTCTTTAACATACACCCATACAATTAAACTTCCTTTAATGCAATTTTTCCATTAAAAACATCAAATCTTTTCCAGGAAAAACATGTCTCCATTTTTAAACTTTGTTAATGTACTTTTTCCATGAATCAAAACACATGAAAACTCAAACATGCAAAAAACACAAATTTTGACTGAAAACATAAAAAAGATAGAAAGTTGGAGTTCTGAGTTTTTAGAGTCTCTAGCTAGACTCTCCAAACCATTTTTTTAAATATCTTTAAGAACCATGGTTGCTTCAGCAACCTCTTTTTGTCCGATTTGGTATGGTTTAAGTCGATGACCATTGACTGTAAATTCACGTCCATCTTTTAGGCTTTTGATCGTCACTACACCAAGATTACTGCTTGTCATCACTTGATATGGTCCAAGCCACTTCGATTTCAGCTTCCCTGGAAACAAACGAAGACGACTATTATAAAGAAGCACTAACATTCCCGGGATAAAATCTTTTACCCTTAGATGCTTATCATGCCATCGTTTGGTCTTTTCTTTATAAAGTGCAGCATTGGTATATGACCATTGTCGAATTTCATCAAGTTCATTGGGCTGCAATTTTCTCCTTTCTCTTGCATTTTTCAAATCAAAGTTAAGAAATTTGGTAGCCCAATATGCTTTATGTTCTAATTCGACTGGAAGGTGACATGTTTTTCCAAAAACAATTCTAAAGGGAGACATACCTATAGGAGTTTTAAATGCTGTTCGATAAGCCCATAAAGCCTCATCTAACCTAAGAGACCAATCTTTTCTAGAGTTATTTACTGTTTTCTCCAAAATTGATTTCAACTCCCTATTAGATACTTCTACTTGGCCATTGGCTTGAGGGTGGTATGGGGTTGTGATTTTGTGCTTAACACCAAATTTCTTGAGTAAGGTCTTAAATTGATGGTTGACAAAGTGTTTGCCTCCATCACTTATAATAGCTCTAGGTGCTCCAAATCTAGTGAAAATATTCTTTCTAATGAATTCCAACACAATTTTTGCATCACATGTTCTAGTGGCTATTGCCTTTACCCATTTACTCACATAATCTATAGCTACCAAAATATACTCAAACCCAAATGAATTTGGAAAAGGTCCCATAAAATCAATGCCCCAAACATCAAAGATTTCCACTTCTAGCATATTGTTCATAGGCATCTCATCTCTTTTGGATATATTTCCTACTCGTTGGCATCTATCACAAGTAGATATAAAAGATCTTACATCCTCAAATAAAGTAGGCCAGAAAAAACCTGATTGGAGTATCTTTTGAACTGTCCTATTTGGTCCGTGATGACCTCCAACTTCACCTCCATGACGCATCTTCTTAATATTTGATCCGGGCATATCTTGATAAGGTATGGATCATCCCAAAGGTAATGCTTGGCATCCGCTATGAGTTTTTTCTTTTGTTGCCAAGTAATTTCCTTAGGAAGATAACCACCTGCAAGAAAATTAGCTATATTAGCGTACCATGGAACTGAATTTGCATAAGTGTAACAAGTACAAATATGTTCATCGGGAAATAAGTCAGAAATTTCTCCCTTTTCGATACTAGCATGATCCAATCTAGATAGATGGTCAGCCACAAAATTTTTTGCGCCTTTCTTATCTTTGATTTCAACATCAAATTCTTGAAGTAGTAACACCTATCGGATAAGTCTTGGTTTAGAATCCTTTTTTGCAAAAAGAAGTCTCAATGCGGCATGGTCCGACCACACCGTAATTTTGGATCCTAAGAGGTAAGACCTAAATTTCTCAAATGAAAAGACTATTGCTAAGAGTTCCTTCTCTGTAGTGGTGTAATTTACTTGGGCTCCGGTGAGTGTATGGCTTGCATAATAAATGATGTAGAAAATATTCTCCTTCCGCTGTCCTAAGACTGCTCCAACTGCATAGTCACTTGCATCACACATAATTTCAAATGGTAAGCTCCAATCGGGTGATGCAATGACCGGTGCACTAACTAATTTTTGCTTCAATAAGTTAAAAGCCTGCAAACACTCAACATTAAAATCAAACGCAGCATCTTTAAGCAATAAATTGGAAAGTGGTTTGGCAATTTTAGAGAAATCCTTAATAAATCGATGATAAAACCCGGCATGACCAAGGAAACTCCTAATGCCTTTTATACTAGTTGGTGGAGGCAATTTTTCTATCACATCAACTTTTTCTTTGTCAACCTCAATGCCTATTTCAAAAATTTTATGCCCTAAAACAATGCCTTCTCTAACCAAGAAATGACATTTTTCCCAATTAAGCACCAAATTTGTTTCTTGACACCTTTTCAAAACCAATGCTAGATTATGCAAACAAGATTCAAAATCATGACCATAAATAGTGAAATCATCCATGAAAACTTCCATAAATTTTTCAATAAAGTCATGAAATATGGCCATCATGCATCGTTGAAATGTGGCAGGTGCATTACAAAGACCAAAAGGCATTCTCCTATATGCAAATGTTCCATATGGACATGTGAATGTGGTCTTTTCTTGGTCTTTCGGGGCTATAGGTATTTGCATATACCCCGAATAGCCATCTAAGAAATGATAAAATTTATTTCCTGCCAATCTTTCTAACATTTGGTCAATAAAAGGCAATGAAAGTGGTCTTTTCTAGTGGCATTGTTTAACCTTCTATAGTCAATACATACCCTCTATCCCGTTACCGTTCGTGTAGGAATTAATTCATTATTTTCATTTCTCACTACAATCATTCCTCCCTTTTTAGGTACACATTGAATGGGACTTACCCAATTACTATCGGAGATAGGATAGATAATACCTGCATCAAGTAGTTTCAATACCTCCTTTTTCACTACCTCTTGCATAGTTGGGTTGAGCCTTCGTTGAGGTTGCACCACCGGTTTAAAGTCGTCCTCCATGGGTATACGATGTGTACAATAGCTTGGGCTAATCCCTTTTAAGTCGGATGTTGCCAAACCAATTGCTCCTTGATGCTTTTTAAGGACTCCAATGAGCATTTCTTCTTCCAAATCTGTCAACAAAGAGGAAATAATCACCGGATTAGCAGTATCACTTAAAAATACATATTTCAAATGAGATGGAAGTGTTTTAAGTTCATAATCTCCCTAGGAGGGGATGGTTCATCCTCCCTTTCATTATCTTCACTATGCTCTTGTTCCAGAATTTGTATCAACTTTTTCTCCTTTGTATCCAACTCTTCCATTTTCTTTGGATGCATTAAGCAACTTTGAAGCTCATCTTTGAGAATGATTTCCTCTTGCTTTGTGTTGGCACATTCTTGTATCTCATCAACAAAGTAAATGGATTCTTTAAAATCATACGAGGGGTGTTTTAGAATTTTATTAACATTAAAAATCATTTCCTCCTCGTTAAATCTTAAAGTAACCATTTATCCATGAACATCTATTAAAGCTCTTGCTGTGTTCAAGAATGGCCTCCCCACAATTAATGGCACTTTTCTATCTTCTTCCATGTCCATCACCACAAAATCCATCGAAAATATGAAATTTCCTACTTTTACCAATAGGTCCTCGATGATTCCTTTTGGCCTCTTCACCGATCTATCCGCCAATTGAAGCATCATTCGGGTTTCCTTTAAATCACCTAGATTCAATTTCCTGCAAATTGAATAAGGCATCAAATTAATACTTGCACCTAAATCACATAAAGCATTTCCAACAAAATTACTTCCTAATTCACAAGGTAATGTAAAACTACCTGGATCTTCTAATTTTTCAGGAATTTTATTGGTTAAGATAGCACTACAATTACCGGACAATTGAACCGTTCCTATACCTTCTAGCTTTTTCTTATTAGAGCACAATTCTTTCATAAATTTAGCATATTTAGGCATATGTAATAAAGCTTCAGCAAATGGTAAATTGATATGTAGCTTTTTAAACATGTCTAAAAATCTACTCAATTGTTCATTTTGTTTCTTTTTTCTAACTAGAACCGAAAATGGCAATTGAGATTCATCAAGAACAGTGGAAATAAGTTTTTCTTTACCTTTACCCTTCTCAATCGTAGAAGGCATTTTTTCATTATTTTCAGAATTAGAAACACTTACCTCCGTTGTCGGTTCCACCTTTTTAGAAGAATTCTTACCAAGTTCAGTCTTCTCTAACTCTTTCCCACTCCTTAGGGTGATTGCTTTGGCTTCTTCCTTTGGATTTCGATTTACATTGGATGGAAATGTCCCTTGAGCATGGTTTGATAAAGAACTAGCAAGTTGCCCCATTTGGTTTTCTAGGTTCCTAATGGATGCCTCTTGGTTTCTCATCCAAATATCTTGTGATTTCCATCTAGCATCTTGATTAGCTAAAATTGAGTTTTGGGAAGCCATGAAATTTGCAATCATTTCTTCAATATTAGATTTCTTTTCTTGAGGAGGGGGAGGTTGAGTTTTTTGAAAACCGAGTGGTTGGTGGTAAGCTTGTGATGGGTATTGATTTGGGTAATGATGTGGAGCTTGGTTTTGGTATGGAAGTTGATTATTGGAAGTTTGATTGTGGTTGAATTGGGGTCTAGGATGGGGTTAGAAGAATAACCTTGATTACCTACCCTCCATGAAAAATTTGGATGGCTTCTCCATCCCGCATTGTAAGTGTTGCTATACGGATTTAAGGCATTGACTTCTTCTACCATATTTTCAGCATTCTTCATTCTTATAGGTCCCGAAATTCCTGCATAAGAATCAACTTCATTAGATAGCATAGAGACATTTTTAGCTTTAAGCTCATTTATTTCTTTTGAATATCTTTTTTCCATTAATTCTAATTGAGCCTTCAACATAGCTACTTCATCAATATTATGAACTCCCTATTTCTTTTGAGTTGCTCTAGAGCTTGCCCATTGAGCATCATTGGTGGCCATCTCATCAAGGAGTAAAAATGCATCTTCGGGAATTTGATTCATGAAACTTCCATTTGAAGCTACATCTAACAAAGATCTTGTTAATGGATGAGCACCTGCATAGAAAATATGCATTAATTGAAAAATAGGAACTTCATAATGAGGACAACTTTTTAAGAGTCTCCTAAATCTTTCCCATGCTTTATGGAATGGCTCCTCATAAAATTGCTGGAAGTCACTAATTTGTTTCCTAATGAGGGCAGTCTTGGTGGGTGGGAAGAATTTGCACAGAAATTTCTCTTGCATTTGTTGCCAAGAATGGATGGATTGATTTGGCAGCATTTGTAGCCAATCCCTAGCTTTTCCTATTAGGGTGAATGGAAAGAGTTTCAACCTAATTGCATCAGTCGATACATTAGGAATTTGCACAGTGTCACTTACTTCTAAGAACATATCTAAGTGTTATGCAGGATCCTCTATGTCCGAACCTGAAAATTGGTTTCTTTGTACCATAGTGATGGTAGCGGGTTTAATCTCAAAGGGTTGGTGGTGAGGAATCCTAATAGTCCTATGTTCTTCATTCCACCTAGGGATAGCATAATCCCTAATGGTTCTAGGTCTATACCCATTCTCGGGAGCTTGGTGGGGTATGTGTTGCTTTTCAATCCTAGGTGGTGGATCATTCATAGGTTGTTCAATTTCTGGGTCATTCATATTGCCTCTTAACCTTCTAATCCTATAGAATGTCCTCTCAATTTCAGGGTCTAATGGTAAGATGGGGTTGTCTCTCACCATAAACCACTAGTCACCTAAAAAGAAAATAAGAAATTAGATGAAGAAGAAAAGAAAACACACAAAAATCACTTTAAAATCAAAATAAATAAACAAACACCAATGTAATCCCCGGCAACGGTGCCAAAAACTTGACCGGTGTCTAGCAAGTGTACTAGATCGGGTAGTAATATAGGAAAATAAGATTATGACCCAAAATATCGAACCCAAGGGAAACTTGTGCTTGTATGTGCTATTTCAATTTCAAAACCAGTTTTTGTGTGTAAAGAAAGGAGAGAAATCCCAAAGTTGTGATGATTTAAAAATAAATTGAAACAATTTGGAAAAAATAAAGTAAAGAAGAGATTTATTGAGAGCAAGTAAATTGAATGAGTTAAAAATCAATGATAAAGACAACTTTCACTAAAGGACCATCCTCCTTAACAAATATTGCTATGACTTAATTAAAAGAAATCATACAAGTAATTATGGAAAATTAACTTTATTCAAGCCAGATAACTTTATTCAAGATTATCATTCCAAGCATTAAAACTCTCTTATTCAGAACAATCCAATACTTGGCATAAAGAACTGAATTAAGTCTCCTAGATGTCTATTAAAGCCTTTCTCAAGAGATTTAACTTTCACCTATTCTTGGTTACACCTTTCTTAATCTTAACTTACTCAAATTAACACACAATTATAGCTTATTCAGATTATAACCATGCATTAATCCAAATAAATTAACCTAAGAGCATGCAAGTCATTCATCAACTTAAACCAATTAATTAACCAATTCTTAATCAAGTTAATAATCAACTTAAAATTGAGAAAAGACAAGAATATGTTTAAGAACCAAAAAAAATAACCAACTTGTATTTAAAATTTAAGAACAAACTCAAGTCATAACAATATAAGTCAAAGATTCAAGTATCCTTTAGCAAAAGTAAAGAAAACTACTCACAAACCATTCTTAAAACTAAAAACAATGTTTGAAGAAAAACTGTAAAAACAAATAACGTAAAAAACTTAAGAAAACAAAGCTTAATTCTAATGATTAATTCTAAGCATTGATGCCCCTTCTTCTGTGTTTTGGACTGCTATTTATAGGCAAGAATTGTAGTAGACTCCTTGTTAAACTTTGGTCATAAAATAGGAATCAAATTCTGCTAAACAGGAAGCTCGTAAATCCTTCATGATATGGGAAAGTTCATCACGTGGCCACGCCTTCAATGTGCTTTCAATACACATGGGAACGGGTCATTCACTTCTTCTTCCACACGTGGCCACGTGTGGTCCTTCACTGGGAATCCACGTGGTCACGTGGTTGCATAGTTTCCTTTAGTTTCTATTCACGTGGCCATGGGTCTTCTTACTTCATTTCTTCACCTTTCATCACATGGCCACGGTTCCTCTTGCTTTCGTCTTCACGTGGCCACGTGTGGAATTCCTCAATACTTTCACACGGTCATGGCTCAAGGCTCTGGACTGGACATATTTACACTTTTAGCCCTAAACTTCGCCCTTTTTGCACTTTAAACCCTTTTATACCAATTTAAACCTGAAAATCAAACAAAACACAGAATTAACCTCAAAAACTTAAATATTAACAAATTAACTCTAAATTAACCCAAATAAAACCAAAACAACTAAATAACTTAACTAAAAACATATTAAAAACTATATATATTTCACACTTATCAATTGCCTCTACTATGGCCTCTCATTTCTAGGTGTCTTAGCAGGATCACTTTGGCGTCAGATGCCTCCATGACCCATGAGTGATATTCTACGCTGGTTTCAAAGTCACAAATATTTGTAGGAGGAATATTGTTCCTCACAAGTGAGCACCTCCAAATATAATGGCAACCTATAATGAAGGCATCAGTTAGATCTCCTCCCCCAAAATTTAGATGTGTACACATGATTTCCTACCTCGAATTGAACTATTGAGAATAGCACACAGTGATACAGAAAGTAGCCTTATAAAGTCGTGAAGAGGAATTCATCTAGAGTTCCTATAGCGAGTCATATACTCGATACGAATCTAAAGGCACATAAAAGTTACCTTCCATTCTACCACGGAGCTCAGCCACATGATGCCTTCCTCTACAGTACCAATCCAGTACCATTGTATACGGACACTAAAAAACCTCAAGGAATATGCATCCATGACACAAGGAAGGGGTTCAACCAGCATTTTAAGCTTTTCTTACAGCCAAATCTAAAAAAAGTGTAAAACAAAAGGGAAAGAAAAAAATTTGTATATAAAATAATAAAAATGACAATAAATGTAAAAGCCACTGGAATGGTTTGGTGTCCATTTCAGGCAAAAATTAGGCACAGGGTTATGTGAAAATTTGTAAAAAGACACATTTTTCATAAAGAAAATCTAGTGTGAAAACCCACAAGGGGCCCACTATCTTAAATAAATTACTATAAGTACCTAAAGCATAATAGGATTGCCAGTGAATAAAGCATTAGGGTTAACATTTACTACATCCAATTCAAGTAAGGTCTCCATTAAGATCAGTAGGAAGGGGGTTAGTCGTTCACAAATGCCGTTGACACATGGGCACGGGTCATTCACTTCTTCTTCCACACGTGGCCACGTGTGGTCCTTCACTGGGAATCCACGTGGTCACGTCGTTGCATAGTTTCCTTTAGTTTCTATTCACGTGGCCATGGGTCTTCTTACTTCATTTCTTCACCTTTCATCACATGGCCACGGTTCCTCTTGCTTTCGTCTTCACGTGGCCATGTGTGGAATTCCTCAATACTTTCACGTGGTCACGGCTCAAGGCTCTGGACTGGACATATTTACACTTTTAGCCCTAAACTTCGTCCTTTTTGCACTTTAAACCCTTTTATACCAATTTAAACCTGAAAATCAAACAAAACACAGAATTAACCTCAAAAACTTAAATATTAACAAATTAACTCTAAATTAACCCAAATAAAACCAAAACAACTAAATAACTTAACTAAAAACATATTAAAAACTATATATATTTCACACTTATCAATTGCCTCTACTATGGCCTCTCATTTCTAGGTGTCTTAGCAGGAACACTTTGGCGTCAGATGCCTCCATGACCCATGAGTGATATTCTACGCTGGTTTCAAAGTCACAAATATTTGTAGGAGGAATATTGTTCCTCACAAGTGAGCACCTCCAAATATAATGGCAACCTATAATGAAGGCATCAGTTAGATCTCCTCCCCCAAAATTTAGATGTGTACACATGATTTCCTACCTCGAATTGAACTATTGAGAATAGCACACAGTGATACAGAAAGTAGCCTTATAAAGTCGTGAAGAGGAATTCATCTAGAGTTCCTATAGCGAGTCATATACTCGATACGAATCTAAAGGCACATAAAAGTTACCTTCCATTCTACCACGGAGCTCAGCCACATGATGCCTTCCTCTACAGTACCAATCCAGTACCATTGTATACGGACACTAAAAAACCTCAAGGAATATGCATCCATGACACAAGGAAGGGGTTCAACCAGCATTTTAAGCTTTTCTTACAGCCAAATCTAAAAAAAGTGTAAAACAAAAGGGAAAGAAAAAAATTTGTATATAAAATAATAAAAATGACAATAAATGTAAAAGCCACTGGAATGGTTTGGTGTCCATTTCAGGCAAAAATTAGGCACAGGGTTATGTGAAAATTTGTAAAAAGACACATTTTTCATAAAGAAAATCTAGTGTGAAAACCCACAAGGGGCCCACTATCTTAAATAAATTACTATAAGTACCTAAAGCATAATAGGATTGCCAGTGAATAAAGCATTAGGGTTAACATTTACTACATCCAATTCAAGTAAGGTCTCCATTAAGATCAGTAGGAAGGGGGTTAGTCGTTCACAAATGCCGTTGACACATGGGCACGGGTCATTCACTTCTTCTTCCACACGTGGCCACGTGTGGTCCTTCACTGGGAATCCACGTGGTCACGTCGTTGCATAGTTTCCTTTAGTTTCTATTCACGTGGCCATGGGTCTTCTTACTTCATTTCTTCACCTTTCATCACATGGCCACAGTTCCTCTTGCTTTCGTCTTCACGTGGCCACGTGTGGAATTCCTCAATACTTTCACGTGGTCACGGCTCAAGGCTCTGGACTGGACATATTTACACTTTTAGCCCTAAACTTCGCCCTTTTTGCACTTTAAACCCTTTTATACCAATTTAAACCTGAAAATCAAACAAAACACAGAATTAACCTCAAAAACTTAAATATTAACAAATTAACTCTAAATTAACCCAAATAAAACCAAAACAACTAAATAACTTAACTAAAAACATATTAAAAACTATATATATTTCACACTTATCAATTGCCTCTACTATGGCCTCTCATTTCTAGGTGTCTTAGGAGGAACACTTTGGCATCAGATGCCTCCATGACCCATGAGTGATATTCTACGCTGGTTTCAAAGTCACAAATATTTGTAGGAGGAATATTGTTCCTCACAAGTGAGCACCTCCAAATATAATGGCAACCTATAATGAAGGCATCAGTTAGATCTCCTCCCCCAAAATTTAGATGTGTACACATGATTTCCTACCTCGAATTGAACTATTGAGAATAGCACACAGTGATACAGAAAGTAGCCTTATAAAGTCGTGAAGAGGAATTCATCTAGAGTTCCTATAGCGAGTCATATACTCGATACGAATCTAAAGGCACATAAAAGTTACCTTCCATTCTACCACGGAGCTCAGCCACATGATGCCTTCCTCTACAGTACCAATCCAGTACCATTGTATACGGACACTAAAAAACCTCAAGGAATATGCATCCATGACACAAGGAAGGGGTTCAACCAGCATTTTAAGCTTTTCTTACAGCCAAATCTAAAAAAAGTGTAAAACAAAAGGGAAAGAAAAAAATTTGTATATAAAATAATAAAAATGACAATAAATGTAAAAGCCACTGGAATAGTTTGGTGTCCATTTCAGGCAAAAATTAGGCACAGGGTTATGTGAAAATTTGTAAAAAGACACATTTTTCATAAAGAAAATCTAGTGTGAAAACCCACAAGGGGCCCACTATCTTAAATAAATTACTATAAGTACCTAAAGCATAATAGGATTGCCAGTGAATAAAGCATTATGGTTAACATTTACTACATCCAATTCAAGTAAGGTCTCCATTAAGATCAGTAGGAAGGGGGTTAGTCGTTCACAAATGCCGTTGACACATGGGCACGGGTCATTCACTTCTTCTTCCACACGTGGCCACGTGTGGTCCTTCACTGGGAATCCACGTGGTCACGTCGTTGCATAGTTTCCTTTAGTTTCTATTCACGTGGCCATGGGTCTTCTTACTTCATTTCTTCACCTTTCATCACATGGCCACGGTTCCTCTTGCTTTCGTCTTCACGTGGCCACGTGTGGAATTCCTCAATACTTTCACGTGGTCACGGCTCAAGGCTCTGGACTGGACATATTTACACTTTTAGCCCTAAACTTCGCCCTTTTTGCACTTTAAACCCTTTTATACCAATTTAAACTTGAAAATCAAACAAAACACAGAATTAACCTCAAAAACTTAAATATTAACAAATTAACTCTAAATTAACCCAAATAAAACCAAAACAACTAAATAACTTAACTAAAAACATATTAAAAACTATATATATTTCACACTTATCAATTGCCTCTACTATGACCTCTCATTTCTAGGTGTCTTAGCAGGAACACTTTGGCGTCAGATGCCTCCATGACCCATGAGTGATATTCTACGCTGGTTTCAAAGTCACAAATATTTGTAGGAGGAATATTGTTCCTCACAAGTGAGCACCTCCAAATATAATGGCAACCTATAATGAAGGCATCAGTTAGATCTCCTCCCCCAAAATTTAGATGTGTACACATGATTTCCTACCTCGAATTGAACTATTGAGAATAGCACACAGTGATACAGAAAGTAGCCTTATAAAGTCGTGAAGAGGAATTCATCTAGAGTTCCTATAGCGAGTCATATACTCGATACAAATCTAAAGGCACATAAAAGTTACCTTCCATTCTACCACGGAGCTCAGCCACATGATGCCTTCCTCTACAGTACCAATCCAGTACCATTGCATACGGACACTAAAAAACCTCAAGAAATATGCATCCATGACACAAGGAAGGGGTTCAACCAGCATTTTAAGCTTTTTTTACAGCCAAATCTAAAAAAAGTGTAAAACAAAAGGGAAAGAAAAAAATTTGTATATAAAATAATAAAAATGACAATAAATGTAAAAGCCACTGGAATGGTTTGGTGTCCATTTCAGGCAAAAATTAGGCACAGGGTTATGTGAAAATTTGTAAAAAGACACATTTTTCATAAAGAAAATCTAGTGTGAAAACCCACTAGGGGCCCACTATCTTAAATAAATTACTATAAGTACCTAAAGCATAATAGGATTGCCAGTGAATAAAGCATTAGGGTTAACATTTACTACATCCAATTCAAGTAAGGTCTCCATTAAGATCAGTAGGAAGGGGGTTAGTCCTTCACAAATGCCGTTGACAATGTCAAACAATCGGTAATCCCCTAAAATGCCAACTTCACTAGTGATGCACAAGTAATGGGCTAAGCATATGAAATGAATGGCATTGAAAGAATTAGGTCTCATTGCCATAAAAATAATACAAGTTGTCAAAAAGGAGGTTAAGCACCACAGGTTCAGATGGCTCAACAAACACTCTGACATCAGAAGGATGAATCCCAAGGATGCAAACAGCTTCACGTGGATAATTTTAGACACAATTAGGCATGCATAGCTAGAGAGAAGAGAATGCTCAAGATAGTTACAAATTCCTCATTGAGTAGGTATATTTCCACGTTTTTGAAACGGAATACATGAAAGCAGGGGTCCAAATAGCATGTCGAAGTGATAAGCAAATTATCATCTAACTCCACCTTGTGAAGAAATCTCAAATTAGAATAAGGGGACAAGAAAGTGTTATCCCAAGTGGAATAATCATCTTGCAACAGAGCGAGTCATTTAGAAAATGAAGTCATTGTTAATAAAGTATAACTCAAAGTAAGGCAATGTAAGGCACAGAAGTAGGAAACAAAAAGGAAAAAAGAAGTGTGAGTGGGGAGCAAAAAGTAGCTGACAATCCGAAGTACCCTCCCTATATATCAGTTTGCACAATTGTGCAAGTCTAAATGTATGCCCGTACATATGCCCTTGTTACCACCTGGTGAAAATGGACAGTAAAAAATGGCTTTGTATGTCATACACCTCATCCTGAACAATCTAAAACTCATATGCACGACTCCAGCACAATTATTTTGTAGATTTCATTTTAATTTTCACATTTCAAGGATGGCTCACAATTTAAAGGCACATTCTTTATCAGGGTAATTCAAATAATTTAGGGAGTGTATTTTGCACGCGTACACGAGTATGCGAACCCTAGGAAAAATAATAACAAAATATAATAATAATTGATTGAGAAAAAATGTATATAATAAAATAATAATAACAGATCAAGTACATAATAATAGATAAAAATAGACATAAATAGATGATGAGCATGATAATAATAGAGAGTAGGTTGTTAATATTGTTAGTGTAAGCCCTAGCCCCAATACATTGTAATAAAACACTTAGTTAATAAAATGAGGCATTTGTTTTATCTTTTGTATTCCTGTGCATGTCAATTGATAAAACTATCCAAGAATGTCGTTTCGGTTTAAGTTATCATGTGTGAGGCACATGGATTGTAAGACCTTGAAACAAATGGGACTTCATTCTAAATATCCCTAGTCAGTCATTGTTATGGGAATAACAAATGAATTAAGACTAGTATGCTCTCTCTGATATTATGAGTTCTGTCTTACGGATCATTAAGACAAGAGTGTCAATCAGAGATCATAGATACATGTTAAAGAACATGGTATCTGGATTCGATCCGCATGAGAACACTACATGGTACAAGTCATAAGTGTTTCTCATATGCAAGTTTTGTATCGGAGTTCTTAGACCTGAAATCTCTATGAAACTCTTTATGAATTACTGTGTACTTTGACATACACCTAACGTGCTCGTAACAGAGTGACAAGTACGGGTATGATTGGGTATGCATTGATTCATGTTAGAGAGCATGAGAGAAGTGAAGGGATTACCCCTCTCAATAAGAGAGAAAATATCATCGGCCACTTGATCAGTGAACTGAGAAGTGTATGGCCATACCGAGATGAAATAATGAGTAATCATTATTTATCTGAGAGTTCAGTGTCACTGGAATATTAAGAAAGGAATTAATATATATATAAGGATGACTAGTTCCATGCCTTATATTAATTCTGATATTTATGGGTAAGGGATTATGCAAAATTGCATTAGGTCACTAAATGCCATATGCATTTTCATTTAATTTGGATTGCTATAATATCTTGCTAGAGAATATATATAGCCTTTGAATGAATTTATTAATTCATTGCCAACATTAAATGGACCTATAGGATCGCACACAAAGCATTGGGCTTAAAATATTTAAATTAAGTATTGGACATTAATTTGGGCTTTTAATTAAAGTCAAATTAGTGTGTGTAATGGGTTATAAAATTGCTATTGGGCTTTGGTCCATGAGAGAGAAAAATTCAGCCCACAAGGTTTAATTTCAATTAATTAATTATCTTGTGTTAATTTAATTAATTGAGTATTAAAACCTAAAGGATTTTAATTGAATTAATTCACTTAATAAATGGATGGTGTGGCCGAAATTCCAAGATAATATCTATGGAATTTCAGCACATGATTAATTCTTTTATTAAGTGATTTAGTTAATTATTATGTCTTACATTTATCTTAGATTAAATCAAAAGGATTATCTTGGATTAAATGTATTATCTTAAGGTGTTTAAATCAATATATATTACTTATTTTAGGAAGTGATTGAGATTGAATTAATTATCTTAAGATAGTAAAGTTCAAATCAAACACTTGCCAAAAGATAGGGATATATATTAAAGAGATAAAACCCTAGGGAGAGGGAGTTGATTTTGGCGTGAAAAAGAAACCCTAATCTTTCTAAGTTGGCGTGAAAAATCTCTCTCTCTCACATTTTTCTCTCTAGGCCGAAACACACAAGAGGAAGAACTCTTTCTTGCTTTCTTGTGTTCTTAGGCATTAATAGCACCTTAAAGAAGAACAAGATCAAGTCTTGTAGCTTCAAACAATTGCCATTACACAATACTTAAAAGAGAGCTAGCAATCTCTATTTTAAGCCTTCTTTGCAAGTGTGTGTGTGAGGATAGAGGTAGTGGCGTAAAAGGCTGTTCCTTGGCATTGGTGATCAAGATATAAGGTGGATAGAGGTATCTTAGTTGCTGGTCATCACCAAATTCAAGATTAAAAGGCATCAAAAGTTGTAAGTTTTAAAACCCTAAAAATTGCATGTTTCGATTCGTGTTTTGGATATGTATGGTATGTATGATAAAATTTTTATTTTTCCGCTGTGCTATCATGATTATCATACCATGTCATATTCCATCAGTGGTATCAGAGCCTAGACATGCTTATTTTAGTGCTTTAGATGCATGAAAAAATTAATTAAAAATCGTTATTTTGAAAACATGCAAATCTGAAATTTTCTGTTTTGAGTTTTTTGCATTTTTTTGGTGTAAAAATGATTTTAATTGATTAGATAGGTATTATAATTAATATGACATGTTAATATACTGTCCTAAGATTTTATTAGGGCTGGTAATGGTCGGATTTAATTATTTATACCTGATGGTACATGTTAATTATGAAACTAGGTGCTAGTTGGCATGTAAATTGCTAGTTTAACAACTAGTTTTCAAAATTAAATGTAAAAACGTTTTTGGCATGTTTGTAAGTGATATTTAAAGATTAATTATCAGGTCTGGACATATTTTAAATTTGGTTTTAATTCTGGTCCATGACAATTTAATTGATTAATTTTAAAATCACTTAAAACTATGACTAGTTTGTGTTTGTTACATGTTTAATCAAGATTGTTTGTTTTGTTTTGATTAAAATGGTAAAAACACATTTAGATCAAATTTGTACAGAATATTAAATCAATATTTATGGACTTATTTATAATATTAAATGAATCATAAAATTGATTTAAATGTTTGTGCATTTCATGGCATTACATAAGCATTAAACAACTAGTTTTGTTGTTTGTTTGTTTTTGCATGAATGCCGTGTGTTATTATATGTGTTCTTCATGATTTTATTTTTAATTCATGTTAGCACATATTATATGTATTTTTAATGTTTATGGGCTGTATGACATAATATTAAAAATGGCAAAATTGGAAATTATACTAGAGTTGATTTATGGCACAAATCTAACTAGTTTGTGTTTTGGGCTTTTAAGAGAACTTATTCAATAAGAGGATTTAGTCCATTGGGCTTCGGCCCAGGCGCATCACGGGGTCATCTCTTAAAGGTTCAAGTACACAATTTCCATTAATGGGCTTGGCTAAATTAATTAAAATTGGACTTTGTTTGATCCATGAATGCTATGTATATTTATTTGCTTGTTTGGTGTGATGAATGGATATGCATGGTGCATTCATGGGCCCTGGGTTTTTGTAATTAAATATGGCCTGCGTGCCATTATATTTTATTGTAAAAGTTTCATTTATTTCTTAGAATAGAATTTATTTGAAGACTTTGTAAATCAAGACGAAGCCCACCGGAGTGGAGAAGCCCAACTCGAAGATTCTTATGTAATAGTATAGAATCTTAGTTGTAGGTTTTTTGGCCCATGTTTGTCACGCTTTACTTTATGCAATTATATATATATGCATGCTATGTATGGATGACAAAGCATATGCCATGTAAGCTGTAATAAAATGAATCCCTAAAAATAGTAAGTCACAAAGTTGCCTTCCTAATTCGAAACATGTCAAGGCATCGATCATCGGTCACGTAGACTAGGAGTCCTAGATGTGCCCGATTATCTTTGTGAGGCATGGGTTGTGAATGTAGGTTGGACTTATCATGGAAAGGGATGCTCGGACCTAGGCAACTAATAAATGGGTTGTGCTATAACATCTTAAGATGTTAGCCCATTTGATCCAAGAGTCATGTACGAGACATGATTGGAGTTTTCCTACCTAAGTAACTTAACTTGTTAGGTGTACAAGCTCAGCTTGACTAATAAGTTGTTGTGAAAAGTGGATCTTGGCCCACATTAAATCACTAACGCGAATTATTTAAAGGGATATTAATTCGGTTTGTGGGATCATAAATAAGACCTCATTTAATCTTGCTAAATTTTATTGTAGATTGAAAATGGCATCTTCAAATAATAATTTCTCATTGCAATCGGTCCTTGAAAAGGACAAATTAAATGGCACCAATTTCATAGACTGGTCTCGAAACTTAAGAATAGTTCTTAAGCAAGAGAAAAAGTCGTATGTTTTGGATGCACCCTTGCCTGAAAAACCAGGAAGGAATGCCTTTGCGGTTCAAAAGGAAACTTTTGAGACTAAGAAGAGCGACTCCAATGATGTGACCTGTCTGATGCTGGCCACTATGGTGCCTGACTTGCAAAAGCAATTTATGGACCAAGAGGCTTATGCGATCATGGTGCACCTCAAGGATATGTTCCAAGAGCAAGCTCGTCACGAGAGGTTCGTGACAACAAAGGCCTTAATTTCTTGCAAGATGGCTGAGGGTACTCCTGTTAGTACCCATGTACTCAAAATGAAAGGGTATCTTGATACTCTTGAGAAGCTTGAGGTACTAGTGCCAAAGGAATTGGCCACTGACTTGATCTTAGGATCATTGCCTGCTGCTTATGATCCATTTGTGATGAATTATAACATGCATGCAATGAACAAGTCAGTCACTGAGCTTCATGGGATGCTTAAGAATGCTGAAGAGAACATTCGAAAGGCCAATCCCGTTCTAATGGTTCAAAAGGGAATTAAGAAGGGACCCGCTAAGGGAAAGGGAAAGGGAAAGGCAAAACCCAAGTCAAGTGGGAGTGCACCTCTGGCCCAATCCAAGCCCAAGGCGCCAAAACTCAAAGAGAGTGAGAGCACTTGCTTCCATTGCAACAAGATAAGGCATTGGAGGAAGAATTGCGCTCTCTTCAAGGAAGAACAAAAGAAGAATGGAGCCAAGGCGTCCAGTTCTGGTATTTTTGTTGTTGAAATTAACCTTTCTATTTCTACCACTTGGATATTGGATACCGGTTGTGGTTCTCACATTTGTTCAAATGTGCAGGGGCTAAGAAATAGGCGGTTACTTGGGAAGAATGAAGTGGACCTCCGTGTGGGGAATGGAGCACGAGTTGCTGCCATGGAGATAGGCGACTATCACCTTACTTTACCTTCCGAACTTTGTATTGTTTTGAATAATTGTTATTATGTGCCTGCTATGAGCAGAAACATTATTTCAGTTTCAAGTTTGGATAATGATGAATTTGATTTTGTTATTAAAAATGGCAATGCTCATATTCGTCGCCAAGGCATTTCTTATGGCAATGCCATGTTGCAAAATGGCCTTTATATCCTTGATTTACAAAACAAAGAGTCGATATACAACATTAATACAAAGAGGGTTAAATCAAACGAATTGAACCCTACTTACTTTTGGCATTGTCGTTTAGGACATGCAAACGAAAAACGCATTTCAAGACTCCACAAAACTGGAGTGCTTGGGTCATTCGACTTAGAGTCTTATGACACATGCGAGCCATGTTTGCATGGAAAAATGACAAAGAGTCCTTTTAATAAAAAAGGTGAAAGGACTAATGGCTTATTGGAACTAATACATACCGATGTATGTGGACCTTTAAGTACACATGCTAGAGGTGGTTTTAGCTACTTCGTGACATTCACAGATGACTTCAGTAGATATGGCTATGTCTATCTAATGAAGTACAAGTCTGAAACTTTTGAGAAATTCAAAGAGTTTAAGTACGAAGTAGAAAACCAACTTGGCAAAAGTATAAAAGCCATTCGATCAGATCGAGGTGGCGAATACTTAAGCCAAGAGTTTGACAGTCATCTAAAGGAGTGTGGTATTATTTCACAGCTCACTCCTCCTGGAACACCTCAATGGAATGGTGTGTCCGAAAGGAGAAATCGAACTCTATTGGACATGGTTCGATCTATGATGAGTCAAGCTAATCTTCCTATCTCTTTTTGGGGTTATGCATTAGAAACTGTTGCATTTCTATTGAACCGTACTCCAACTAAAGCAGTTGAGAAGACACCATACGAGGTATGGACTGGGAAAGAACCCAATATGTCTTTTCTCAAGATTTGGGGCTGTGAAGCACATGTTAAGAAATTAACATCTGACAAACTAGAGTCCAAATCGACTGTCTGCTTGTTTGTGGGTTATCCCAAAGAAACAAAGGGATACTACTTTTACTCACAAGCCGAGAACAAAGTATTTGTTGCTCGCAAGGCTGTTTTCTTGGAAAAGGAGTTCCTTCTCAAGAAAGACAGTGGGAGTAAAGTAGAACTTGGAGAAATTCAAGTGCCACAAGCTCCTATAGAGGATGAGTTGGAAATGGGATCAAGTTCACAACCAGTTGTGGAACAAGAACCCATTACACAAGTACCTAGAAGGTCTGGTAAGGTACGTCAGGAGATTGAGAGATATGGATTTCTAATCACTGACAGTGACACTATTGAGTTAGTAGATCGTGAGGATCCTACTACCTACCGAGAAGCTATTGAAAGCCCAGACTCGGAAAATTGGCTTAAAGCCATGAAATCCAAGATACAATCAATGTACGATAACCAGGTTTGGACCTTGGTGATCCACCAGAAGGTGCTAAGGTAATTGAATGCAAGTGGTTATTCAAACTAAAAGCTGATAAGACATACAAAGGTAGACTAGTAGCAAAAGGTTTTCGACAAACTCATGGTATAGACTATGACGAGACCTTTTCGCCTGTAGTCATGCTCAAGTCCATTAGGATCTTGCTTGCCATAGCTGCATATCATGATTATGAGATATGGCAAATGGATGTCAAAACTGCTTTCCTCAACGAAAATTTACTTGAGGATGTGTATATGACACAGCCTGAAGGTTTTGTCAATCCTAAGCATCCTAAGAAGGTTTGCAAGCTTCAAAAATCCATTTATGGATTAAAGCAAGCATCCCGAAGTTGGAATCTTCGTTTTGATAAGGCAGTCAAAGAATTTGACTTCATCAAGAACGAAGATGAGCCTTGTCTGTACAAGAAGGTTAGTGGGAGCATAGTAGTGTTTCTGGTCCTATATGTGGATGACATCCTTCTCATTGGGAATGACATTACAACATTGCAAAAGGTTAAGCAATGGTTGGAAAAATGTTTCTCAATGAAAGACTTAGGTGAAGCCGAGACAATACTTGGTATTCAAATCTATAGAGATAGATCGAATTGGCTTTTGGGACTAAGTCAAGAAAAGTACATAGACAAAGTACTAAAGCGTTTTAGTATGGGAGACTCAAAGAAAGGGTACATACCTTTGGCTTTGGGAGTTCCTTTGACTAAAGAACAGTGCCCTAAAACCAAAGAGGAAAGGGACAACATGAGTAGAATCCCATATGCATCTACTATTGGATCTATCATGTACGCTATGTTATGTACTAGGTTGGATGTTGCTCATGCACTGAGTATAACCAGTAGGTTTCAGCAAGACCCTAGTGAGAAGCACTGGTCTACTGTAAAAGGGATCCTTAAGTACCTGCGAAGGACTAAGGATCACTTCTTGGTGTATGGTGGTCAAGAAGAGCTCGTCATACAAGGTTATGCCGATGCTGCTTTTCAGACCAGCACTCAGGATTCTAGATCGCAATCTGGATTTGTTTTTGTTTTAAACGGTGGTGCTGTCAGTTGGAGAAGCTCAAAGCAAGAGACAGTTGCCAACTCAACTACAGAATCTGAGTATATTGCAGCAAGTGAGGCTGCAAAAGAGGTTGTTTGGATTAAAAATTTCATTAATGGATTAGGAGTGGTCCCAAGCATCCTAGATCCATTAGAAATTTTTCGTGACAATAACGGGGCCATCGCACAGGCCAAGGAGCCCCGGTCACACCAGAAATCCAAACACATACTCAGGAGGTACCACCTGATCAGAGAAATCATTGATCGTGGGGACGTCAAGGTTAGCAAGATAGCAAGTGAAGACAATGTAGCAGATCCTTTGACGAAACAGTTACGTCCAAATCTGCACGAAGCTCATTTGAGAGCGTTCGGTCTTAGGGCTATGACCAATTGGGACTAGTGCTGGTGGGAGATTGTTAGTGTAAGCCCTAGCCCCAATACATTGTAATAAAACACTTAGTTAATAAAATGAGGCATTTGTTTTATTTTTTGTATTCCTGTGCATGTCAATTGATAAAACTATCCAAGAATGTCGTTTCGGTTTAAGTTATCATGTGTGAGGCACATGGATGCTAAGACCTTGAAACAAATGGGACTTCATTCTAAATATCCCTAGTCAGTCATTATTATGGGAATAACAAATGAATTAAGACTAGTATGCTCTCTCTGATATTATGAGTTCTGTCTTACGAATCATTAGGACAAGAGTGTCAATCAGAGATCATAGATACATGTTAAAGAACATGGTATCTGGATTCGATCCGCTCATGAGAACACTACATGGTACAAGTCATAAGTGTTTCTCATATGCAAGTTTTGTATCGGAGTTCTTAGACCTGAAATCTCTATGAAACTCTTTATGAATTACTGTGTACTTTGACATACACCTAACGTGCTCGTAACAGAGTGACAAGTACGGATATGATTGGGTATGGATTGATTCATGTTAGAGAGCATGAGAGAAGTAAAGGGATTACCCCTCTCAATAAGAGAGAAAATATCATCGGCCACTTGATCAGTGAACTGAGAAGTGTATGGCCATACCGAGATGAAATAATGAGTAATCATTATTTATCTGAGAGTTCAGTGTCACTGGAATATCAAGAAAGGAATTAATATATATATAAGGATGACTAGTTCCATGCCTTATATTAATTCTGATATTTATGGGTAAGGGATTATGCAAAATTGCATTAGGTCACTAAATGCCATATGCATTTTCATTTAATTTGGATTGCTATAATATCTTGCTAGAGAATATATATAGCCTTTGAATGAATTTATTAATTCATTGCCAACATTAAATGGACCTATAGGATCGCACACAAAGCATTGGGCTTAAAATATTTAAATTAAGTATTGGACATTAATTTGGGCTTTTAATTAAAGTCAAATTAGTGTGTGTAATGGGTTATAAAATTGCTATTGGGCTTTGGTCCATGAGAGAGAAAAATTCAGCCCACAAGGTTTAATTTCAATTAATTAATTATCTTGTGTTAATTTAATTAATTGAGTATTAAAACCTAAAGGATTTTAATTGAATTAATTCACTTAATAAATGGATGGTGTGGCCGAAATTCCAAGATAATATCTATGGAATTTCGGCACATGATTAATTCCTTTATTAAGTGATTTAGTTAATTATTATGTCTTACATTTATCTTAGATTAAATCAAAAGGATTATCTTGGATTAAATGTATTATCTTAAGGTGTTTAAATCAATATATATTACTTATTTTAGGAAGTGATTGAGATTGAATTAATTATCTTAAGATAGTAAAGTTTAAATCAAACACTTGCCAAAAGATAGGGATATATATTAAAGAGATAAAACCCTAGGGAGAGGGAGTTGATTTTGGCGTGAAAAAGAAACCCTAATCTTTCTAAGTTGGCGTGAAAAATCTCTCTCTCACATTTTTCTCTCTAGGCCGAAACACACAAGAGGAAGAACTCTTTCTTGCTTTCTTGTGTTCTTAGGCATTAATAGCACCTTAAAGAAGAACAAGATCAAGTCTTGTAGCTTCAAACAATTGCCATTACACAATACTTAAAAGAGAGCTAGCAATCTCTATTTTAAGCCTTCTTTGCAAGTGTGTGTGTGAGGATAGAGGTAGTGGCGTAAAAGGCTGTTCCTTGGCATTGGTGATCAAGATCTAAGGTGGATAGAGGTATCTTAGTTGCTGGTCATCACCAAATTCAAGATTAAAAGGCATCAAAAGTTGTAAGTTTTAAAACCCTAAAAATTGCATGTTTCGATTCGTGTTTTGGATATGTATGGTATGTATGATAAAATTTTTATTTTTTTGCTGTGCTATCATGATTATCATACCATGTCATATTCCATCAAATATTACACTTGTGCCAAAATAAATTCTCCTAAATAAATTGTAAATAAAATAATTTAATTTCCACTAGACCGATAAATTGCAAAAATTGTAATGTTTAGTGTTATTTTTAAAAAATTGGGGTTATTTTCCATGAGTTTAGGTCAAACCCATGTAGAAAAGCTATTCACGTAGTATTTTACATACATGGGAACGTTTCAAATTCAAAACTTTTCAAATTCTGATTTTTTTGCCTTGCATGCCCTTGCATTACTTGTTCATGGCCTTGCAAATACTGTACGGCTATGCAAAGCCTATGTACATTTGTGCATTTCATCGAGACATAAAAACCCAATAGTTTTTTTTCCTTATTTTCTCTTTCTTTCTTTCTTTTTCTTCTTTTTCTTCTCTAAATTCAATGTGGTGCAGTTTGAATTTTTGCTCTTTTCTTGTCTAATTAGCAATGTTTCGTAATTTTGATCAGTTAGTTTGTCGAGTTTTTGTATTGCACACGTTTTGACACCTATTTTACATTTTTCATAAAGATTTTGCTTTTTTACCAAAAAGGAATGTTTAATGTCTTTTAACTCCTTTTTTTTATTCAAATGAGATTATAATGTTATGAAATTAATGATAGGAGTTGTCGTATATATAGGTGATGTAATGTTATCAATGGTTTTCGTTTCAATTTTGAAAAAATTTGAGCAAATATTTTATGTTTGGCCACAGCATTTTCTAGTTCTTTCTTTAGTTTTGTTTATTTAGTTAGAGTGCATATTGTTGTTTTAATTATTTGGGTGATTTGTTTAATGAAATTGTGTATATAGGCAGTTTTTATTTAGGGGTTAGAATGAAAATAAAAAATAATGCAATGATGGTGAAAATAGCAATGATAGATATATTGTTGTTGTATATAACAAGGTTATGTAAAAAGGAAAGAAAATAATAGAAAATAAATGTGTACTTTTATCATTTAAGCGATATTGTGTGAATAGGTGTAAATATTAGTAAAAAATGAATGAAAATGATGATAAAAAATGAATGAAAATGATGATAAAAAATGATGAATAGAGGAAATTATAAATAAAATAAAGTGAGAAAGGAAAAATAGGAGGTAATAAAATATATATAAAAAATACTTTAGGACAGATAAAGCTTTATCCCTTAGAAAAAAGAAAGACATGTGTTGATAATATTGATATCTTATGATAGAATCACGCCAATGAAATTGCATCTTTAATGTATATTGTTTCGCATGTAAATAAACATAATGACAATAAAAATAGTTATAATAGTGTGTGTGTGTGTGTGTGTGTGTGTATATATATATGTCTATGATAACATAACAGTTCCTAATATCTTGACATAGCATTTTTATACCTTGCTTTAGTGAAGTTTGGCATGATTGCTAGATGCTCGATGGTGGGTTAGGATAAACCAAGTGTTGCTTAGTTGTTATAGCTTCTTGTGGAAAAATTTTGTGCGAGGTTGGGCTTAGATTTTTAATCCATTATGCTGCCTAAATTTAGGCACAAAAAGTGCTAACATCCAAATGACACTATTAGGCAATGCACTATGATTAATTGTATAATTTTATCTTTTGCAAGACATGGATCCCTACTTTCCCATATGGATGACACTAGAGCAGGTTACCTAATACAAGACCCTAGCAGAAGTCCACGTATTACCCAGTCGGTTCTTATCTAGGGGACTTTTGGGCCAGCTTGGATTACTAAAGGAGGCTGATACCCTGATAGCATACCCATGGACACACTTTTTTGCGGGGCCATATAGGACCTACCCCAAGATAACTAGGCAATTTTTGGCTACATTTCGCTATCTAGGGCACCAACGACCAGACAATGAGGAGGGTGTCATCACATACCACATTCAAGGTCACCTAGTGTCCATGACACGCAAGCACTTTGTTGAGATTTTGGGATTACCTATAGAAGGGTGTGGTAAAGCCAGAAAGGTCCGCTTCAGCCCAGATGTCGGAGATTATTACACACCCAAGTGTTCCATATGTGCGGAGGACAGCAAAGTCTATTATATTGAGATTACAGCTACTTTGTTACCTGCACAGAGTTCTCTCTTGCTCGTATCTGAGGGGATAGGTAGTCCTGGTGCTATTAATATGGTAGAGATATATAGTCTATGGGGTATGACAAGCGAGAGATAGGTAGATTTAAGTTGTACTATCTTGGAGCACCTGAGGACGACACAACGTAACCCAAATGAGGCAACATTCATAGATGGGTTGGTTATTAGATTGCTTTTAGTAGTAGGCATACAAGAGGCTATGATGAACCCATCAGCTAGAGAGGGTATCTATTTGGACAAAGAAGTAGCGTATGATATGTGTATGGCTAGAGAAGATGATGTTGTGCTTGATGGAATCAGATTGATGACATTAGAGGAGATGGATGCGACCTTCCACCCAGGTCGAGAGATAACGGATGATGAGCCACAGCTACCACATCTCGAGCAAGAGCCCGATGTCAATCAGCAAATGAAAGATGTCCTTAGGGGCAAGATTTAGAGATGAGGGAGTTTCTTTTACTGACTATTTTACAAGTAAGGCTTGTTAGGAGACAACCAAGCTGCGGACCATACAGGCCTTTCCCACCTTCCAACATGACATGTCACCTAGACACTATGGCTATCCTTGCGTGACATCATCTTCAACACCACCTTTACTACAGCCAGAGGCACTTGCTACCCCATAGGATGCCATACTATATGGTATTCAGAATATAACGGTATCCTAAACTGCTATAAATATGGATACAGGCAATTCGCCAAGAGCAGGTTAGGCAGTATGAGGCATACTTGAAGAGATTTGATGATATTGATGCCCACCAATGGTATTTGATGGTTGATATGGCCAAAACAGAGATAGGGGTCCAAAATGTTGATAAGAGTGTACAAAAGGCCATATAGAGGATTACAGTACTGAGGCCGCATTATTTACAGCCAGTGAGATAGTCAAAGGGGCTAGGGATAAGATCAAGAAATGAATTGAGAAGCTTGATACCGACATTAGAGCCCATGTGATAGGTATAGATGGAACAGTCATAGGCTACCTTACTGCATAGACCACTGAGATGGCTTGGATACGAGAAGAGATAGGACATCTTACAAGTTACCTTAAAGAGTTCCTCCATCCCATTGTTATTCACCCTCTAGGACCCACATAGCCAGGTCCATCTATATCTCAGGCATTGAGCCCACCATTTCATAGACATCACTCTTATTCTCCACTAGAGGACCCGACTGACTATAGCCTGATTAAGGCTCCATGATTTCAGGAAGATGATTTTATTTACACATACTTTGATATAACACATAGTTCATATATATTCATAATTTTGGATATTATGTCTTTGGATGATGTTATTTATGTTCTTTTGGACTTATTTTGGATTTGTTAATAATTTTCTTTTGAATTTATCTTGGGATTATTATTTACTTGTCATGTTTGATACAGCTTATTTACTAGTATATTTATTGCATTGTGCTACAAGGTGATATTACTGGTTTCTAATAAATTAATCACAATTTTTAAATGCTTCAATCATAGAACAAAAATAATTCACCAAGAATAAACCATATATCACAATTATAAATATGTAATGGACTTAACAAAATCCACATATCATATTATAATAAAGAATTGTAAACGGTTGTCTTTTCAAGTCACGCAGGGGGCAACAAACTCCAATCTAATTTTTCAACACTGCAAATGCAGGATAGATAAAATATAACTGGCTACACAGCATTGACTAGTACAGCCTCATGAGAATCGCCTATGACGGTACTTCTTTTGCTGCAAGGGACAAGTGGTTATACGAATTAACTCTAGATCCAAGCAACCCCAACACATAAAAAAAATTTTGCAAACCAAGGTATAGTCATATAGTGGAATTGCCTTCAAGGTATAGCCATAAAGTGGGATCACCTTCAAGGTATAGCCATAAAGTGGTATTGCCTTCAAGGTATAGCCACAGAGTGAGATCACCTTTAAAGTATAGCTATAGAGTAGGATCGCCTTCAAATCAATGTAAAGCCATAGAGTGGGATCGCTTTTAAGCTATAGCTATAGAGTGGGATTTCCTTTAAATTAAGGTATACCTACAAAGTGGGATCACCTTTGAGGTATAGCATAAAGTGGAATCACCTTTAAGATATAGCCATATAGTGGAATCACTTTCAAGTTAAGGTATAGCTACAGAAACGGAATGACTTTGAACTAAGAGATGTGTCATAGGCTGGCGTCGGTCACCTACTATGAACTTTAGCTTGCCTAGGCAATGTGTACTAGCCTCCCCAAAGCTGGGAGTAACTGTTGACACTAGGCCCTGAGAAGGCTTTTGTCAGGGTTACCTAATGAGGAAAACTGCTTTTTAAAAGATGGGAGATCAAGGATAGTGAGATCTTTTGTGTTGAAACCCTTTTTCAAAAATTATTTTAAAGTGTTTTTATGCTTGATTTGGGTGATCGAGTGGAGAAAATGGTTAAAACAATGAGAAATATCCTCGATCAAGGACTTAAAAAGACAAATTAAGCAAGTTTTAAGCCTTGCACACCCATGCAAAGGTTTCCACACCCGTGCACAAAGAGAATATCATCATTGTTTGGCCAAATTGCTAGCTTTTATCCATTTTTGGGTTTATATGCCCTTACACAAGGGCTGTATAACTGTGTATCATAAGAATCTTGCCTTTCCAGGCAAGTGGCCTGAAGCACTTGAGTTACACTCCCGTGCAACCCTGAATGTATGCCCGTGCAACCTTAAAGTTGGTGAATATTTCAAATGCAAGTCGGCAAGTGGGTTGACTTATAGGCTTGCACACCCTTGCAAACCTTCTTATATAAGAAATTGGCCAATCACTTTGAAAAAGGTTGGAAAATTTTGACTTTGTAAGTATTCTCGTTATCATAAAGGTTTCAAAGTTCAAAAGGTTGTTTTTGGCACTTAGTTCTTTATGTTTTCATATTGTTTTTTACTGTTTCAACATAAGAAGGGTCCACGAGTTCAACATCCAATGATCTTATCGAGTAAGTATGCTGAAGGTAATATAAAAAGCTTTCTTCTTCTCAATTCAGTTTCTTGACCATATAAAACTTATACATTTGTCATTTTAGATGTTATAAGTTTTATTCATCAATTTTATTTACCGTAGTTTATCGTATATTCATTTTTGTTTAGATTTAGGTTGTGAAACCCTTTTCAAGGGTATATTGTTGTGTGGTAGAAATTATTAGGCTATTCTTGTAAAATCCCCTTATATTATTATTTTGGTTGTGTTTTCTCGAGAATATCTGGCTTGAAAGTCATTTTTTGTATTTAATATTCCCTTTTTACTCCCTTTTGGATTTGCTATCGATAAGGACTTTATTTTAAAAAGGAGAAGAAAACTAGCTCCGCCAAGTCAATATGGTCGTGCATCACCTAATACGCACCCGTGCATCATGTGATGTATGGCCCAAAATATGTTTTCTCATTCTTTAAAATAAAAGAGTCAATCGTATGTCCTATAATGTGCGCTAGTGCATTGTGACATATGTGCTAGATTCTTGTCTTTTATCTTTTTTTAATTATTATTTGCCTTATTTTATTTATTTCACTTTGCCTTTTCTTTTTTACGTCCTTTTTTTATTGCTACTGTTATTATTATCGTTACTATTGTTATTATTATTATTATTCCTACAAATAATCTTTTTGTGAGTGCAGCTAGGCAAGCATTATAGGTCAGTCCACGATCCTTTTTCTTTATTATAAAAAGGCGTTTTTTGATTGCAAATGAAAAATATCGTAAAAAATATTTATAGTAAAGAATTGGGATATTTCATTAATAAAATTAGGCCAACGTCTAATTTCTTTCCTAGGAAACTCACATGTAAAAATTAGCCTTTAATAATGTAAATGATTTTGTATATAATTAAATAACATGAAAAATTTCTTAAATAAAACTTAAAATGGCAAGTCCCTGTCTTTAAACCCTTACAATAAAATGCTTCTTTATAACCCAAATGCGAGGACCAAAGTTCTCATCAAAAATGATGTAATGAGTTGCTCGATTTATGGATGTCTTTATTGCTTTATTCTATGCCATGATTTACCATTTTCTTACGTAATTGGGTGCACCTTTAATTTCTATATTTACTTTAATCTTGCATGTAAGAAAAGGGATAATGCAATTAACCTGAAAGTCATTATGTCATATTTATCAAAGGTAAAAATAAGAGCAAAGTTTCGAAACATCTTTGGGTTTTGGCCTCATGAGGTCGAAACACCTTTTTCCCAATGTTCTATTGGGTGGCGACTCCTTACAACTAGCCTTGTGGTGCCCAACAGATGCCTCCCAACTATCGATTACTAGCGATAAGATAGGGACACCTTGATGTGTCGTTTCATGTTGTTTGAGGCTTAAGATTTAACAAGTCAAGTTGAGACTCTTTCCTATTACGAAATGATTGGTTAGTCCAGACACGATAGCTTTAACCTAATTGGACCTTAAAAGTAGGACTGAACAGCTAAACGTCAAAGGTTTCCTCCCTTAAGCTCAACAATCCCTTGGTTTTGGAGGTGAGGTCGGGTGGCAAAAGTAAGAGCATGCATCACAAATATAGAGAGGGTAGATATGATTCCTACCTTCAGTGGGCAGGTTTGCATTCAAATACACAACATTCTCCCTAGTTCCTTCCTTTAGCAAGTTTAACAACTCGGATGGTGAAATCGTGATGGCTATGGTAGACTCACACAAGACCTCAACCAGCTTCTTTCTGTGCGATAGAGATTGCCTCAACAAATACCATATGGAAATTTGAGCCTGCATGTTTGTTAGTTGCTTAATGATCTAATTCTCCTCTGCTTCCTTCTCTATAGGCACAGCAGTAGGGGATGGGTATTTCTCAACCTCAGGCACCACCCTTTTACTGCTGGTGATTGCCTTTACCTTACTCTCTTTTTTCACTTCTGCATTAAAGCTCCATACATCAATGGGCACTCTTACCCTTTCTTCTTCACTCATAAAAATTGGACGATTTTTTTCAACTGGCTTTGTTACTTTGGGGTTGGAACAAGTAACAGCCACGTACTCATTCCCATATAGGTCCTTTATCACATACCACTTAGGCTAGTTGGACCCAATCATAAACATAGGAATGGTACGGCATTATACCCTCATTTCTTTTTCTTCTCTCTTCTTAGGAACTGAAATCTATTTGTTGTCTATCAGATCCTGAATCTTATTTCTCAAGGTGTGACAATAATCTGTGAGGTGCCCTATATGCTGATGGTAGGCACAATACTGATCTTTTCTATAGTGGGGCATCCTCTGACTTTTGGCTGGCCTCGATGACAATGGCTGCAACTTCCTTTTTTTACTTAGCCAATCCAATACCCGAGATAAAAACTTTCCTAGGTTGGAGTAGTATACTTGATTAGCCTCCATAACAGATACTTTGGCCATCTTACCACTCCTGCTAACTCCACTACCACCCCCAACAGCCTTATTATTGCCAATGTTCCTCTTTGCACCCTCATTACTAGCCCTCTTAGCCAAGTATTTACCTTTAGCTTTTATGGCTATGTCCTACAGAGACTACCAACCCTTTAACCCCTTTATTTTTAGCCATCTCTTGGTAGGGACTTGCATTCCTAATGAAAAGTCTGATCTGGTTAGTTGTATCAGGTTCCATCTCCATTTCCATCATCTTATTCCTCCACCTTTTCAAGTACTTGTGAAAGGACTCGTTGTGCTTTTTTTAAGCAATTCGAAGTCTTTCAGAGTGACCTCCATCCTGGTGCTACAATCATATCACTTTAAGAACTCCTCAGTCAGTAAGTTTCAGTCCTCTTTGGTATGCCTATCGACCCTATGATATAAGTCTATTATTGGGCCTACTAAGCTCACACAAAAGTACTCCACCTTCTACTTTTTAATCAAGGCGGTCCCCTTCATAATCAAAGTGTATTACTTGACATGTGCAGAGGGCTCATAAGTACCATCAAATTTGGATATATATAGCATCTTGAACCTTTAAGGAAGTGGCCCATCCCCATCTGGATCCCTATCCATGTGTTCATTCCCCAACCAGCTAACAGTAACCAGGCAATAGCCTCTAGCCTTTCCTCCATCTTCTTGAAGGCAACATCTTTAACACTATATCCCCTATTCCTCACAACAACCATAGGAGGCTCATCTTCTTCTTCCTCTTTCTTGACATAATTGTTCTCAAGGTCATGCCTCCTTTCTCTCCTCTGATCCACTAGTGGTGCTTGAGGCACAGGTGTATCTTTCATGGTAGCGTCCTAATGTGGGTTGGCTCTGTTATCCCACGAATAGAAATTTCAAGCCAAATTTTAAGATTTGGTGCTGAAAAAGCCACCAAACCATGGATTATAGCCAACATCCTCTCTTTAAACTCTTGGAATCACCTGTCCAACCTTTTATCTAAATCATCTTGTGACACTGAAGGCATTACACTTGAAGCTAACCTCTCCTTCAAATAGATTCTCCATCCTAATTCTTTTACTACTCTTTTTGTCTTTATTTGTTAAATCTCATCCTCCATTTCTATTGTAGTCTATTGACTACTTTCTAAAAGTTTACTTAAATCGAACTCTAAGTTAATTTTAAACCCTAATTCTGAACCCAGCTCTAATCTCAGTCTTAGTAGCTCAAACACTGATCTTTGGACAAGGCAACCGACTAACCCTCTAGACCACTTAAAGGAATCTATGATGGCTATCAAGTCAAACATAAAGTGTGATGCATGATGATAATACATGAACATGGTATATACATGATGTATGAATGTATGAATGTGTAGTTAGACGTCAATCACAACCACATACAAGTAAAACAAAGCCTTCCAACCTTATTACTCCCATGCAGAAGGTCATTTGGTCTCTTTCCCATATGGACTTAGCCCATGGGTCAACGAGGAACCCAATCGATGCGTATGGTGTATGGCAAAAAATTGACAGCATAACATCTCTTAATTGAAAGCACAGGCATATAGTTTTAACCATTGTATATTTTAACCATCCAAATAAATCGGGTTAGGCCCATCATGGCATGGCAACCTTTAACTAGTATTCTCTTAATTTATTCGAATTTGTTCAATACATAAGGGCCTACATAGCAAGAAATAATTATTATGATTATAAAATCTAAGGGAAATAGTTATTGTCATTAGGGGTGTGCAATCGGTTGGTTGGGTTCGATTTTGAATCGAACCAAAAAATCGAAAACCAAAGTTTACAAAATATAAGAATCGAAATCAAAACCAAAGTTTATAAAACCGAAAACTAAATGAACCGACATAATTTCGGTTGGCTCGATTCGGTTCAACCGATTTTGATCAAAATGAGTTTTTTGTTTTAATTTAATTTTTAACCTAAATGGACCCATATATCCAATAAAATAAAATCATTTAAGGTACATGAATTTTTTCCATAATAAATAAATATACATTAAAAATACATACAACTTAAAAATTAATGCAACATAATCCATAAATAAAATACATCAATGCCTTTCAATTAAAAAAAATGGTATACATTTAAATTGATACAATATAATTTAGATATATTTTCTCTCAAATTTAACCCCTTATACCTGCATCCACATAAACGAATAATAAATAAATTCAACTAAACTGAAAAAATAATACAAAAAAATTTTAAGTATAGAAATTGATAGAAGTTTATGAATATTTATAAATTCACCTTACATGCTCCCATGCAAATAGAAACACTAATTATGAATATTTATAAAGTTTTTGTCTCTCCTCTATATACAAATTGACAAAAATGGAAAAATAATTTCTTGTAAGATAAAACAATAGTAAAACTTATGGAAAAAATAACTAGTTATAATCCTAATTAAAAAAATTACATATAGTAGAATATACACTGAATTTAAAATCATACACCACACACTATTTATACAATAAAATGCTGGTGGGTTGAAGATGGATACTTAAAGTATGAAACTTTTGTATTTAATTGCTAAAAATAATATAATCAGATAAGAAATTAGAAGAGCTCATTTATCTCACAGTAAATACAATTTTCTAACTTGCACTAAATAATCTAATAAATTCATCATTTAGTTTAAGGCATCACATATTGTTCAAGTACAAACAAAAAATAAGGCATCACATATTGTTTAAGCTAAAAAATTAAAGATTCGTGGCTTATAAGAGATGTTTTCAGCTTCTATTTAAAGCTTAAATTAAAGACTTTAAATGCTAATTTCAATTTCATCATTACAAGTTATTAAAATGTAATGAAGAAATAGCAACAAATTAAAACTTTAAATGCCAATTTATTTCAATTTCTTATAATTATAGATAGTAACTTAAACAAGATAAGACAGCAACATGAAACTTTAATATGTCAATCATATTATCACAATTTCATGATAAAGAAATATCGAATTTATATTTTATGGAAACTTTATTGCTATAAGCCAATATCAAAAGTAAATATCAGCAAACATAAACTACAAAAAAACTTGCAGAATGTACAATTGTCAATGAAAAAGTAAATGTAAGTTAGAACATACTTCATGTAATCTTGAAGGGCTGCCTGGAAGTCATAGGTTTGTGTTATTTCTTAAAATCCTATGCTGATAAATGCATGTTGAAGGCAACCATATGCATGAATTGCAGAAGTCCAACTTAAAAATTTTGGTTGCAAATGACAAGAGAGATAAGCAAGAAGGCAAAAAAAATGTCACATAACTCATAAAAAGATCACCACTTCCTATAGACCAGGTTAATAAAAAATTTAACACATAAAACCCATAAAAGAAATCCATAAATAGAAGCAACCAGAATTAATGAAACTGGTTAGACTCTAAATATATAAGCATAACAATCTACGATCATTTCGGTAGCAGATATCTCTAAGCTGAGAGCTTTTAGAGTGCAAGTATTTCCACAAGTCAAACATGACAATTTAACCATAGTTCACAAAGTCTGTGCATGATCTGTTTCTAAATTTTGGAAATGTTGAACTCTTTCAAGTTTATTAAAAAAAAATCTACAAGTGCTGCATAAAAACAAAAAATTCAGTTTGAATATAAAATTTAAATCAAAGACATAGTTGCTCATCGATGTTTTCTTCTACTCGCAGACAAAATATCTGCAAAAGAAAGAATTTTCATTTAGACACTTTACAGAGATCATGTCATAGGAATGACAACTAGATGCTAACATGCAAATAGTCTCAAAAATCTTGCTCATGATTTAACTTTCTTGTTCCCAACATGGAAGAAGAAGAGAATAGAAGTGCGGAATGAGTGGAATTTATGTACAGCCTTTGTCTCTTTATGGTTATTTATTGTAGATACATAGAAATTAATAACAGAATTAATCAATTACATATCCAAAATCAATTAAAAATGAGAAACTAAAAGGTGTGAATTGATTCAATTCAAAACCCATGAATTCACATAGGGAAACAGGAGAAGCAGCTGCATATGGAGAGCTATACGCAAAGTATAAAGAAGTAGAAGGAAAGCTTTAGCTAAAGCACAAAGGAGATGATAGATACTTACCATGGAAGGAAGAATCGAAGAATCAAAGAAGTGAAGAATCGAAAGGAAGAGGTGATGGCTACTAGGGATTTTGATCCTGAATCGCAAATAAATGAAAGAATGAAAGGGCTGTCGGCTGCTAGAGATTTCTTAACATCATAATATATATATATATATATATATATATATATATATATATGGTGAGTTTTGAAAACTTCGATCGGTTCGGTTTTTTCAATTTTAAAAATCAAACCAAACTGATTAAATCGATATTTTATTTGGTTTAGAATTGAACGAATCGAAAACTGAAATAACCAAACCAAAATCCATTTGGTTCGGTTCTCGATTTTGGTTTGGTTCTGCACACCCCTAATTGTCATTATATAGGTTGTAGTCAGATGATGAAACTTTAGGGCTACCTAAGTATGGTCATTGCCAATAGGTTTAGCTCATCACAACCATAACGATCGATAGGTCACCATTTCATTTACTAATTAATACTAAACTTAGGCTGGTGGTTCTCCTTGACACATCCCTATAGTGAGTGAGTGTAGGGTGTGCTTTAGGATAGCACTTGGGATAAAATTGGGACGCTTAACTTAGTTTTAAGGCTTTAGGATGTATGAAAAAATGCAATTTCAAAAGGAGATAGGATTAATAATAAAACCCAATTATAAATAACTTAACTGATATACTTTAGGAGCAATGTCTCTTATTTCCCAGTGGAGTCACCACTATGACACACGCCAAAGCCTGCTCGTGTCTGAATTAGTTCTCAGAGGCCCGCTTTTAAAGTCTAAGACTGGATGAGGCTCATAGATTTCATAAATTGGCCACTTCACAATAGAAAAATATTTAGGCCTAATTGTATTGTTGATGGTAAATCCATGAAGGCATCTAATATGGGCTCAAAGAGGTAGATTTCACGGAGTCACCACCCAACAGAACGTTGAAAAATGAATCTCAACCTTTTGATTCACAAACAAAGATCGACGTTCGGGATATTACTCTTACTTGTATCTTGGTTAGGTGTTTGTTATAATCAAGTTTTATCATTAGTCCACTATCTCCTTTCTCACATGATACATTGTGAAGAGAATAAATAAACACATCAATCAATTAAGAAAAAGGTAAATAAAGCGATTAAATAAATAAATCCACTACTTAAACTATATAAAGGCAAATTGTCCAACTGAAATAAAAATAACATACATAGATCGGGCTATTTATTGGATTTGGGAACATAAGTTCTCTCATACATATTTACAATAAAATTCATTTTGTGATGATTTTTTGGGACAAAAGAGGACATTGGTCCATTTTATTTGAAAAACCCATAAAAGACATTGTAAATGACTTTTTTTGATTATTATGCCAAAAAATCCTTTTTTTACTAAACTATTACATCCCAAAAAATAGAATACATAAAAAATAAATAATAAAGAAAGTATAAAAAATTGAATAAATGAATAAAATAAAAAAACACAAAGCATAATTAAAAAATACAAAAATTAAGTGTAATAAAATAAAATAAGGAGAAAGGAAGGAAAACCCATTTGAATGATAGCCTCCGAAATGTGCTAATCTCTCGAAATAAACTCCAAGATACGAGAAATAAAATTGCTCAAAGGAACAAAAAAGGACTAAAACAATTAGCATGTAAAACCAAAATAAATCAAATTTAAATAAAATAAAATAAAAATATGCATACTGGAACATAATATTAAATTTATAAAATGTTAAAAATGTTGAAATAGAAGCAAAAAAAATGAACTTAAAATACATTTAAACATTTAAGACAAATTAAACTAACAAAATAACACCAAAATGTGCCTAAAAAAGGTCACAGATGCCCCAAAAATAGGATAGATGGCATAAAGGAAGGAGAAGGATGGGAAAAGGCGCTAAGAAGAGACCAACGACCGTCTGTCGGGCCTTTTTCCTATCTCTCACTCGAAAACATAGGCAGAAACAGCAAAAATAAGGAAAAAATGAGAAATAAGATTATCTAACCATAAACATGCAAAGCTATAACCTAAAATATGCCAAATATAAAATATAACGATAAAACATAACAAAACATGCATTAACATCAAGTAAATCATGCAAATACAGAAAATAAATCAAGATTCAATTATGCTTCAACGGAGGAAATAAAAAATCTAACATGTTTCTAACACATTAAACAACATCATATTGTCATGGCAATAAATAAATTACGAACCAACAAAGTAAACAACATAAAGACATGAATTGTGGCATTGCAAATAAAAAATAAACCTAGTTTACTACATGGACAAAATATGAATTTAGATAGAGAAAGGGACTAAATCCTAGAATATTACCCTTAAGAATTGAGATTTTGTAACTCTTGAAAGCACACTCCAAGCCTCGATCCTTGATTCCCACATTAAATAAAAAAGGGTATAAGTTTTTGTGTGAAAGAATGTTACTTATGACTGTGGATTTTCAAGAATAGATAATTAAGTTTCTCTCTCTAAAAAATAAGCCTTCTCTTTTCCAAAGTGAGAATCTCTTTTGAAAAATCCTATATTTTATTTAAATATCTTGGGAGGAGTTTGAGATTACCTCCAACTCTAATGCCCCCAAATCTGGAAGTTATAACACTTTAAATCCGCACCAGATCAAATCTTCCTAAATCTTATCCTTATCTAAATTTTTCAAAATTAGAAAATGTGGGAAACTATAAAGAACCCCACAGATAGGCATCTGTCAATGACAAATGGCCATCACTCAAATGAGCTTTGAAACATTACAAAAATGCCCTTGAATCTAACCTGTCACTTGAAGACGTGACTCACAGATTGACAGTCGTCAGTCAACGAGTCATGGACCACTCTAGATGGTTCGAACAGACGCTTCTACCAGGAGACATGCTAAAAAAAATGGCCACAAATGGTTGTGATGGAAAATGACATGGTATGTACATGATAATCATGCAGCGAAAAAATGATAAAATTCGATCATACATGCCATACAATTCCATAACAAAAATTGAAACATGCAATTTTAGGGTTTTAAAACTTACAACTTTAGATGCACTTCAAGATTTGATTTTGATGATGACCAGTAACCAAGAAGGATATGTCAGCCTTAGATCTTCACCACCAATGCCAAAGGAACAGCCTTTACGCCACTCTTCTCTATGTTCACACACACAATTGCAAGCAAAGCTTAAAACCGAGATTGCTAGCTCTCTATTTAAGTATTGTGTAATGGCAATGGATTGAAGCTACAAGATTTGATCTTGCACTTCTTTTAGTTGCTATTGCTGCCCAAGAACACAAAAGAATGAGGAAGAATCCTTTCTCCTTGTGAATTCGGCCAAGAGAATTTTGTGAGAGAGAGAGAGAGTTTTCATGCCACCACCACTAGGGTTTTATTTTTTCTCATTCAATATATATATGTCATTTATTTTTAAGTGTTAATTCTGAAAAATCCACTACCATAAGATAGTTAATTTAGCCTTAATCACTTCCTAAAATCAAGTGACATATATTAATTCAAACTCTTTTGAATTAATTTGAAATAAATCTAAGACATTTTAATATAATAAATCACTTAATTTAAAACTTATACATGTTCCGAAATTCCTTGATATTTATCTTGGAATTTCGGTCACTTCAATTTTCATTTAAGTGATTTAATTTGATTAAAATTCTTTTAGGCTTTAATACTCAATTAATTAAATTAATACAAGATAATTAATTAATTGAAATTAAACCTTGTGGGCTGAAATTCTCTCTCTCTCATGGACCAAGGTCTAATAGCAATTTTAATATCCATTACATACATTAATTTGATTTAATTAAAAGCCCAAATTAATGCCCAATACTTTATTTAAATATTTTAAGCCCAATGCTTTGTGTGCAATCCTATAGGTCCATTTAATATTGGCAATGAATTAATGAATTAATTCAAAGGCTATATATATTCTCTAGCAAGATATTATAGCATTCCAAATTAAATGAAAATGCATATGGCATTTAGTGACCTAATGCAATTTTGCATAGTCCCGTACCCATAAATATCTGAATTAATATAAGGCATTGAACTAGTCATCCTTATATATATTAATTCCTTTCTTGATATTCCAGTGACACTGAACTCTCAAATAAATAATGATTACTCATTATTTCATCTCAGTATGGCCATACACTTCTCAGTTCACTGATCAAGTGGTCGATGATATTTTCTCTCTTATTGAGAGGGGTAATCCCTTCACTTCGCCCATGCTCTCTAACATGAATCAATGCATACCCATACTTGTCACTCTGTTACGAGCACGTTAGGTGTATGTCAAAGTAGACAGTAATTCATAAAGAGTTTCATATAGATTTTAGGTCTAAGAACTCCGATGTAAAACTTGCATATGAGAATAGTATTCTCATGAACAGATTGAATCTAGATACCATATTCTAAACATGTATCTATGATCTCTAATTGACACTCTTGTATCCATGAAACTAGTTGTTTAATGCTTATATGATGCCACAAAATGCACAAACACTTAAATCAATTTTATGAGTCATTTAATAAATTAAATAAGGTCATAAATATTGATTTAATATTATGTAATAATCTAATCTAAATGTGTTTTTACCATTTTAATCAAAACAAAACAAACAATATTGATTAAACATGTAACAAATACAAACTAGTCATAGTTTTAAGTGATTTTAAAATTAATCAATTAAATTGTCATGGACCAGAATTAAAACCAAATTTAAAATATATCTAGACCTGATATTTAATCTTTAAAAATCACTTACAAACATGCCAAAATCATTTTTACATTTAATTTTGAAAACTAGTTGTTAAACTAACACTTAATATGCCAACTAGCACCTAGTTTCAAGATTAACATGTACCATCAGTATTATCAATTAAATTCAACCATTAACAGCTCTAAGAACATCTTAGGATAGTATATTAACATGTTATATTAATTATAATACCTATCTAATCATTTAAATTTTTTTTTACACCAAAACAATGCAAAAAACTCAAAACAAAAAATTTCAGCATTGCATGTTTTTAGAATAACGATTTTTGATTAATTATTTCATGCATCTAAAGCACTAAAATAAGCATGTTTAGGCTCTGATACTACTGATGGAAAATGACATGATATGTACATGATAATCATGCAGCGGAAAAATGATAAAATTCGATCATACATGCCATACAATTTCATAACAAGAATCGAAACATGCAATTTTAGGGTTTTAAAACTTACCGATGGATTTATTAAAAAAATTCCTCAGTATTTTTATTAAAAATTCATTGGATTTTTCATCGCATAGACCGTCTACCGATGGAATATTGCATTGGTAAACCGTCGATAAATTTAAAGAGTAAATTATTAATTTATTCTTTAATAAAAACAGCAATGAAGTATTGTCGTCGGTAATTTTGTCAGCAAATATATTTAGTATAAATATGAAATTATTAAAATCGCAACGGCGGATTTTTCTGTCGGTAATTTATCGGTAACATAAAATTTTTTTATATATTTTTTTATTTCCTGTTTGCAAATTTCAAATTGAACACAATAAATTCAATACAAAAAGTGTAAAATTTAAATTGAAAATATATATTATAATTAAAAATCAATATATACATTCTAATTTATGTACAAGCAATATTAATACAATGTTTTTCATTATTATATATAAAATTATCTAAAATTCTATTTATACAAGTATTGTGTAAGTCACAATACCAAAAATAAAAAATCTATCTAAATAGCAACACGGTCAAAAGATTAAGAAAAATAGCAAGTGAATAGATTTTCTTACTACTAAATAGAAAGTTGTTGTCTTAGACCAGACAATTCTATAGTATGGAGATTTTTAGTAGAGTCGATGATCCATTCATAGCTCTATGATGGAGCCAAATCAACGTCCTGCTGCACCACCTCAACCTTTTGCCACTTCTCCCACCTCTCTGCTAGTCCATCACCTTCAAGCATTCTCACAACTTCTGACCTCTAAAGTTGCTCCACCGGAGAGCTTTGGGTGCACAGCAATGCTACTTAGATCAGCTGCTCTACTTTAGTATTAACATAAATGTTCTGTAAGTCTGGATCAACCAACATTCTCTAATTTATCCAACGATAAATATCTTCAAGCAAAAGCTACTAATCAAGAAAATAAGAGCAAACCAACAAGGATCCACATTCACAAAAGAACAATGAATTACTAGATTTGAAATTTATAACTAATCATTGTATAGCAGCTAAAAGTTGAAAGAATCAGAATGAGAAATAATTGAATAATGACTGAAATGTATTGTTCTACTTCTAAATTTATAACTAATTATTGTACAGCAGCTAATAATTGAAAGTTCACATGGGCTCATATTTTTTGAAACAGAAAACTACACATCCAGACCAGTCGGACTCATTTTGTTCTACTTCTAAGTACAATAAGGCTATAATTCCATACCTAATCAACTATAGATTATGCCCTTCTGGGCAGAGAAGAAGAAGCAGAAGAGCAGGAGACCATATAATATGCATTATGCAAATATGATCATTCAAACCAATCCTGCAGACTTTGTGACAACAAAAAGTAAAAGAATGAATGTCAATAATGAAAATCTCAATAGATGATGTAGCCAATACTAATACAATAGGGCAGTCAAAGTAAGATGTGGGGACAAATCTATCAGTAATTAATTTTGAAAAAGGTATTTTTAATTGAAAATTCCGAGATGAAGTGTTAGAGAAATTGGGAATAATTAGAAAAATCCAAAAACATGAACCAGGATTAAAAAAAGTCCAAAAAGCATATAGTTAGCATATGGTTGATTCGATAACCTATATGTCATTTTCTACAAGAAAAATTCCAATTTCCGACAGAAAATTAGCAAGGGAAAATTTTACGTCGCTATTTACTGGCGAAAAAATATTTTCCATAGGGAAAACTGTGGAAAAAATATGTATTGCGACAGAATAACAAATCCATCATAAATAACGGAGAGAAATATTTCGGCCAAACTTTACCGACGAAAATTAGCGACGAATTTCAAAATTTGTCGTTAATTACGCGATTAAAATTGGAAATAAATATTACCGACGGAATAAATATTCCGTCGGTAATTTTTCTATGGAATCGCCAATCCGTAGGTAAATTACCTACGGAAATTGAATTTCGTAGGAAAATTACCGACGGAATTTTATTCCGTAGGTAAATTAGCGATAATATTACGCAGCTAAAATTTTACACAAAATGTACCGACGGAATTTTATTCCGTAGGTAAGTTAGTGCCAATATTATGTGGCTAAAATTTTACACAAAATTTACCGACGGAAACAAAATTCGTCGGTAATTTCCCTATGGAATTCATCCTACTTAAATAATTAAGCAAAAATTAAGAATACTTTAAATTTAAAAAAACTAATTGCATATTATTTATTTTACTTTTATATATACACTAAAAAATAATTAATAATAGATAATTGGTAAAATAATATTTTAATAAATTATAATAAATATTTTACAAAATTAATATTAATTAATAATTTATTCATTGTATGCATGTAAAATCCATTCAAATTATAGATTGAAATGTCTAATTCTATAATTAAATTATTTTAATTCAAACTTAATTCATCTATAAAGTAGTCCATTCAAATTATAGATTGAAAATTTTAGGCATATTAAATAAAATTTTCAAATTTGTTATTTAATATTATCTTATTATCATATCTATGATTCTTTTTTTTTTTTACTTTTAATTAGTTTAACCATTTGCAAATGTAAAATACAAAAGTTTTTATTCGGATATATTTTTTACACATTAACTTCATCTCCAAAATTGATTGCAATTTCAAAGTTTTGCATTAAATTTTGAAATTTTCCTCCAAAATATCTTCTATACATGGCTCAATGCTCTTCAAATTTTTTACTTTTCTTCAAAATTTAATTTTAATGAGATTTCAATCAAAATTGCAAAAATTGAATTTCAATTACTTTTTCTCCAAGATTTTTTTATTTAATTAGATTTAGCATCACCTAAACTCCAAACCACTTAGTTGGATCAGTTTGCTATATTTAAGTGAAGCTTATTTTCTCGATGTTGAATGTGTTGTTATCAGTAAGGTTGTAATATCTAGTCATTCTATTCGTTGGATTTTATTCCGTAGGTAAGTTAGCGCCAATATTATGCAGCTAAAATTTTACACAAAATTTACCGATGGAAAGCAAATTTCGTCGGTAATTTCCCTACGAAATTCATCCTACGTAAATAATTAAGCAAAAATTAAGAATACTTTAAACTTAAAAAAACTAATTGCATATAATTTATTTTACTTTCATATATACACTAAAAAAATAATTAATAATATAATAATAGATAATTGGTAAAATAATATTTTAATAAATTATAATAAATATTTTACAAAATTAATATTAATTAATAATTTATTCAATGTATGCATGTAAAATCCATTCAAATTATAGATTGAAATGTCTAATTTTATAATTAAATTATTTTAATTCAAATTTAATTCATCTATAAAGTAGTCCATTCAAATTATAGATTGAAAATTTTAGGCATATTAAATAAAATTTTCAAATTTTTTATTTAATATTATCTTATTATCATATCTATGATTTTTTTTTTACTTTTAATTAGTTTAACCATTTGCAAATGTAAAATACAAAAGATTGTATTCGGATATATTTTTTACACATTAACTTCATCTCCAAATTGATTGCAATTTCAAAGTTTTGCATTAAATTTTGAAATTTTCCTCTAAAATATCTTCTACACATGGCTCATTACTCTTCAAATTTTTTTACTTTTTCTTCAAAATTCAATTTTAATGAGATTTCAATCAAAATTGCAAAAATTAAATTTCAATTACTTTTTCTCCAATATTTTTTTATTTAATTAGATTCGGCACCACCTAAACTCCAAACCGCTTAGTTGAATCAGTTTGCTATATTTAACTGAAGCTTATTTTCTCGATGTTGAATGTGTTGCTATCAGTAAGGTTGTAATATCTAGTCATTCTATTAGTTGGATTTGTCTATTTCTTCGATTGGCATACTAGGTTGGGTTTGTGCTCTAAAATTAAACTCAATTGAATTAACGGGTATAGTTTTGAACGCTACTGATTTAGCTTTGGTACCACAAGCTGACCATTTAGTCACACAAATTATAGACTACTCAAACTTATCATACTAAATTTGTCACTTATTACACAAATCAAATCACTAATAGTAAAGTAATTATTGGTTTTTCTAGTTTTTATATAAAATAATATAAAATAAATTAAAATGTCCCCTCTTAGTTTAGGTTATATATATAGTATTTGGAATAATCAAGGAATATGATAAATGTGATGTGGACGATTTTATACATAGTGTTTGGAATAATAAAGGAATATGATAAATGTATACAAGTTGATGATGATGATGATGCTGATGATGATATAGGGAAAACAACTCAAGAACCCGGGGAACGGTGGGAATAAAAAAGGAGAGAACATGGTTACCAATTTTGGGTAAAAGGAAAAAGAAAAGAGAAGGGAGGGAGCAAAGAAGGAAAGGCGAGAGAGGACAGCTGACCAACGGCCATGCCGGCCACCCTCGTCGGCGGCTACTCTCTCCCGCCACCACTTCTCCCCCATCATCAGCATCGATCCTCACCTTTGCGGTGGTTCCTCTGGTCAGATGGTCACCGGTTCCTCCCTCAAATGGCTGTAGCTTCAACGGGAGATCTGGGCAATCGATGACGGAATCCGGCGAATTGAGTAGCACCAGTAAACTCCTAACAGTGAGATGATCCTCCAGGTACTCTCCGCCCCTCCTTACTCGTCGAAAATGCTTAGATCAGAGAGGGAGGTAGTTAGCAGTTCAAACATAATTTTTGGCCAATCCACGGGGGTTTAGGGCGCGTGAACCCCACCTTAGGGCTACCAGTGGCTCCAGCTCCTAGCGGATGGCACTGGTTCCACGCCGGCAAAGCTTCGATCAAGCTCCGGCGAGGGTCCGACGAGTACAGTAATGAGTCAAAATGAGTAAAAATGCAAGAAATCGTCGATATGTAACTATTAAACTTATCTCCGTATATTTTTCTACTTGTTTTGAATGAAAGTTGTAGTTTTTGATAAATTTGGGGGTAATTAACTTTACAGGTTCTCCTCTGTTGGATCATTTTTAATGTGGGTATACGAGTTGGTAGGACTAACAGAACTCTACTATGCTGGTAGTCATGGAATGGACATCATGGGACATATTGAATCTGTTGCCCAATAGGTAAATTAATGGTGGCAATGCTTTTTATTCCTCTGTACCAAAAGAAAGCAATGCTTTTTATTCCTTAAGGGATCCAACATAGAGTAAGTTGATATGATATATTAATGCTGTTAAGATATCATTTTTCTTTTTTTTTTCTTTTTTTCTTCACTTTCTTCAATGCTTGGTCTGCTCGGCTCCAAGATAATTTGGTTATACAATGCTGAATATATTAAGTATGGATTATTGGACTGAAAAAATATATTATGTTTTAATTTAATGATTTAATTACTTTCTTGGCTTAAAAGGATGGTTTTACTGCATAATCGTATAAAGGAAGTATAAAAAACACATATTTACCTCAAGAGTTAAATAGCACATATTATGTGAGTACGGTTAAAATTTTGGTTTTAAATTTATTTATTAGGATTTTATATGCATGATAGCATTAAAAAAATCAAGAATTTTTAAATATGCTTTTATACTGTGACATTGAAAAATGAAGTATGGAATTAAAGGGTTATTTATTAAATTTATAGAATTACTATTACTTTAAAATTGAGTAAATATTTAAGTAATGATGAACCTACTGCATAAGTAATAAAGTAAGCATGATTTCTTTTAAATCCAAAGAAAGGAAAAATGAGTTTTGATTGATAATTGTGTTTTAAGATCCAATTAACTTAGAAATGGAATTAAAAGTTACAGAGAATGGTTTAAGGATTTGAAAATGCCAAAGTTGTATTAAGGCTAAATGATGTAGAAACGTGAATTAAAATTTCATGTTTTTTGGGTTAGTTAAGTTATAGAATCTATTAAGTAAAAATATATGACTTAATAGTTATTGAAGTTCATAAATGAATAATTATTGAAGAAACTAATGTATGTCTGTACTTTAGTGTTTCAACTTATGAAATTTCAATTTATTTTTTCCTTTTTGATTTTTACAACTTATGGAATTTCAGATTCAGCGGCGTCAGCCTGAGCTGCGCTTCATTATCTCTTCTGCTACAATTGAAGCTAAAGCTATGGCTGCTTTCTTCCAAACCAGGTATTCTCATGCAATTTTTGCATAATGTTAGGTCATGTAATTGTTGACATCTCTGCCTATATGGAATAGAGATGAGAGAGATGAAGAGCCTGATATGTAATTGTTTATATATTCAAAGAATTCTCAAGAGATTTGAGATACAGCATCCTCTATTGCTTGTCTGGCGGAATTGCCTTTTTTTCGCATTTGATATATCTTATTCCTATCAGCCGTGAATATATTTTTCAAGTGATTAATAGCTAATGAACCTCACACAAATTATGAGATTTGCTTTCTTCGCCTTTGTTTGTGGTTCAACCATCCTTCCTGCTCAACTTGCTGATATTTCTTTCAGGCTTGGTTGGCTGAATCTTAATTTTTATAGATGATAAATGGTTGATGTTTAGCTTTGATTCTAATGTTTGTATCTCTTGTAACTTGGAAACCAGCAAAAAACATCGAGGGCTTGAAGTAGCTTGTCTAAGGAGCCTGCAATTCTGTTAGTAGAGGTATGCTATTCTGAAAAATGTTCCTGTATATCTAATTTCTTGCTGGAAGCCATTATTTCCTTTCTTTTGCTTTAAACATATTTTACATGATCAAGTTTTCAGTGGATCATTTTATGTGCAGGGTAGAGGTTTTCATGTACAAATCTATTATGTGGAGGATTTATATGTAAAAATCCAAATTTTAGGCTTTCAAAGTTGTTGGTCTGATAAAGATATCTTGTGTTTATGTGACTGTATTAGCCTTCAAGCTTTAGATATTTAAGTTTTTTTTTATTGACAGTAGAAACAACAGCAACAAATAGGCAATGCAGCAGTTTAAGGGTCTGGAAATCAACAGTGAGATTATTTAAATTAGGTAAGTGCTTAAGAAAATAAGAAGAAAGGCAATTTAGGTAACCTAACTTTTTCCATCTTAATTTACCTTTCAAATTTCTATAATTTTAATATAGTCGAAATTCCATGTGAAAAAATATTAATATTTAATATTCAATCATATCAGATAAATATTATTACATTAATTACTAGCAGTTATTTAACATTTATGACTTTATTCAAAAATATCATATAAGTACTTTGATCTCCATCGATAAATTTGCCTACGGAATTATAAATTTACCTACGGAATTTTAATTCCATCGATAAATTTGCCTACGGAATTTTAATACGTAGGCAAATTTGGTAAATTACGACAGTTTTTTGGTCTACACTTTTCAATGGAATTAACGACGGATGTTGTATTCCGTCGGTAAATTTACCTACGGCCAAAGTGCCAACAACCAATTCTCTAATGTCACTTTACGTCGCTAAATTCCATTTGCATTTTTATTTCCTTATGAAAATTTACTCATTTCCGTCGGAAAGTTTCGTCGGGAAACTGATTTTTTCTTGTAGGGAAATTCATTAAAGTTTAATTTGCAAGTCTCATTAGTCCAAATAAAAATTTAAAAATGTAGTTAGCCAATGGTTGATTCCAATGCAAATATAGAATTAATTTAATATGTGTTTTGACTAAGATAAGTATGCCAACTAAATGGCAGATAAATCTTAATCAATTAGAATTTAAGAAATGTAAATGAATTTTTCAAATTCAATAGTCCATTTTGTCTACTTATCAAGAATGCAAAACAAATACGTAAAATGATTAAAAAAACAAATTTCACTTTTGGAATATTCAAATTAGGAAAGCAAATATAAACCTTGGGAAACCACAGCAACTCCACTTTAATTCAGCGCCCAATTAATAATAATAATAATAATAATAATAATAATAGCTATTCTTAACTCTGCCAACGTGTTACTTGCATTTTCTTAGCAGTTCTTAACTCTGCCAACGATGGACTTCTCCCTCATTTGCTTGGTCACCACCAATGTTATTAAAATCGGACTGAATAAAAAATCCGGCGAGATTGGGGATTCGTGGTTCGATCGGTTCAACCGGATTCAACCGGGTTTTTTTTATTTTTAAAATATTATAAATTATTATAATTTTATAAATACTATTGTATAAAAATTAAAAAAATAACCATCAAACATTAATATATGTCACAAATATTTTAATAATAAGTTACAAAACATAATTTAAATTTTATTATTACAAGTAATTAATTATGAATTTTTGAATATTATATATTAGAAACATAAAAATACAATCATATTATGAAAAAAAATTTCCTTTTTAGATGGAGTACTAATGAAGCAAATACAGAAAATATTAACCTTGCATATATGAGTATAATTATATTTAATTACAATAAATTCAAATAGATAATAAGTATATTAAATTATTAATTGACATTTTTACAATTTAAAATACTAATTTTTTCAAAAAAAATAAATTATGAAAATTTCACATATATATATATATATATATATATATATATATATATATAATTACAATGAACCAAATAGATAATAAGTATATTAAATTATTAAGTGATATCTTAAACTTTAAAATACTATTTTTTTCAAATAAATAAATAATAAAAATTATATATATATATATATATATATATATATACACACACAAATATTTGATTACAATGAACCAAATATATAATAAGTATATTAAATTATAAAGTGACATATTTAGAATTTAAAATACTAATTTTTTTAAATAAATAAATAATATATATATATATATGGGGGGTGAAAAAATACAAAAACAATATAATATTTTATAATTTTCAGCCAAAACCCAGTTTCCTGATTTTTCGGTTCAATCCGATTTTTTCCGGTCCAATTCGGTTTTTTGCCAATCCGATTTTGTGCAGTTGAACCAACCGGTTGGTCTACCGGTTTAACCGGCCGGTCCGATCCGATTTTAATAACCATGGTCACCACCCTCTGTAGGAGAAGGCAGAGCAGCTTCCTTAATAGTTCTTAACTTTGTCAACGTGTGACTTGCAGCAAAAGTCTTAAATCTGCAATCCTACCAATAAGACAACTTATGAAAATTTCCACAGATATTTCCTAGTAACTCCTTTTGACATCTTTGTTCAGCTCAACATTAGACCTTATATGTGTATATACATAAAAGCAACTAAAGCCGAATGATATAGAAGAGGAATAGAGAAAAATGGAAACAGATGGGGGATGTCCGTAAGGAAAATGTATCAGAAGCAAGTCTATGACAATTTCAGCTTCATTCTTGGGAACCTTTCATATACAAATTTTTACCAAATATGAAGAGTTGAGCAAGATTGCCAAACATAAGACCAGTCATCACAACAATGTAAACCTTAGCTATGGCCTTAGATGATTAAACTTTAATAATATGTGGAGACCTAACAGAGGAGAATAATGCACAAATTAAAGAAACCCATGAATAAAGCCATTTTCATCGACCCCACAGACGTTTCTGATCAACAAACCATTACGCACCTTTAATTTATGTTTTTGAATAGAAAAATTAGATAAAAACACAAAAAAAAAGACGCAAAGAAACGAAAGTTCAGATTTGTCAAGATTTTCCCTCAAAACTGCACTTCGATCATTCTTTGCACAATCAACTCATTCTTTGTTGACCACTGTCACTAATCTTGCAAATTTTGTAGTATACTAAGGGAAAATATAAAAAAAAATAATTTATGAAAAAAAAACTGTTTCCCCAATATATATATATATATATATGACCACATGTATTATGCACCAGTACCAATGTCACAGCATGTGGACATCATAACTTCTATAATAAAGAAACAGAGCTCCGTACCTCTGCCATTTGCTACTTAAAACAAATTTTAGCAACTACAAGCAGAGGCGTAGCCAGAAATTGAATTCAGTGAGGTTAAAAATTATTATTGATAAAAAAATCCATTCACATAAAAAAAATAAAAAATAATATATTAACATAATAATAATATATATAATAATACTGATAATATTACAATTATCCTCTACGAGTTTTCATATTTTGAATGTAATAAATAATTATTTCATTGTCAATACTTTCAAATACATCTTTTTCAATATAAGTAACTAAACAATAATTCAATAATTAATCTCCCATTCGATTTCGCGTATGACTTTTCACTATATTCATAGCAGAAAATGCCCTTTCAACAGTTGCCGTCGCAACTGGTAATATCAAAGCTAATTTGACAAGTAAATAAACTAAAGGATACACCAAATTTTTTTCTCGTCTTAACTAGCAATTGATCAAAATTGTTGATTCCTTCCAACTTCAAAAACTCATCATTAGATAGCATGTCAGTAATATAAGTTTCAAGCTGATTGTCAAGTGAGAGAAGTTGTACCGATGAAAAATTCCAAAGATAAAATTGAGCAAGTTGAATCAACTTTTGTTTGTCAAAACAGGAAAATGCATCATTTGGACTTAAACAAACCACACATAAAAGCAACTCAGTATTCATCTCAGTAAAACGATTGTTAAGCTCTTAAAGTTGCAAATCAATGACAGATAGAGTAAATCCACTTGATAATGGTGCAAATTTGTGACTTGTTAAATTCTACGCCATGATCGCCTTTTCACTTGAAACATATCACTCATATTAGAAATAGAGATACTATGTGCTTCACAAAAGAGTCATACCTCATTCAACAAAGAATTCCAACCATCATCCCTCATCTTTTGTAGCCTTTTTTTTTATAGTGCAACTAATTGCATAGCATTAACAATATCTTGATCTTTTTTTTGCAAAGCTTGTGATAACTCATTTGTGATTCCCAAAATTCCTTTCATTAAGTGCAAATTGAATGCAAAATCAAAACATTGTAATGCTTCTAATAAAGCACAAGTTTCAGCTCTTTGTTCAGAGTTAGTTCCATCTTCAACAATGTTATCAAGTACCTCTACTACAAATGCAAACATAATTATTAAATTCAAGATTGTACCATAATGAGAACCCCAACGTGTGTCACCTGCTCGTTTAAGACTAGTTTCTTGATTTAACCCTCGATCACTTGTTAATTCACCATTTCTTAATGCTTCAGAAACTTTAGCAGTTTGACTTTCTCTCAAAAGATCCCGATATTTACACGATGCTCTAAAAACATTCAATAAAGTAGCCAACAAATTAAAAAGAGATGCAATATTGATATCATTTTTAGCAACTGCAACAAATGTTAATTAGAGTTGATGAGCAAAACAATAAACATAATAAGCAGATTCACTTTCTTTCATGATCAAACTCTTCTATCCATTGAATTCTCCTCTCATGTTACTAGCCCCATCATAACCTTGCCCTCGTAATTGTGACATACTTAAACCATACTTAACAAATAACGACTCGATCGAAATTTTAAGAGATGAAGCACTAGTATCATGAACATGAACAATACTAAGAAATCCTTCAACCACTTCACCCTTATTATTAACATAACGCAAAACAACAATCATTTGTTCTTTCATCGATACATCACAAGATTCGTCAACCAAAATTGCAAATATGTCATCACCTAAATCATTAATGATGGCATCAATAGTCTTAGTAGCACAAGCATTTATAATCTCATGTTAAATAGTAGGAGATGTTAACTTGAGATTATTTGGAGCATTTTTACGAACAACATCATCAATACTTTCATTGTGCATAGCTAAAAACTTTAGAAGTTCATTGAAATTACCTTCTTATTTGGAACCATAAGATTCATCATGACCACAAAAAGGAAGCCCTTGTCGCAAAAGAAATCGAATGCAATCAATTGAAGCAGTTAACCGAGTTCTATATTCCTTTCTCACTTGATCTATATGTCTATTGAAAACGACTTCTATATTTTGGTCTTATTTCAACAGTGCTTCACATTTTTTCCAAGCTACATTATAAGCACTATTAGGGCCTCCCACATGAATATCTAATCTATCCTTTTTGTTTCAAGTATTGAAACCATCTATAATAAATGAATCACATCCTCCTTGCTTCCCAATCTCAAGTCTAAAAAGATAACAACATAAGCAAAATGCTGCATCTTTTTGTATACTATACTCAAACCAATTAGAATATTCTTTATACCACTTAGGATTAAAACGACGAAAAACATTCCCAATATTTCGTTGTTTAAAATTACAGTTTTGTGGTTGGCAAGGTCCTTTTTGAAGATACGCTCTCCTTACTTTATCTCGATCATTAGGATGATATTCTGAGATTTTAATTCTCAATCCAGGATCAGCAGGAAATTAATCTCATAACTAGCTTTTTTTGAACTACTTTCTTTTTCTTTACTTAATTTCTTGGTCAATTGGTTGCTCAAATGGTGATTTTCTCTTAATCACAAATTTATCCATGACTGTTTCAAAAAATAAAATGTCAATTTTAACTATAATCCTCATCACTATATCATATATTGAAAATTTTGAATCCAACTCCAATTAAAGTTGAACATAATTCCTATTTACACAATATCACACTAAAATAAAATCAATTACCCATCCATATGATCTATTTTTCTAAAGCATATTCAATTTCAATTTCTCACATATCAAAGAATTGCAAATAATTAGAATTTTCATGCATTAATATTTGAGAATAAAACTATAATAAAAAGAGAGAAAATATTATATTATTGTGTACCTTTATAAAATTGAAGACAAGAACTTGCAACTAAATTTTGTCTTGTCCCTTTTGAATCTTCAAGTGGACCTTCACTTCCACAACACTTCAATGGCATTTTCACTGGCGTTTTCACTGTTCTTTGTTCTTATGTTGTTTGGACCACTCTTTCAAAGAAAAGAGTCCATTTGTTTTTCATTAGGTGTCTTTTGCTTTTTCCCAACGTGAGTGTGGCGTGTTCCTCACACTTCTTCCCATAATACCCATTTATTTGTTTTTCTTATATATATATATATATATATATATATATATATATATATATATATATATATATATATATATATATATATATATATATATATATATATATATATATATATATATATATATATATATATATATAACACCAATTATTTTTTCACTTATTTCTATTATTGTTGTTGTAAAACATAAATAATAATTTTAAAATTTTTAATAAATTTAATTTTTAATGAAAATATTTAAATATATTAGTGGGGTTAATTTTTTAATTAGATTAATTGTTATGGAATTATTTAAAAATTTTAGTGCGGTCAATTTTGAAAAAGAAAATTACCAAGGCTATTTTAAAAATTTTCCTAGATTGAGTGGGGTCAATTTGACCCCACTAATGACCAAGTGGCTACGCCCCTGACTACAAGTCCTTAACTCCACAAAATCGATATCGCCAAAATAGAAGGCCTCTGCAAATCAAAATCAAGTAAATGAGTTTCTGCCTTCACACTGAAACTTCACAATAAGCAAACTCTAGCAGCTCGCGAAGCATACAAGGGAGGAAGAAATAAAAAATAATCAAATCCATTTTCACATAAATTGGCACGCGAAAAAAAAAACCTCACAAAAGCTTATAGCTAACATTTTCAAATAAGGCCACTAAAATCATGATATCAAGGCATAACGTAAAAAAAAAAAAAAAGACAAACAAAAGCACTACGAATATTTCGGACCCAAATCAAATTGAATGCAAATGTACATGAAACATGCTTCTCAATCTCAAAATTTGTTAAAATGTCTGCATTTAAAGCATAGGGAAGGATCTTGACTCTCTAGACTCGCAAATTTAACAAAAGTTGAAGAAAAAAACTAATATCCAAATGAAACACTCAAAAGCACAAGGGAGACAGTGAGACACAGAGATAGATTTAACAAGGGAGAGAGAGGGAAATAGTGAGAGAACTCTGTCGAGAGGGCGGCGGTGGTGAAATACGGGTGGAGTAACCTCGCCGTCGAGATGGCGAGGAGGGATGTTGGAGCAGCAAAGAGAAATATTGAAATTAGGGTTTGATTAAAAAAAGGGCGAGCAAACATAGAGGGATTTTTAACCTTAAATTTTTTTTATTAATATTAAATATAAAAAATATTATTAAAAGAATACCGACGGCAATAAACTGTAGGAACGACTGTAATTATACCACCTCAAAATTTCCATCGCTATATTTGGCGCCAAAAATTTCCCTCATTTATTTATCGACGGAATAAGAATCCGTCGTAAAATTTGTATGTAAATCTCCAATGATGCTTGTATTACCGACGGAAATTCCATCGCTATAAAAGTTAAATGATAAAATTAATTACCTACGTATTTTCAATTTGGTCGGTAATCCGTCGGTATTATCTTAATTTTACCTACGGAATATAAGTCCGTCGGTAAAATCAATTTTTTTTTGGAGTGATAATATATTAGAGTTGATTTTGTCCACTTAGGTTAAAAACATTGAAATAATATTTGATCAATTCTTTTAATAAAAATATTTTGAGTGATCTAAATCTATTTTTTGCTCTACTCTGTGTTCATAACTGTTCTACATTATTTTAGTTTATTATTCAAGAAAATCTAGTATACTTAATTCAACCACCTTATTGAGTATCCTATTAGATTAACTCTTGATCACTTAAAGGTTGCCAAATGAAATAGCCTTAGCCATATGGACAAAAGCCCAACTTTTTGGCCTCCGTAAGGCGTATGCATAGAAAGCACCTCTTGAGCTTTTCCATAAGCCTTCTTTAATCCAAACATATTCTTCTCTTCTTCTTTTCAACCCTAATTATATAATATATAATTATATTCAATGTCATTTTACATTAAACTCATTGGGTTTCTAAAGCAATTGGCAGTACATAATGAATCACAATTCTATTTCAAGTATAATTGTATAATTTGAACTCTTTAAATTATTATTTATTTGCAATGGATATATTCACTTATGTACAAGTCAAGAGAGGTGTCTAGCCATATATCATGATTATGGAAGTGTTAGAAAGTGAGTAGTTTGACCATTTTGTTTTTCCACATGCGGATAAATTCATTTTACCAGTCTTTATCTCATTCAGGTTTAAGTATGCATTGTACTTCAACTCAAGTTCGATTAAGTATTTTCTAATCAAGCCTGGAATATATAGATTTTTGTATCTTAAACTTTATTCCAATAATACTCATTATGAATCTCATCTAAAAATGCAATCTGCTCTGACCAAAGACAATTGAATTAAGAAGTTGTACAAAAACAATAAGATAAATTCCCCAATTGTAATCTGGGATGGTGAGTCTTTGTTGATTACTCAACTATTTTTAAGTGACTAATGCTATGCTCAATCTCCAAGTTAGGAACACCCATAGGTGAGCCATAAGTAACGACAGAGTCAAAGTATAACATAATTAAGACACTTTGGTGATCCTTGCACCTATATATATGATTAGATACATTCACTGACACGAAGTAATAATCCATTTGAAGGTCTCCAGATTAGGTTTGGAAAGTGCTTGTTTCTCAAAATAAACATGCACATATTAACCTTAAACATCATTATGCACATAGTTTATTAGTTGAATCAATTAAAAAATATAACATGTGTAAATTTATCTGTATTGATAATGTAAAATCTTGATAGATGGAGGAGGTAGGGCTGTTCAGTTTGTGGGTTAAACCGACCAAACCGATCGAGTCAAACCGACCAAACCGTAAAAATGTGGTTTAGACGGTTTGGAAGTCGGGTTGGGTTGTATTTGTCATTTTGACATTAGAGAAGGTCGGGTTACAAGGTAATAAGTCGAGTTATTTCTTAAACCAACCATTTTCTTCATCCTCTCGATCACCCAAACTTTCTTCTCCCATTTCTCAAACGATAGATGCCTAAAACCCTAAACTTAATCACATTATTCTCAATCGACTTGTGACATTGACGAAATAGGAAGCAGAGGAGATTTGGCAACAACAAATATCATCAAACTCTTTTATCTCTCAGCTTTTTTGGCTTTCTCCCTTTAGATTCCTATCTCTCTGTTCGGAGCTGTCTCATTTGAAATCTGGGGTATCTTATCGGCGGAAGATTGGGTCACCGGTGTCATCTGCTCTCTTTCATTATGGAAGCTAAGTTCTGAGCTCATATCATAAGAGCAATCATCACTCATCTCTTTCTTTCAATTTGTTAGCCTAGGATAATTTTTTATGTTTTCAATGTTAAGTTTATTGTCTTTCCAGAATATGTAAATCAGTGTTTCTGATATTTCCGTTGAGTTCTTGATGAGATATACACATTCCGACGATTCCACCACCTACGCCGGCGTCATGAGGGAGGCTTTTGGTCCGGTGGGATCTCTTGCTGTTCAAATTTGTGTTATGATCAGTAATCTTTGCTGCCTCATCATTTTTATCATCATCATCGGTTAGTATTTATGAATTAAACCTACTATTATTTATCTTATTTCACAAACTCTAAGTTCTTAAGGGCTAAAATCAATGAAAAAAATATATATACTGGGACAAAATATTCTTTAATTTTCAAGATTAATAAAATGGGACAAAATATATATACTGGGACAAAATCTTATTTCACTCTTCTTTTTGTTCTGCTTCCTCTGGTTTTGTTCAGAAGAGTGGGTCAGTATGTCATATTGTAAATGGGATTATATTTTTCTGGATTGAGTTAATAAAATGTTGCAAGATTAATAAGTAATTTATGGGATCGTGTTTGCAGAATCACTGAGTTTCAGCTCAGCTATATCAGTTTTGCTAGCAGTAGTATTTCTTGGAATAAGCTCGGTGATGACAATTTTAGCACTTATTGAAGGAAAAACCAACAATCCAAGATTATTGCCTCACCTAGACAATCAAGTTTCCTTCTTTGATCTTTTCACTGTTGTTCCAGTCATTGTAACAGCTTTCACATTTCATTTCAATGGTGAGCTTATCTTTCTGATGTACTAGTTTCAGTATGCTGCTATCCAGTGGTTGAATTCTGCTATAATAATTCCTTTAAATGAATGTATATATGCAGTTCATCCGATTGGTTTTGAAGGCAAGCCTTCTGATATGACAACAGCAGTTCGAATTTCACTTGTAATTTGTGCTTCGATCTACTTCGCCATAGGCATTTTCGGGTATCTTTTGTTCGGGGAATCAATCATGGCTGATATATTAGTGAATTTCGATCGAAGTTCTGATACAACAACTGGTGCAAGACTGAATGACATTGTGAGACTAAGCTACGCCTTTCACCTTATGCTTGTGTTTCCAAGTAGAAGTAGCCCTCGTCAACAATTTTAATTTTGTTTGGTATATGCTTGTGGGGTTTAACCAAAGATTTTGAGTTGTAGGGGCCAAACTCAACCTTAAAATATGTTCATTCGCTGTTTTCTTTAGACTTCGTTTTATTAATTTATTGTCTTTCTGTATAGCTACTAGGACCCAAAATTATATAGGGGCAGAACTTGAAGTTGTTGTTAGAAATGCAGCATTGTGCTCTATCAGTTCTTCATCTGGCTAGAATTGGAGGAGGTAAGGGAGAACAAGGAATATAGCTCATTTTGCTTAAAGAAGAGAAAGATGGCAATAACTTGGGTTGCAATATATAGAGGTTAGTTCCTCTTTCCTTCTCTTACTTTCCTACAAATAGTTCCATTTGCATACATATGTTTGATATTGCCATTCCTCATTCACCATTAACTACATTTACCTGACTAATTAAGAATGTTGTACTGATTTGTAATGTGATTATTTACCACTGAAGCTTTAGAAATGGGATACAAATCAGTAGCACATCTACTAATGGATGAGCTTCAACAAAGAAGCAGAACAAGATCAATCAAATGAAGTAAGCTCAAGCTGGAGCTAGTTTTGCTGATGATTAATTAACAGTGGTAATCTACTGTAATTAACACTTTATTTATTTCTCATATTCATTATAATAACCTTGGAAACATGAGTGGAACTAATTATGATGTTCCTTTTATATTAGGTACATGGGAATGTTAAGTAGGAGATAGTATAGAATTGTCGATCAATGGGTTTGTGTGGCTTCCTCAGTTACAGTAGCTAGGATTAGGTGCTGTCTTACAAGCCGAATGGATGTTATTTTCATTTGAAATCTTGTTTTCCATTTTAGCATTTTAAGTACAATGCTTATATTCATTTTAATATTTGACTGATAATATTATATTTCAGTACAATGCTTGTTGTATATAAATTTTAATATTTATTAATTTTAAATTTAGTATGTAGTATTTAAATTTAGTGTTATTTATAATTTAATGTAATTATTATTTTGTTTATTATTTTATTTTATAAGTTTTTTAGTATATAGTTAATTTACTTCAAACCATATCAAACCGTTTTAAAACCACCCCAAACCATTTTAAATTACAACAAAAAAACCGCTCCAAATCGTCTCAAACCACCTATATTGGTTTGGGTTGGTTTTTTTAAATTTTTAACCCAATCCAATCCATGAACACCCCTAGAAGGCGGTAACCCAATTAATATGAAATTAGGCAACAAATGGAAATGGTGACAGCCACCAACTATGCAATACTTCCTTTTTAAAAATTATTCACACACATGCAACCCATTGAAGACGAATATAGCATTCTATTGGAACTGGTCCAAATTGGGATCCACTATTGTTTTTAAAAATGGAAAATTATCTAACTCTTCTAAGTTGACAAAGTTTAGGTTTTTAGAATTAGGAAAATTCAGTTAAAGCTTAACCTTCTTTTTGAAAAAAAAAAGCATATTTTAGGAGAGTTTTTCTTTTCTTGCCACTATAGAGAGATAGTGGATGTGCCCAAAACTGATCTTATTTTTGTCTTCACACTGAAGTGGCGTCCCATACTTATGCCTTAAGGATTGAGGAATAATATATGCTTCATTGCAATAGGGTTATGAATGTTAGGAATAAGGGGTTAAACTCACATTTGAAATTTTTATAGGTTTACTAATTTATTTCATTTTCTTATTTTAATAAATACATATGTTTTTTAATACGGAAGCTAAAAGAGTAAAAATACATCTATATATATATATATATATATATATATATATATATATATATATATATATATATATATATATATATATGGTCCTTATTTTAGAATGTTTCTCTTCTTTATCTAAACATTTACTTTTTTTTCTCTAATTAACAATGAAATGAAAGTTTTTATATATTTTTTCTTTTTGAATCTATTCAACACAGATTCTTTTAAATTCACATAATCTAATTAATTCAAAATTGGAAGCTATCCAATCCAATTAAATTCACATTTTCTATTTTTATAACAATTGAGAAGATATAATTAATATTTTTTTATTAATTGTTATCTATATTTATTAAATGCATATGTGATAAGTGTAAAATAATATTTAATATTTATTGATAGATATGAATAATAAATAGGAATAAATTAGAAAATTGGATAATTAATTAATTAATTATAGTATATAAAACGAAAAGGTTTGGTTAAACAAAATTGGAAAGTGTCCTATCTGACGAATGAAATAAGCGAACGTATGCCTCCAGTTTTGAGCCTTGAAAAGGTAGACGGGAGCAGCAGCAGTAGTGGTGGAGATTGAACTGCCCATCAAAATTTTTCAATTCGTAAATCTTCTTCCTCCCTTTGACTTTCCATTTTACAGAAAACTACCCACTATACTAGTTTGGGCCCCCCACTTTTTCTTCTTCTTCTTCGTTTTCATGTTGAGCTTAAATAACTATATTTGATTTTTCATAAACAACCAATCCCACGTCTGGCCTTCATCTCCGGGTACTGCTTGAAGAATTGACCACCAGCCTCACGCTTGTCTGGTGGATTTTGCCTGAATTAGATTTCTGCGACGAAATTAACTTAAACTGAGCAGAAGGTATGCCTGAATTGATTCGCGCTTGCATTTTTTCCTTATTTTGTTTATCGATAGATTTATTTTCCAATGACATTGCGATTTTGTTTTATGTTATGTTATGTTATTTTATTTTATTTTATTTTTTGTCACACTTAACACACGCGTACTTGCACACATACAAACAGATCAAATCAAGCCTTGATTGGCAAATTTTTGAGCGATTTTGATATTGGTTTTCGAGGTAAATGTTTTGAGCGTATGTTCATGAGCTGGTCACAGTTGGGTTTTATTTGATGTCTTTTGGTCGTTTTTGGAGGTAAGCAGTTTGAGCATATTATCGTGAGCTGGTTTTACTAGGGTCTTTAATTAAAATTTTCTTCTTGTTATTGGGAAGGCATATAATTGAAGAGTATGATGTTTAGAATTCCTTGACTTGGCTTTGTTCTATAAGCAACTTAATTATGTACGGTAGTTTAAAGTTTAGTATAAGCTTTATTTGGTTACATAATTTCAAATAATTGCAATTATATACGTAACAATTAACATGCTTGGAAACGTGGTTTTTCTGTTACAGTTCTCGGTTACATGTTCCTTTTCTTAAATTTTCTGTTCCAGACTTGTGCTAGAAACATCATAAAACCAATAGGATTATAGAAAAGTAGAGTTCCTGAGCTTGTATATTTGTTTAACTCTGTTCTAGAACAGGGAAGCATCATTCTATCATTTGTAGTTACTACTTTGGACTCATTAGATTGCTAATATAAAATACTGACTAAAAAATATGGAAGAACTAAGTAAACATTGTACTAATATTATCTGATTTATCTATTGGTTTTCCATTATTCAAAAGTTTAACATCCAGTTTAAACAGTTATTTTTGAGGTTTGTATTAAGCTCAAGCTTGACTCGGATTTAAATGACTGAAAATTGAACATCTTTGATAATGAACTTCATTTGAATTGCAACTTTGTGTATTTCAGAAATATTACAAAAACCTGAAATGAAGATTCCAATACAATTAAGGAGAATTGCAATTATTGATACTGAGATTGGCTAATATTGTCATCAACTGGAGTAGAACGTAGTTTAGCTAAGACAAGACTCCAATCTTTAATTCATCAATTCATTCTTGTTGTCATATTACTACTTTTGAGATGATTGATTTGTGATTGTTTAATCAAATACGTTATTGATTGATTTGTGGTTGTTTAATCAAATACATTATTGCCTTGTGTAGCATTGTAATTCTGTATCTTTTAGTTGTATTGCCTTAAGTTCTTCCATGTCTTCAGTTAAAAGTAAACTTTATTAATTTTACACTTTTCATATAATTGCGAAGGCTTTCTCAATTATCCAATTCTTTAAACCAACTTGAGATGAAAAGTGCAAGCTCTAGCAAAATATCCAACACAAGCTCATATTTCATTGTGCCTTATATTGAAACAGCATGGAAGTGTGCATAATTTGCTTTTACTTCCCCTGAAAGGTTCACCTTCAAATTGTACAAATTAAGATGCTAAGAAAATAAAATTAGCTTTTGTTATATGATAACTGGAGGTCCAAACTTCATTGTGTTAAGTGTGTGTGAAACATGTCTTTTTATCTTTTTGAGAGCTTTTTAGTGATCCAGGTAGATACATGGTGTCATTCTGCATGTTCACATTAATTATTATTTAAAAACATATTACATTTCTTTTTCATGGTATACAATTCTTGTTGAAGTTTGTAGCTGCAAGTTAATATGTCTAGCTCATGTCTATTATCTATATTCTGTCTTAAAGGTCTTTGTTCTTGGATTCTTCTGATTATCTTTTCAAACGGAAAATCATGGAAGATTTAAAGTTTGTCCGAAATGGTGAAAGAGGCATCAAACACCATGAGTTAAATGGAGTAGCTGACCAGACTTCTAGTCCACGGAGAAAAGAAGTACTTAATAGGTACTGCTTATCTTGATTGCTTGTTGTTTCTCAGTTTCAAATTATTTTTGATGCTGTATTTCATTGTTATAAATTACAAAAATTTCTTTCTCTGATATTTAGTTCATGTTAGTATTCTAGCCATGTCTTGCCCTACATTTTCATTTTTCCCGCCCATGTAATTTAACATCAGTGACTAAATTTAATGAGTGAGACAATCAAATAGGATAGTCCTGGGTTCTAGTGTATGTTGTAGCAACTAGTCCAAGTGGTCTGGATGAATGCCATTTTCAAATTTAGATTATTTTAATTCAGATTGAAGTTGAATTAATGCCCAAAATTGTTCAAATTTGGTTCCTTAAGTTTCAAAGACGTCAAGTTTGACAATGGCCATAAGCAAAGGTAAGTTTATTGCAATTTTAATTAGTAATTTCGTATCTTCATTAAAACATTATTATGATTATCCTTATTATGTAATTTGTTCTGGTAGGAAGAGAAATTTCAGTAAAGTGTTAGATCATAAATGAGTTTTTTTTTTTGTTAGATAAAGGTATAAACAGTTAATAAGAGATTTTGCATTCCATAAAACTGCCCAAGTCCTTCCTTTTCCTTTACATGTGAGATGTGACCTACTAGGTATGTTAGACGGTGGCTTCAAACTTGGAATGACCCTTAGCTTGATCTTTTATTTTTCTTGGTGTTGTATCTGTACTTAGTGAACAATAATAAACCTGACCTGGACTAATTTGTAGTGTTTAATCTTGTTCAATTTTTTATCCAGGTCATCTTTTGCAATGAAGTCTCATGAAAATGATGAAATTGACTTGGAAGGTGGCAAGATGGAAAAGGACAGAGATAAAACAACACGTAGTAATAAAGCTAGTAAAATAAAAAATCAGGCCTTGTTATCTGGCCTTGCATACTGCATTTCTTCCTGCAGTATGATACTGGTGAATAAATTTGTGCTTTCCAGCTATGATTTTAATGCTGGGATATCTTTGATGGTCTACCAGGTAGTTTTCCATACTTACAAAATAGTAGTTTGTTTTTTGTTGCAATAATGTTAGCATGTTAACTAGATATTACATAATGCCACATTTAAGAGTTTCATAATTTGTTTTTGTATCTATCTTGCAGGTAGATAACTCCTTTTTCCTTTTTTTTTTTTTTTTTCATTGCAGAACTTAATCTCAGTGATTATTGTATCAATATTGAGTAACCTGGGTCTAATATCAACTGAACCATTAACCTGGCCTTTGATTAAGGTTTGGTTGCCTGTGAATGTTATATTTGTTGGGATGCTCATTACAAGCATGTTCAGGTATAGCAATTGGCCTTTATCAGATTTTGGATTGCTCTAATAAAAACTCATGTGGTGTTTGATGACATTAACTTGACAGTTGAATTTAAACTTTGTCATCAACTTGACAGTTGAATTTAAACTTAGAGGTTTTGACTTGTTTTGTTTATCATCTTGGTGAAATCTGTTTACCTGTTTCTGCAGCTTGAAATACATTAATGTTGCCATGGTCACAGTTTTGAAGAATGTTACTAATGTAATAACTGCTGTCGGTGAAATGTATCTATTCAGTAAGCAACACGATAGCAGAGTATGGGCTGCTCTGTTCTTAATGGTATGGTCAATTTTCAGTTTATCATCATCATCATCTTAATTATTGTCATTATCCTTTCCTTTATGAAACATTGCACTGGATCTATAATAGCATGACAAAACTGCTATTCCAGTTTAAGTTATTGGGGGTCATACATCTGGCATAGACATGGAAAAATTGGATTCTATTTTTTTTCTTTGACAGTTAACTGATAAAGTGATCATTGAAGCTGTAGATACGGGGAAGCCTATGTTAGAAAGAGAATGAGGGCTATAAAAGAGAGGTGAGAGAACAAAAAGTAACGTGATATTTATCTTTGGGAGAAAAGGACGTGTAATGGAGGGTCCAATTGCTTTCTGATAATTGGGATGAAAATTTGAAATTTCCATAGAATAAACCATTTTATGCATCTCTTGTAGTTACCACAATGTAGGGACAAATCCTAATGAACTACTTTTTCTTTTGGCATCTCTGCCGTTCCTCCAATAGGAGTTCAGGGCTTTATCAGCAACTTTAATTTCACAGACTAATTAGTAAGAAAGAAGATGGGAAAAAATACATATAAAAGAGCAGCAGTTTGGTTTATTGCAAAGTGCGGACAGTTGTAATAAATAACTGTGCTTTCTTTTATTATTAATAGTTGTTATTTTCGCTGTCATTAAAATTGATGTTATTAAGAATGATTTCCTTGAGATGGTGATACTTTCTATTGCCAAATATTTGTGGATGGGTTAAGTTTGGGAGACAATTATTTTCTTTTGACCTGCACAGATCATTTCAGCCATTTCTGGAGGGATAACTGATTTGTCTTTCCATCCTGTTGGCTATGCATGGCAAATCATCAACTGTTTTTTAACTGCATCTTATTCCGTAAGTACATGTTTAAAGGTTTATTCGCTTTACCTTTTCTAGCCTCAATTTAGGCTCATATTTGCTTTGTTGGTCCTAGTGTTTTCATTTTCATTTTCTGGTACTTTGTATCTTGTTAGTCATTCATGTTTAAGATTCCAAGTACTGGTAATTTTGGGGGCCTTAGGCTTCTTCATGTTAACCCTGGCTTGGAGTTGAAGGAAGAAGTATATTGCTGCTGAAGGGGCACAATGGTAGTCTGGAAATTAACTATTTCTAAATTGGTTTGAATTGGAGGTTCATTTGAGGTATTGGGCTTAAATAACTGATATTTTCAGGATCAACTATTTGGGAAACTTGGAGGGCAGGCATTTCATGTCTAATATTGTCATAATTGGTATTAGAGTTGAGGTTCTGAGTTGAGTTGTGTTGCGCTGTCTTGTCCTTATGCCAGGCTTGTTTTGTTTGCTGGAGAGCAGACTGTTAAAAATACAAGCCTTTTCTTTTACCCTTGATCTGAATTCTGTTTTAGACCTTTTAAACACACATAAGCCTTCGTTTTTCACCCATATTGCTTCAGCACTAAGCTAGAGGATGTGGATTATTGAAAATGAATGAAGAATGTGAGTGCTTAGGCCTTTTATAGGCTATTATCGATTTTCAGACATGATTTCTATTGGGAAGTAGTAACTTTCAATTTTAACTCAGTTTAAATTTTCATTCTGAGACAATAGCTTAGGAAACAAGGTTGTCATTCAATTTTTTTTTTTACTTGTTTATTTTCTGCATTATTAACGGGTTTAAGCGAAACCTTAACTCTCAAAATCTCGGCCTTAAAAGACTTGGAAGTGGTTCAAGTTCAGTTGCTTACTTTGAATGTGCATAACCATGATAATTGTTCAGGATATAGATTGATTCTTGGAAATTTTGTTCAATTCATTTATACAAGGAAAAACACATTTCAGGATCCTTGAACTTTAATGTAATTCTACATTAAATCTCTGTACTTTTAAAAGTTGACATTAGACTCCTGTATCTTTTTTATCACTCGCATTAGATCCACAATTTAGATGGAACTAACGAAATTAAAATGCATGCTTTATTAATTTTGCATGAGATCAACTTAAAATAACCATGAGATCCACCAAGACATAAATATTTTAGGAAAAAAAAAACAAATTATCACCTTTTTGCATGTTTGAAATAATTGTGTATATCTTCGGTTTTTTTTTTTCTTTTTTTTTTACATTTTGGTGGGTTTTACAGTCATTTTAAATTGATAGATTAACAAGTTATGCATTTTAATTCCACTATTTCTGTCTAAATTAGACTTAATGTGAATGATTTGAAAAGTGCATAGATCCAATATCAATTTTTAGAAGTGCAGGAACATAATATAGAAACACGTTAAAGTTTAAGAACTCTAGAATGCTTTTTTTCTTTTTATAATAGTTTTATTTTTTTTTTTCTATGTCATAGTTAACTTTTCCTAATATACCTTTTAACTCTTCAATAGTAGCTCATGGATCATGCATCTGTGTTATCTTTTTCCTGCAGCTGACTCTACGAAGGGTCATGGATACAGCAAAGCAAGTTACCAAATCTGGAAACTTGAACGAGTTTTCAATGGTTTTGCTAAATAACACCTTATCACTGCCTTTGGGAATTATTCTTATTTTTATTTTCAATGAAGTGGAATATCTTTCCAATACGTAAGCATTCTCATTTCCTTTTTTTTTTCCCCTTTCATACAGGTTTAAATTTGGTTGGTGTGTAGATGTCTAGTTAACTTACCAACAAGATACATAGATATTTTATCCTTAGGTGATCTATAACTTTATGTATTTTGAAAATCTCTTTCACCTTCTTGGGATTTGGTAGCAGGGTTTTTTGTTATTTGTTATTTGTTTTTTTTGTTTTTTATCATTCTTCTTAATTGACATCCCTAACACTTTGTTAAGTATCCCATATCAGTTGTTTAAAGTCCACTTTCTTCAATATGACATCAGAGCCACTAGTCTTACGATGTTAGGCCACTTGCAAATGTATAATTTTGCAAATTTCATGCTTTAAGCTTACTGCATATATTTGGACTTAGATGTGATAGGGTGTGTTAAAGTATTTTATATCGGCTAGTTGTAAGAATATAATACTCCTTATATTGGCTTGGACAATTTTTGCCTCAAAACTATCTTTTGGAGTTCTAGTTAGGCCTTAGTCTATTTTCTTCAACACTTCTCTTAATTTGTTTATTTCCTATTGCTCTTTCCTGCAGCATTTCACTGCCCCAATTTTCTTATTCTTCTCTGCCCTCATCTTCTTCTAGTCTTTGCTGTATTTTCTATCTAAAATTGCTTTTCCCTAGGTCTCATCTAGATCTTTTAATTGGCGATTAATACCAGATATCCGTCCTTTCTTTTTCCTAATCATTCAGGTTTTGGGTTTGCATGAAAGGGGATTGTACATATATTATATCTCCATTTATATATTTTCATGAGTTTGAACTCTAAATTTGTATTTCTTTAAGGTTGTCTTGTTGAACCTGTAGCCCTTTTTCTTTTCTTTTCTTCTAACTTTGCAGGCCACTTTTAAAGTTACCTGTCTTCTGGTTGGTATTGACATTAAGTGGAATTTTGGGCCTGGCAATCAGTTCACTTCTATGTGGTTTCTTCATCAAACTGGGGCCACCACATACAGGTATGAGTAACATGGTTAATGACTAATTCATTATTGAAAAATTTATTGTAGTATTTTTCATCAATGATTTGAAAAAACTGCAGCCTTGTGGGATCTCTGAATAAGATTCCCCTGTCTATCGCTGGCATCGTTCTGTTCAAAGTGCCTACCAGTTTGGAAAACTCAGCAAGCATCTTATTTGGTATGTCTCTTCAACTAACTTATTGAAAGAAGCATACACTAATATGCGGTTGCTCCACGGCTTATGGATACCGGTTTGAATATTGTGGTGTAGGTTTGTTGGCAGGAGTGTTTTTCGCTAGAGCCAAGATGCAGGAGAGATCTTAGTCCCAACTTCTAGTAACTTCCATATACATGATCAAGTTGTTTTGGGATGAACTATGATCAATTATATACTTGACAACATGGAGAGGCAGGTGAGCAGTTTGGAATCACAAGAATAACATGGAGATCCTTTTCTATAACGTCTTGTATAGTTAAATGTTGAAATTCCATGGTGCAAGGGAGAATATGGTTCTGCTACAATCCATTGGTCATCCATTTTTGTTGTATTAGAAGATATGCTGCCATAAAATCTGTATTCATTGGGCATCTCTTTTTCTTCTTGTATTCGTTTGGTATTTATGATGAGATGCTCAAGTTCTGTAAACGGTCAGCCAATCAATTAATCTTGTTTTTTTTTTTTTTAAATTGTTGGGCATATCTTTAGCTTCTTATACTGAATCAATACCCAAAATTCTTGATATGTAAAGATGGTTTTAGTGGAATATTAATCATTTTATCTAGCTATCTATCTATGTTGTATACAAAAAGTGAGGGTTCTGGGTATGAGGGGTGTGAGATTGGGTTTGGATAGGTTTTGATATGGATAAAGGAAACGGATACGAAATGGTTAGCAAAAAAAATGGTTAATGGCAAGATTATTAATTATCTGAGTGAGCTAAATCATTAACGTAGCTGGATGGGGCACACTAGTTTGGTTGAAAATCCATCTAAAATGTTATCCAAACTCTTCAATTACCCTCTTTACGGTGCAAGAAGGCTGGCGACTAGTGACAATTGACTCGTCTAGTTGTAAGAACGGGTGAATTTTTTAAATAATATTTTTTTAAAAAAATAATTATAGATTTCGAGTGTGTCAGAAATTATTTGTAGGTTGTTAGAAGACGCAAAGCTTCTCTTCGTTATCCATCAAGCTTCTTTGTGGGCTGGCCTTAATAGAAGACGTGGCAACGCTTTGCATTATCCATCACCAATGACTGCTATATGCCACTTGTCTAATGACGCTCCAAAGTGTTGCGTTTTTCATTTTGGTCACATACCCCATCATCACCCCGTCGAAAACTTTTTCACCGAGCATCTATATAAAATTCGGTTATTGATATTTATTTTGCATAAGAAGCAAGTGGTTTTGAGGTGTAAATAACTTATCCGTTGCTCAAACTCTTAATAGGTAAATTTTTTTATTCGATCATATATAATTTAATTTATTAATTATATATGTGGTATAATGATAATACATTTTATATTTTATTTATTCAAAAGCAGGAATAAGTTAATCAATTTGAAAATAAAAGGAAGCAGTTAAAGTAGTTACTAAAAACAAGTATGTTATTAATTTTAGTATATTTATTTTATTATCGTATAAATTTACATCAAATTTGATAAAGTTGAGTACATATTTAATAATTATGTAATATATTAATAATAGATTTATGAATAAATTTGATGTGACAATAGAATTTGTTAGTGACAATAATAGTATATTTTAAAGTTTAAATGTGAATATATTTTTGAAATATATTTATGATTTTGTTATAAAATAATTTTCATAATAGTTATGTTAAATTTTAGAAATAATATTTTTTAGTTCAATTGGAAGAAAAAAAATTTAAAAATTAAAAAATATACGAATTAATATTGTTTAGCTTTATGTATTTTTGAAATTTATAATTTTGAACATCACGATTTAGAATTTTAGAAAGTCGAATGATGTCAACGTATACGGATTTTTATATGCACATGGGAGGGGGGGAATAAGTTTTGGAGCGTCAGGCTTTAATTACGACATAACCAACCCGAATGTCATTACAAAGAGATTGAGACAAAAAAATAAGCCAACTCTTCCTGAATTACGCCATAAAATCCATGCTAAAATGGATTTAGGTATGAACGTTGTGATTTCTAGAATTATATACAAAAGTCCATGGCACAACGAAAGATCATTATGTTGGATGGCTGTGGATTTATCAAATGATAATGACGTACATACAATATATAACAATTTAAGGAGATATGATAGGTATAATTGGTGGAATTAATAATTGTAGTTGCAGAGGGTATTATAGGATCCAATAAACTTGTGTATCCTAACGATTATCAGTTTACAAATGAAGAGTTTCAAATGGAAAACACCGGGGCACCTCAACAATTATGTGTAAATGACATTGGTCCAAGTTAGCCGAGGCAATCTGTAAGTTGACAAGACATTGAAATGTATTCCCAAATTGGCAGAGACACTGCTCTCAGTCAGCCAAGACAATCTGTCAATTGATGAGATGGTGACTTGATTGGATGGGAGGCATCTGGTGATTCAGGGCACAATCATATACACACACCGGTAAGTCAGATTCTTGCTGCTTGTACGAGTCAACCTAGGCGATTATGTTAGTCGAATGGTTGGTAATTTTTTTAGTAAATCAATCTTTGGAAGTATATTAGGGAGTCATTCAACGGATAGAAATTTTGTGAAGGGCACACCAATTGAGCAAAGTTAAAAAATTGAATACATAGATCAATGAAATTTTGTATCACATGTCCCAGAAGTGAAATAGAGGAGTTTAGTTTTCCATGTCCCAAACATCAGCGCAAAAGCTTAGTTTTGCATTTGAAGATATAAATCAAAGTCATTATGTGTCCCAGATAGCAGATGCTGCTCCTAGTCAACATTGGCAGCATATCAGTAGAAGAAATGGTAATTTACTAGAAGATTGCATATCTGGCAACACCAACGGGGAGTGTGGTGAAGAACCGACTATTAATTTGGGTGACAAGAATGATCTCAAAGATGTTGCAGTTAACAATGATTACCTATTGCCCAACGACGACCCAAAAGCCGACAATGCAGACATGAATTCAGAAAGTGATAGCTCTAAACTTAGTGATGGTGATGGGTTCGAAAATACATAGTACATTAGTCCATTAGCATCATTGCATCAAAGTGGTGACGTGGGATAAGGTAATTTTGTATTTCCATTTGAACCCAAGTTGATATATTTAGGGTGTTAATTTTAAAACTTGGGATGGTGTATCTGAATTATCGACTGATTTGGTTTTCACAATAACAAGGATAAAGTCAAATCTTTTACAAAAAAGTACTTGATAATAAGGAAAATTGACTTCATAGTGATTGAATTGAAACCAAACTATTGGGTTGTTAGGTGTGCAAAGTCTGAAAGTGGCTGCATATGGAGGTTAAGGGCAATAAAGAAAGGAATAAGTCTGATGTGGATTATTACAAGGTTCAGGGGGCCACATTCATGCCCAGGTGGCAATCTTTCATTGGATCATAAATAATTAGACTTGGAAATGATTAGAAATTGCATATTGGGCATGGTAAGTAAAAAATTGACCATTCCTGTTGATGTAATTATTGCTGCTATTAAGCAGCAATTTTAGTTTGGGGTGTTATACACTAAGGCATGGCATGGAAGATGAGAGCTTTAGAGTTTATTTTTGGCGGCTATGTGAATCATTTGAGAGGTTGCCGGCCTTTTATTTTCTTTACAAGAGTACAATCCAGGAGCTATCTATGAGTTTGTTTTATAAGATACTAAAGACCCAATTGCCAAGTAGTTTTAAAGAGTTTTTTGGAGTTTTAAACCCGCCATTGATGGCTTGGATCACTGTAAGCCTATTATTACGATCGATGGCACATTCTTAATGGAAAAATTCCAACAGACTCTTATGATAGCCAACTCTGTTGACAGTAATGACATGTTATTTTTCAGTTGCATTTGTGGTTGTGGAGTCAGATAATAAATCAAGCTGGGCTTGGTTTATGTCAATGATTAGAAAGTATGTAACTCAGCGAATCGGCATTACTGTCATATCAAATAGACACACAGGTATAATGGCATTGTTTTCGAGATGAAAGAAGTGGTTGGAAAGAACCTCTAAGCTTTCATAGATTCTATTTGCAATATTTTGTCAATAATTACAATACGCACCACAGGAACCCAACAATCAAGAACTTACTTTACAAGGCTGGTAAGTTAATAAATCTTAAATATTATTTATTTTTATTTTTATATGAAAGTATAATGTTTACTCATAACGTTGTAGGTGCACAATTTCAACCACGTAAGTTCCAACAAAAGATGGATAAAATTAAAGAACTCAACCAAGATTCCTACAACTTGGCAATGCGAATATCATTGGACAAATGGACATTATTCCAGGATGGTGGATACAGATATGGCCATGTGACGACAAATATTGCTTAAAGGTGTCAACAACAAGCTTAAAGGTGTTCGTATGATGCCAATAATTGCCATCGTTGAGCATACTTTTGCTCATTTGGTAAAATTTTTTAAGAACATGAGGGGTTTTTATATGAACAAAATAGGCTAAGGATTACGCTTCACTTCTAAATACATTGATATTATAACCAAATGGGCTAACAAGGCTAGAGAACATATTGTAATTCGCTATGATAATCGCTATAAATTGTTTAAGGTGATAGTTGACAGAGCACCACAGGTCAACGTTGAGCCGAACACATATGTATTAAGCCTCAAGAAATGAAAATATGAGTATGGTAAGTTTCAAGAAACTAAAATTGTAATACCGCTAATGATACCCTAAGCGGGATAGATGGTTATTTCATATAAGACAGAGGTTAATTATGAGATTAATTAAGGGAAATAGAAAATTTGGGACTTGATTGAAAAGACAAAGTAAAAGAATGGTGGTAAAACTAGAAATAAAGGAAGATGTGAGACAAAATTAAGAAGTCTAAATACAAAGAGGGACCAAAGTGAAATTGTCAAGATTTTTAAAACTAACCAATAAGATTTGAGCAAGTGGATGTCTATGAAGAGAGAAGCAAAAACTTGGTCTTCTTCTCCTTGTGGCGGTCGGCCATTTTGGCCAAGAAAATTAATTTGTTTTGTTTTCTTTCTTTCCTCTTCCTCTTCTTTTTCGTTTTCTTCTCTTCTCCTTAAAGATGTTGTTATGCTTTAAGTGAGAAAAGGATTGGAGATGATTAAGAGAAAGAGAGAGAATTAATTTACAGCAACTTAAGGCTAGGAGAAATAAGAGATAAAGAGCAAAGATAGAGAGGTTGGAGGAGAAAGATAAAGAAGAGAGAGAAAGGTAAAGCTTGAAAGGTTAAAGCTAAAGAGGTATGGGAACTTGAACTTAACCTTGATTGTGTGTATGTTTATTGTGTATATGATGCAATAATAGTGGTATTTGATGTTATAGTAAGTGAATATTATGAAAAAAATGAGGTTAGACTTGATTGAAAACCGAAATAGGAAGGGGTGACAAAGATAAGGGAAAAATTGTTTTAGGGTTCATTAGACCAGTCTTCACTATTTTAATGATATCTTGAGTTATAGTGATTGTAATTGAGAAATTCCAGTTGGATATGAAACTAGACTCACAGATCTTCATTTAATATGAAGAACACGAAATCTGAATAAATTTTGATGTTAGAGAAAAATAGGCTTGAATCCGGTTATTGACTGCTGCCCCTGTCATTAGGAGCATCCTGTGGTTTTTCTTGAATATATTGAGATTTATAGCTATGATTTGGTTTATTTTTGATGTTTTGGAAACTAGAAATATATATCTACAACTTTGTAGAAGAAAGTTTTCTCTAAAAATGATGTTTTCTGGGTCAAAATCGGTATAGAAGTCGAGTCATAAAATCTGTCTCTGGACGATTTGGGCCTCACGGTTACTAGGTTTTTCATGGTAATCGTGAGGTATCCCATTTTCAGTTCAGAACCTAAAGGTGACCTACCTCACGATTACTAATCATTTCATAGTAACCGTGACCCCTTTAAAAAGTACAGAACACGGTTATTACTCATCCGGTAATGACCGTGAGGTAGTCTGGCGCAGTCCAGACCTGAAAGTGCAATTAGGTCACGGTTATCATGAATTTCATAGTAACCGTGACCCCTAAATCATGTCTTGGGCCATGGTTACCATGAATTGTTAGTAACCGTGACCCCCCTTCAAAGTTCAGAACATGAAAGTTAAGATCCCATTTATGGTATAAGATCAACTACTATTTTCTTTAATCTCATAGTTCATTCTAAATATGAAATATATGATAATGTACAACATTCATTATACTAAATGTATAAGAAATGCTAAGGCAATGTTTATATTGTAATATATGATGCTTGTACGTGTTTATTTGAATATGAATTTATGAAATAGCACAATTATATGATAATGATGATGGCATACATGTGTATATGGTGATGGCTGAGAATCATAGTATGTTATATTACTTTGAATTATTCTACTTTATAGTGGAATACACTAATATGAATTGATGAATTATATACTATGAATCAAATGATACATGAGATATGATTAATTGCCTGCACTTAAAAACTTGGTTGTGAATAGATAGGCATGCCTATAGGGTTCCATCGCAGCTGCTTCTGTTTGACTCTTATGAGTCTTCTGTTTGTCTCTACGTGAGACTTCTGTTTAGATACCTACGGGTATCCTTCTGTTAGATACCTACGGGTATCCTTCTGTTTTGGTACTTTCGGGTTCCATTGCACCCGTTATCCACACCCATCGGACTTTAGCAGGCATTTCACAGTATGAAATGAACAGTGTATAAATGTGTGTGTGTATATATATATATATATATATATATATATATATATATATATATACTATTGATAAAGATTTTATTATTTTATTATGATCTATTCTTATACAGTTAAGTTATAACATCAAATATGCTATGAGAGTTAAATTATAACTCTTGCATGATAATTATAATATTTTGACATTATTATTGTTTATTGTGCGCTTGAAAACAATAACTGTGAGTGGTTGTTCATACATGTATTGTTCCCCATTAAGCTTTATAGCTTAGCACGGGTGTTTATCCGTGTAGGTTCAAGATGTTGTTGCTTCAGGGTTAAGGCCAACACCAGCTAGGAAGAGAAGTTTAAGATGTCTAAATTTTATTTTTTTCTCTTTTGTTTTATGTAAATCTATGAAAAATATTGTAATGAACATGTTCTGTAACTATTAATTCAAAATATGTTTATGATGTAGCAGAATATATGTTTATACAACTTGTTAAAATGTAAGAACTAAAATGTCAAAGAAGAACTAATTATGTAGTAAAAGAATATATTATGTTTATTATATGTATTGCTTATTAAAATATTAAGATAAGTAACAGTAATCCGGATAGACTAGTGTGGTCCTTACAAAAATGCCTTGTTTGCATGCCATCGCAGCATGTATAAATAGAAATATTGATATGTTCCAATTTTGTTAACAATTGTTATAGCATTACTGAGTCACTGAAATGCTATAAGGGTGAATTTTGACCTATGCACCATAAAGCATATTGACCATAATATTATAGTCCAAAAATTAAACCTGATATGAAATTATTGAGAAAAAAGGTCAGCCAAGAACAACTCGCATTCGCAACAAGATGGACAGGCATGAACAGGGTAATGCAACACGGTGCAATAAATGTGGGAATATTGGACATAATAAAAAAACATGTAGAAGTATTGCTGGAACATCCAATCAATATTTTAGTGGTTGAATTATGAATCCATGTATTTACTGATATATCTTGTAATATATTTTGCATTTTATAATTTAGGGATATTTATTAAATTGTGCCTTAAAAATTAAAAATAATTAGTTATACTACTTTTTTTAATTAATTTAGTAATTGATGAAAAATAGTTAAAGTATAAATAAGATAACAACTCGCAATTGGTCATATTTTGAAATATTACTCCAATACAACTAATTCAACATCCCCTTCTACGAGATGTGGTACTATGGGTAGGGGTATCGAGATCCATCCCGTATGGGTTGGGATCATTGTATCCCCCACTATACAGTGGTTGATCCACTAAATTTTGAGTACCTAAAATAGTTGCACCACTAAAAAGCTCATTAAAGAAATCATCTTGTAGTACTATAGTGGTGCTCTACCTATAAATTTTGTAGGGTGTGACATCTCCTTTAGACAAGCTTATGTTCAGATCAACATTCAACCTAGATGTAGCAGCTCCAAATGGCCCAGCTTCATAATCAAAATATCCATAAGGACCTGCTTCAGATGGCCCAGCTTCACATTGATAATATTCAGAAGGACCTGCTGCAGCTTCATACTGCCAAGGCTAATGGTATGAAGGCATACTGAATGAGCTAGAAGTATCTTCAGTAATATATGGCCATGTCATTGGTTGGGGTCTTGGTGAACAGCAAGACGAATAGGAATAGAATCAACTGTCGTCCTTCTTTCTGTCGTACCTCTCCTGTTACACTAGCATGTCGATCTTCATATGGTACTGATAGTGGTGGAATATCTGTAGTATCAAGTACAGGCTAACAAGAATAATCACTCGATGTCCTATCATATGCACCAACAGCACCTAAAATTTCAACTGATGCAAAACGAATATTATCGCTATTAGGTCCAGATGATGAAGTAATGTTGCTCTGGAATATTCATTCAGTAGCATCGACCTACATGACAAAAAAAATAATTATAATTCATCAATAATATTTATAAAAAAATATAATAATATTAATAATAATAACAACAACAATAACAACAACGAAAATGACAATACTACATACCGATGAGATCGTTGTAGCTCCGACTACGATCATCCACCTTCTTATTCTCTCTTTATATCAGTATATATATTGCAATCTATTATGCAATGGTAAACTGAGAATTAGACCTTGTGCCACCCGATGATGTCTATTTATTTCGCAAATTTGATTTACATGCCCCATCAAGTTAATAAAATGCAATACGTTCATGTCCTGTGGAGCAGATGAAATTGGTTTATCTAAACCAAATTGTCAAGGACATCTATCAGGTTAGTGCCACTCAACAATATGAAAATGTATTAGTGGGATGATAAATCTCTAACTCCTGTATCCATTAGTACAAAAAATTGGCAACAAGTGCACAATATTTTTATATGGTTCCCAATCCATCTACAAAAAAATTTAATAATCATCAAAATATTGTTACAAAATAATTATTTTTTTAACGATATCAAATAATTTAGCATGCCTTAGAAAAATTAAACCTTAACATAGCGCTGTAAGCCAATTCCTCTTAAAACTCGTTAACATTTTTATTATTAATATTTTTTAAATCCAATAGGGATTACCACATGTTCCACAACAAATATATAACTTGTCAGTACATTTTTTAACAAATAAAACAAAAAAGATTCCAACATTAAATATAATAAATAAATTTTACCTATAACTATACAGTCTCGTCTGATCTAGAACAACTCTGTGGGTAAAGTGCAGTCGAAATTGAGGGAGTCCTTTTCATGTCCACATTTGGATTAACTGATGATACCTGCCAAGTTCACCTGCATTTGGGCGAGTTGCACGACATAACTCCCTATACAACCAAGCCAAAATTGCTGATCCCCAGCTATAATCATAGACTTTAGCCAAATGTTTCAACAGTGGAAGCCACATCAAATGTATATAATTATTAATCTGGCCAAAACATAGTAGACCACCAATACAACGCAGGATCCATGCATGGGTAAAGTTTTGTATCTAGTAGTCCGTCGCATCTATTAGTAAGTGACTAAAATTGTTAGTCAGCCATGTCAATTTTATTTTTAGTCCTCCAATTGCATCTTTTGAGGGAACAATCCACAACAGCCGAGCGCAAATATTAGGCTAGTCATAATTTAAATTTTCGATAATAGTACGTCCTTTTATAGGCAAGCCAGCGAGTATCCGAATATCCTCTAGAGTAATTGTAGCTTCACCAATAGCAAAGTGAAAAGTATATGTCTCTGGTCTCCACCTTTCGAAAAGCGCAGTCATTAAGTCCATATTAACATTTATAGCACCGATCTGGGACACTCCATAGAAACTTAATAAATGTAGGTAAGGTATTATTTTTTCATCGATATTCCTATAATGACCCTCTACACTAGATCTACATGCAAAAAGAACATCGTATTCAACTTGAAATAAATAAAATTATAAAAAATATATATATAATAAATATAATTTACTATATATTTCAAATTTAATGATAAAGTTAAAATATACTTACAATTTCGCTCCAAATCGCATCAGCTCGGTGCTTGCTCTTGAAAGTCAGAAGATCATCAACATTAGGCCCCAAATTTATAAATTCTTTTCTTCTAAACAGTTCCATATTTTTAATAACATATGTGAAAAATAAACAACATATGTTACATGTGCACAAAAAAGAAAAGTATTACTAATTAACTATAAATTTAAAATAAGCAAATTTCACATAATTATAATATGTTTATTTATCACATAATATATAAATGAAATTAATATATCATATGTTTTTTTGTGAAAAAACTAATATTATTTTAAAACATACTATTATCATTAATTAAATTCAATATTTAATTTATAATATTCACTTTTTTACACTAATTTTTTTTCCTAACAATATGAATATTTTCAAACAAATGAAAAAATGTTTCTATATTTTTAAAATACATTAATTTTTGTTACTTTAACAATAATATACGTTAATTGCACCGATATTTAAAACAAATACATTGTCAATTTATATTAATAAAATATAAATTAAATAATACATATTTTCCAAGATCAATATTATAATTTACATAAAATAAACTAATAAACTACATAGTAACACAATTAAATTTAGCTTTAAAATAATATCTCATGACTCATATCTTATGCACAAATTTAATGGATGATAATGTATTTAGTTTATTAAAATTCAATAACAATTTATAAAACTAATATATATAACTAAAACCTATAATTAATTATATTCAACATACAAAACAAATGCCAAATGCATGTAAAAAAATAACATTCACTTATTTTATAAACAAATTAACCACAAATTTTAATATAATATAACTTATAATCAAATTTTTAATTACCATCAACATTAAGTTTCCCACAATATATTAAACTATTATTCTAATAACTACCATTATAAGATATTGTATAATATTAAATAAAATAAAGAGTCATAACTTGCCTTTTTTTCCTTTGCGTTTCTAAATTTATCAACAACAAATACCTACACATTACAAATTAATAATACAAATTAATATTTATCAAATTTTATTTAAAAAATTAACAAAATATTATACTAACATTCTTACTCTTATGAGATTAACTTAGTTACTGCTTTCAGTGTGTGCAGCAAAATATATATATATATATATATATATATATATATATATATATATATATATATATATATATATATATATATATATATATATATATATATATATGTAGTGTAATTTTTGAGACAAAATCGGGAGAGAGCTTGGGGGTATTGGTTATGGTGCTCCCTTGAGTGTTTAGAATGAAGAAGAAGAAGAAGAACAAAGAAAATGAATAAGTATTTTTCTTTGTTTCGGTGGTCAACACACTTATAAAAATCCTTGAGATGTTCGCGTGGCTTGGTAGAAGACCAATGCAAGATGCAGCTGACCTTTGCGTTCTTCGTTATTGTCGAAACTGTGCCTGACAATACAACAGCAGGCTGCTTCTTTTAAATAATTTCTGACATATCCTAAATTTATAATTATTTTTAAAAAAAATATTATTTAAAAAATTCTCCCAGCACGAACACTCCTTTGGGGTCATGTCCTTCAAAAGATAAAGGATTTAGCTAGAATCATATTTAGAAGAGGACATCTAACGATTTTCTTCTGAAAACTGGAGCAACAATGTTAAATTTTGGATACTTCGCTTCAATGGCAGGAGTTGGTAGAACTGGCTTCACGATGGATGGCTTTATTGTCGCTATTGGCGGTGGTGAGAGAATATATATATAGTTTTGGGTTCAAGTTTGGATTAGTTTTCCGTCACTTCTTTTTTCAGATCATATTTCGGATCATTGTTATAATTGTAAAATTAGATTAAAATCAAAAATCGAACTGAACCCTATGCAATTCAGTATATTTTAGCTCTAATTTTTTTTAATTAGTTTGATTTTAAAATAAAAATTCAGTTATATTGTTTCGATTTTTAATATCCAAAAATCGTCAAATTTGAAATGACCAAATTATTAATAAAATTACTTTTTTATCCTTTAGTATATTTATTATAAAAAAACCTTTAATCATATATTTTTTTAAATTTCTACTTGTATATCTTCTCTTCTTTTCAATCGTTAAAGGAAATAATTAACCTTGAAATAATAATTAAAATTGAAAATTTTATTAAAGAAAAGAGTAAGAGCTCTTCCTTTATGTTTGAAATGCAATGATTTAATAAAAGAAAATTCAGAAGAAAACAGCTGACTAGAGCATCATTGCAAGGCAGAAGATAAAGCCGTCCCTAGCAAAACAAAAGAAATTTGAGTATGGAGATAAGAAATATATATATATATATATATATATATATATATATATATATATATATATATATATATATATATATATATATGCAAACAATATAAAATACTAAACTACAATATAGACGGTATACTATTTAATTATTAATTTTTATTTTTATTTTCAAAAATTAAACAAATATTCTTTTTTTCTTCAATTAAATTTAATTTTTATACAAAAATTGTGATGAAATATTAATAAGATTGTTTAGTATGTGTGTATATATATATATATATATACAAAAATTGTGATGAAATATTAATAAGATTGTTTAGTATGTGTGTGTATATATATATATATATATATATATATATATATATATTTATATTTATAACAAAATTTAATTGAAAAAATCAGGTCAGGTTGGATTTTAGGCATTTTTAGGTGAATTTTTTAAATTTTAAGTTCAATCTTAAAATTTTAGAACTATTCGGAATTTTTTTGTGTTGGCATTTGAATTTGAAATACTATTTTAAAATAGGTTTGAGTAGGTATAAAAATTGCTACGTGCAGTCTTGGAGTTATATGAATATTATTTTTTCTTTTACTTATTTTTTAAATCTTAGCACTTGCCATTTTGTACTTGTTTATATAAAAATTTGAAGATCTAAATTAGGGATGCTCACGGGACGGAGATTCCCTAGCCCCGGCAGGGATCCGCCCCGTTCGGGGCAGGGAATCTCTGAATTTCCCCTTCCGCAGGGACGGGGACGGAGGAAAAAAAATCTCTGTCCTAGAATCGGGGACGGGGACGGAAAATCGGGTATCCACCCCGAAAAAATATATATTTTTAATTTTAAAATATAATATTTTATAAATAATTAAAATTAAAATTAAAATATAACTTAATTTTATAATTATTAAGTTTTAAATTATATTTAATTTTAAATTTTATGAATGGTTAAAATTTATATTAATTTAAATTATTATTAATTTTAAATTTTTTATTTATTAAATATTATATTTTAATTTTAATTGTTTATAAAATATTATATTTTAAAATAAAAAAAAAAATTCGGGGACGGGGATCCCCTTGGGGGGGGACGGAGGGGATTTTCTCCGCATTTTGGGGGTGAGGACGGAAAATCCCCGAAATGCATGGAACGAAGAGTGGGAAATCTCCGCCCTCATCATTCTCCGTCCCGTGAGCATCCCTAATTCTAAATACGTAATTTGTGTTTTGACAGAGTTGTTTTGCATTTGGGGGGATATTTTGAGTATCATAAGTGACGTTATATGTGTATAATTTTCTGCTTCAATGTGACTAACAAGGAAGCATTACAATGGCAACTTATAATTTTAAATTCCATTATAGAAAAGGTTAATTCGTTGAAACCAGAGCAAGGCCTGTGGTTTTGAATGGAAGAGTCGCAGGCTAATTCACCCACCACCACCCCAACTATTCCAAACCCTATCCCTAACCCTAACTCCACCACCGATTCCATATTATCATCTGCACCGCTGTGGCCCACAGTAGATGGTCCACTGGGTCTCTCCGAGGACGACTCCTTCAGCTATGCCCGCAGATTCTACAACTTCGGATTTGCGCTCTTGCCCTGGCTTTGGGCCGTCAATTGCTTCTACTTCTGGCCTGTTCTCCGTCACTCTCGCTCCTTCCCCCGCATTCGTCCTTGTAATCATTTCTCCCTCTTTGCTTTTCCTCTCGGATTTTGCCCTGTTTCTAAATGCAACTGTATGTGGTTTTACAATTTTTTAGATTGGGTATTTCTTCGTAATCATAGTTTAGGGACTCGGATTGTAATCATTTGAGGCCTAAGTTGCGGTTGAGTGTTGCAATTTTGGGGAAAGATTTGAAACTGATGGTTTCTTGGTGTATAGCATATTTCGATGAGAAAACTGCATTGATGCGTTAACTTGAGTTCAAATTGGCCTTAGTATTCTTTCATTCTTTGTAGTCTAACATCAAACTAAAGAATAAGCTTAAATCTTAATTGCTATTAATATGATAATTGAGGCCCTGCTATATATGACTTTGTAATTGATATCTGAAAATGGCGTTTCAATTCCCCATTAATTGTGAATTCTCTCACTGAATGTCTCTCTTTGCTTCATGAATTCGATCCATGTCTATTTTTTTTTTGGTCCAACAAAGCTAGCCTAAGATATTTCAGTTTCTCAGTTTTCAGTATGTTTTTATGAGTGAGATATCTGGTTTTTGTATTAGAAAGTCGTCGGAAAGTAGAAGAGTTTGCAGGTGGGACTATTGGTTGCTTAACTGCCTGATAATGCAGTTCTATGCTTTCTTGTCCTTTAGCAAGCAATATGACTAACTTCATATTGTGAAGTTTGGCTTCTGGGCCAATTCAGCAGCTAAAAAACTAACTCATAATCGATTATTTTTTTTTTTAGCTGGCTATATGTCACTTCTTGCTGGAATGGTTGAATGCATTATTTACTTGAGCTGTTCTTTTGCTTAAGCTATTTATGAATGAACAATCTATTTATAGAGTTCTTGGATTGTTTTGATAGTTAATCGATGGATGAATTTAAAAATAGATTATTAGAGTTGTACACACCCAATTGTGGTTTTCATGTCATATAATGAGAGCAATTTGTGCAGCGTGTTTGCTTGCTTGTCTAGGCTGCCAATGACATTCTTTGTGAGAAAGATTTTGCTGTTTTAAGTCTCAGCTCAGTTGGTATAATCCCTTGAATATAATTTTGATCATATATGTCTTGCACTGATAGTGTAAAGTATCATCTTGTAGATGTTGTCAGATCAGCAGTTGGGTTCTCGGTTTTCACAGCACTTCTTTGCTCGTGGGGTTTGACATTTGCCATTGGAGGGGAGCAGCTCTTTGGTCCTGTTTGGGATAAACTTGTTATGTACAATGTTGCTGATAGATTAGGATTGACTGGTTGGATATAGCAAGGATGTTATGAAATTAAATGCTGTAAGGTCATTCAATCATCATCTTTGATCTCATTTTGCTTGTTACTCCCTTAGTTGTTGGGTTGGTTGAACAGATATTATGTATATTCTTTGGCTAAAAATTGATTCATCTATGGCTAAAACTGAAATGTTAATTCCCCAAGCTGAATAGAACACTTTATAAGAAGGCTGTTAGCCCATTCTTTTTGCTCTTGTTGGAGATACCGTTTTGATACATTGCATTTTTTCATTCATTAAAAAAGACTAACTAAAAATTCATATACAAACTGTTCAAACATTTTTTCAATAATTGAAAAAGACAGTTTTAAAATTCATACACCAACTAAATATTTATATCCATTCTTTTGAGCAATCTATCTCCTAATCGGGCTTGCTGCAAAACTCTTTTTATGCATAGTGTGGCCGCCATTTGCTGCAACTCCACCATCCGGAAGCACTCCTCGCTTGTCCACCATTCTTTTGCAATAAATCTTCATGAGGCCCTGATCTAATTACTCTATCTGCTTGAAACCACAACCAGGCGCACTGTGCTGATTGTGAGAAGGCAGCGAGTAATGGTGATTGTTGTCCTTCCTTCTGAACCTGGTCAATTGCCTCTTGCACTAATCTTTCAGATAGTGTATCAAGCACACTCATTGCCTCATTAGGCAGTATAATTTTCAGGTTCCTGATTAGAACTCTTCCTATGGTGATTTGCTGCGTCTGGGCACCAGACGTGTGGAATCCAACTTGCCCAGCCTGGAGCCACGCTCTTGTTAGTCATGAAAATTTCATTTTTTTCCCCTCTTTGAGATAAAGAGAAGATAAACTCTCTTACTTCTGTTTCATATCCATCAATGACTTTAACAATTAGGTCATGAGCATTTGCAGCCTTAGCAGCATTGATCACATCATCCACAGAGGCTCCTTCCCTTCCATACAATATATTTTCGTCACTGCAGGTAGCGAAAAGCACTTGTTCCCTATAAACAAGAAGCATTTGTGATCTCAACCGTTTTCAGTTGCTGTCATGGATCATCTTGTGGTCTTGTATCCTCCAAAAGAATTTCTTCTTCTATTTTGTCAAGTTTTGGAGCAGAAGCAACTCTTTGAAATCACTTAGAATCCCTGGACTTTTTAACTAATTGCCATGCAGAAGGTTGAAGTGTTTGTGCATCAGATTTCTCTATTGATCCCCATGCTTCTATGTGAATCATTCATCTTCGAAACAAGTTGACAAAACACTGTATCTGCTATGCCTTTTCCTGTGAAGGCTTAGAGATTTCACCTTAAATGCTGATGAATTTGGTCTAGGAAAAGACTTAGGTTCTTGTATGTTTCAAGCTCCTATAATATTATAAAGCAACATTTTTTACAGGAATTGCCATATCATACAAATCTTCAACCATCTCAGGATTAGCCTCCACTTCAAGAGTTTCTCTCTCTCTTATATTCAAGCCAGCTGTAACCTGGATCTTTGACGACATTATTATCACTCATCAGAGCTCTAACAGCCCTTACATCATCCCATCTTCCTAGGGATGTATAGCTGTTTGCTAGAAGCACATAAGGAGTGGAGTTTTGGGGGTCTAAGCGGATTAGTTGCTCTGCTGCTTTCTTTGCTAACCTCACATTTGAATGGAGCCTACAAGAACTAAGTAAAACCTCCCATACAATTGGATCATCTTTATGTGGCATCACATCCAACACCACTTCTGCTTCATGAAATCGGCCAGCTCGAGCCAAAGCATCAATAATACAGGTATAATGATCCAGAACTGGCTCAACTCCATGGTCCCGTAGCATCGACTCAAATATTTGAACACCTATATCAACTAATCCTGAATGGCTACAAGCAGTCAGAACAGCAACAAAGGTTATTTCATCAGGTTTCTCACCTGATTCAATCATGTTTCTGTATAGACTAACAGCTTCATATCCACGACCATTTTGAGCATATCCATGAATTATCTCATTCCACGTAACAGTATTTTTACTGGGCATCATATCGAAAAATTGCCAGGCCAAATCCACCTCACCACATTTACAGTACATGTCAATGAGAGCAGTGCCCACATAGACATCATTCACAAATCCTTCTTTTACTACCTGAGCATGAACCTGTCTCCCTTGAAACAACAAAGATAATTTTGCGCAACTACTCAAAATAGTAGCATAAGAAAATTGTGTAGGACACATGCCACTTTGTCGCATCTGCTGAAAGAAAGTCAATGCTTCCTTGTCTAGAGAATTAAGCGAAAAACCTGAAATCATTGAATTCCAACAGACAATATCCAATTCAGGCATTTTCTTGAATATACATTCTGCAGTATCCATCTTCCCACATTTCGAATACATGCCAATGAGTCCACTAGCAACATACATATCAACATGAAAATTAGCTTTTTGTGAGACACAATGGACCTGTTTTCCAGAATCCAAAAGCTCCATCCTTGCGCACAAGCTAAGTACAATAGCTAAAGTTGTTCGGTCAGGTTTCACATTTCGAAACTGCATTTCTCTGAATAACTGTATTGCCTCCTTGTAATTACCAATCTGGAAATAGCCAGATAGCATAGCATTCCATGAACTCACATTTGGACAAGTGATATAATCAAACATTTGACGTCCAGTCTCTATATCTCCGGACTTGACACATGCTGCAAGCATATTAATATAAGTAATCTCGTCTGGTTCAATCCCACAAGATAGCATTCTTTGCAGAGATTCTATAGCTTTCTCACTTTCGCATTTCTGGCCGTACCCTGCTATCATGATATTCCAAGAGACAACACTGACTTCAGGCAAACTAGTAAAAACCTCTTCAGTACTGACCATGTCTCCATTCTTTGCATACATATCTAGTAATGAATTACATAAATGAAGATTACTTTCAAACCCAAGTTTGATTGCAAGTCCATGTACTAGTCTCCCGAGGGCATTACAAAAGGTGCCATCATTCAGGTCAACGAGATCAGATTCTCCACTTCCTCTGCTGCAAACACCCAAAACACTGGATAATGAGACACTATCAATACAAATCGCTCGCCTACACATCAACCTAAATATTTCCAAAGCCTCCACAACCCTATCTGTCTGTGTAAACCCACTCATCATGGTTGTAAAGGTAACTTCATTAGGTTCATGTATATCTTCAAAAAGTCGAACTGCATCTCTCACAAGCCTGCACTTAGCATACATGCTCAGTAAAGCATTACTGACGTACAAATTCTTTTCAAGTCCAATTTTAACAGCAAGACCATGGCATTTCTTTCCACAGTCCACATTGGACATCATGGCACATGCACTCAAAACACTAGCCAATGTGAAATGGGTAGGCACAAAACCTTCCCAAATCATTTCATTGTAAACATCCAAGGCCTCTTGCTCTAACCCAGCATGAACTAATGCACTTATCAAATTGTTCCATGATACAGTGTTTCTCTCGGGCATTGCAGCAAACAACTTAAGTGCACCTTTTATATTTCCCGCTTTGCAATACTCACTTAAGATTGCGTTCCAAGAATAGATATTCTTTTGGGACAGTTTATGAAACAAATTGTGAGCATAAGCACTGTTATTACATTTGAAGTAGAGCTCAATGAGGCGGTTAGAGAGGAAGGTGTCCCCAGAGAGGCCAATGCGGAAGATATGGGCATGGAGGAGCTTTCCATATAGATGGGACTTCTTGTTTATGCAAGACTGCAATAGATTTGCTATGTAGAAAGTGGTTTTACTTTCCATGCTTATCGGTGGCCGATCCTGCTGCAATTAGAAGAGGGTACAATCAGAACAACCACAATAATATTAATTCATAATCAACAATATGTACAGCTGTGCCAGCATTTATTTGCATTCAAACACGTAAAACCCATTAGTAGCAGTAGTCATGAATCTTGATAAGTGAATCGATTGTCACCAGTATCAGCTCCCTATCTTGAGAAATTAGATGTTGGTTACACATAACATGGAGAATCGAGATAACGTAGCCTCATAAGAGAAAGTGGCTGAATTTTTGGAATCGAGAAACTAATATAATGGCTACAATTGATTCAAATATCGAAGTTGATACCATTAATAGATTTTCTGTTTAAAAGAAGTCATTTCTTTCACTGGAAACAAAATTGAAGGAATTATATAACAAGACATAAACATTTTGGGAGCCAAGAAGGTAGTAAAACAAGCATAGACCATATAATACCAGATGAGAGGTAGCTGACATGTGAGGCGGAGACTGCTTACAGAAGCAGTGCAGGTAGCTCCAATTTGATGGTTGCTGAGAGATAAGCCATTGAAATAAGTCGTTCACTTCACTTACTCTTCATATCAGTTCAGAGGGTGAAGGAGGCTATGCTACTGTACCGTCTCAGGCGGCGGCGAAGGCTACTGGTATTTAGCGATAAATGGGCTGGACGTTCAGTGGAGGGAAAGGGTAATAAGTGGGCATACGTATTATGGTTTAAACGCTGCCGTTTTCTTTTTCTTTCCCTTTTAGCATGTCGTAACTAAGTTCGAAGTCCAGATTTTCAATGATTATCTTGCAGATGTTACGAGATCATCAGCTGGGTTCACGATTGCCCATGAGCTTTGACATTTGCCACTTGAGGGGATCAACTCTTGGGTCCTGTATCAGGATTGACAGGTTAGATACAGTTATAATGCTCTTGTGAAATTAATATCCTTCAATCATTCAATCATCTTTGATTTTGTTTTGTTCTTTCTTCTACTCACTTGGCTGTTGATGATTTTCAACAAATATCTCGTATATTCTGTTGCTGAAAACTGATAATCTCATCATACAGCTAACATTGCGATGTTGATTCCCAAGTTGAATAGAAGACTTTATATAAGGCTATTAGCTCAGTCCTTGTAATTAAGAAGTTTTTAAGACATGTCCCTGCTGTGGTATCACGATCTCTCATCTTTTCCATTTCTGTTATTGATTTTTTAATTTTTTAGGCGAGGAGAGAGTAAAAGGTGCAACAAAACATTATTTTATTACTCAAAACTTGAGATATAAATTTATTCATAGGATTTATATAGTAAAATTTTCAAAAAAAAAAAAAGTAATAAAATGATTTCTAAAAATATGAATATGAAATAATAAAATTAACATCTAATTTAAATATAGAAATTCTACTTTTCTACTTCAATTTTTAATTTAATTTTTATAAATTTTCGATTGATGTATTCTTTAATACTTTTTCTTGAGTTAACTTCTGCAAATGCCTTTGTTTTTTTTTTCCATAACTTGAAATGCATATGGATTTTCGTTGTTTATGATTATGGGCATAGACATAGCATATAATTTCTTACGATTCATAGTTGTTGGGACATGGGTATGGCATAATTTTTGTTGTATATATATATGCACGCGTGTGAGTGTTCATTTCATAGGCACTTTTTTTTAGTGATAAAAATGGTGTAAAAATGCTTTTAAACTTTATTTTTTTGAATTTATACTCTCAAATTATAGGTTTTAGGTGAAATTTGCCCTTATTTTAACTTTTTTAGATTTTAGATGTCCTTTTAAGTACCTGAAGTTTTCTTTTCTTTCAATTATATCCTTTTCTAATTATTAAATTTATTTTTTATGTTGTGATAATTATGAGATATTTGGATAACTATAAAACTCATCATTCTCCCTATTCTAGTAGACATCTACTTCTTCTATTTTGTGCCTATAAATACCCTATTATGGTTATTCATTATATACAATCAATAAGAGAAAACTCTCTATTCTTCTATTTTTGTCTTTCCTTTAATTAGTTTATAACACGTTATCAGCACGATAGTCTCTATTGATCATTGGAAGTCGGTGGTTTACGACAACCCGGCTCGAAGGAATCAAGAATTATAATTTACAAGATTAAACGGTAAGTAAATTTAATTCATAAATTTTGAATTATTTTAATTCTCATGAGTTAACGAGATTGATTAAGGGTCGATAATTCTACCCTACAATAAATAATTTTAAAAATTTCAATATACGAAAATATTAAGAACTAAGAATAACATTTTCTATTACCAAGGACATTAACATGATTTAAGTGATTTATTTTGCATAATTGCAATTTGATCCTTGCTTAATTATATTTTAATCATTATATTATATATAATAAATATATTTTATGTAAAGCCATATTTGGTTTTCAATTTTCTATATGTATATTGTTGTTATGTGTAATACAATTATTTGAAAGCTCCTGAAGAGTTATAATGCAATTATTTGCATACAATTTGTTAGAAAATATATTATTTTTCAAATATGTCCCGCAGACATATATTTTCAAAAAATATTCTCTGAAATGAATATTATTTTGAAATTGAAAGATAAATACTTGAGATCTACTTTGTATAAAATTAGTAATATATTTTTTCAGATAATTTGATTTTGATACAAATATTAGTAAACTCGAAGTTTGCTAATAAATACAAATTTTAGTAACCTGAAGTTTACTAACAAATATTAATAATATATTATTTATCAATTATATAAATATCAGTAAACATAAAGTTTATTGATTAATTAATACTAATATCAGTAAACTTGAAGTTTATTGATTATAGTAAACTTAAAAAAAAAATTTGATATAAATACTAATAAATATTTATTTTATTATTTGTCACAATATTAGTAAACATAAAGTTTACTATTTGTTATGCAAGTATTAGTAACATGCAATTGACTAATTATTCAAATATCAATAAACCAGAAGTTTGTTGATTAATCGATACTAATATTGGTAAACTCGAAGTTTATTGATTATAATAAAATTGAAAATTGATACAAATACTAATAAACATATAGTTTATTGACTGTATGTCACAAATATTAGTAAACCTGATGTTTACTAATTGTCTGATATTGATATTAAGAAACTTGATGTTTATCAATTGATATAATAAAAATAGTAAGCCTGAAGTTTACTAATTAACAATTAATTACTTGACATGACCGGTTTGACTATTCCGGATCGATTATAATACATAAATTATTGAGAATTCATATGTTTATTAGAGAACCATAAGTTTCTTTAATTCTATTTAAGGAATTCTCATAATGTATTTGTTCTCAAGAAATATTTTATACAATTAACATTAGCTGAAATTAATGTTAATACGATTTCTAGTTCTGCAAATATAATTTAAGGCTTTGAAAGAGTCCAAATTATGCTTCCAAATGGAACAAAATTATATATTGATGATGCGTTGTATTCAAGTAGATCCGGAAGAAATCTATTAAGTTTTAAAGATATACGTCGTAATGAATATCATATTGAAACGATAAATAATGAAAATGTCAAAAATCTATATATTACATCCACAAAATTGAACCAGAAGTTCATATTAGAGAAACTTTAAAGTTTCTCAACAGGATTATATTTTACGAAAATAAAAATGGTTGAATCAAATTATATGCACCGGAAGTGCTCAGACCCTAAAATGTTCATACTTTGGCATGATCACCTTGGTCATCCCGGGTCAACCATGATGCGACATATTATCGAAAATACAAATGGATATGGATTAAAGGATTAGAAAATTCTTTTATCTAATGATTTTTCTTGTAGTTCTTGTGCACAAGGTAAATTGATTGTAAGACCTTCACCATCCAAATTACATTTGGAGTCTCCTGTTTTTCTTCAAAGGACATATGGAGATATTTGTGGCCCAATTCATCCCTCTTGTGGACCATTTCGATATTTCATGGTTTTGATTGATGCCTCAACTCGATGGTCACATGTATGTTTACTTTCTACTCGTAATATTGTTTTTGCTAAACTTTTTGCTCAAATTATAAAGTTAAGGTCTAGTTTTTCTGATCATCCTATCAAGACAGTTCGTTTAGATAATGCATGTGAGTTTTCTTCAAAAGCATTTTATGACTTTTACATGTCAATTGGGATTAGTGTCGAGCATTCTGTTGCACATGTTCATACTCAAAATGGTTTAGCCGAATGTTTTATTAAGCAATTACAATTTATTGCTAGACCTATGCTTATGAAGTCACAACTTCCTGCATCTGCTTGGGGACATGCAATTGTTCATGCTGCATCTTTAGTTCGTATAAGACCATCCACATATCAAGAATTTTCACCTTTGCAACTTGTTTTTGATCAACAACCTAATATATCTCATCTTAGAATTTTTGGTTGTGCTGTTTATGTTCCTATTGCCCCTCCTCAACGAACTAAAATGGGTCCCCAACGACGTCTTGGTATATATGTTGGTTTTGATTCTCCTTCTATTATTAGGTATCTAGAACCTTTAACTGGTGACCTTTTTCGAGCAAGATTTTTAGATTGTCATTTTGATGAATCAATTTTTCCTCAATTAGGGGAAGATAAAAGTAAAGGGCTAAAAGCACAAGAAATTAGTTGGAACACTCCAACCTTGTCCAATTATGATACACGCACAAACCAATGCGAACTTGAAGTTCAAAGAATAATAAATTTGCAGAATGCTGCAAATCAATTACCAGATATCTTTACAGATACCCAAAAGGTCACTAAATCTCATATTTCGGCTGCCAATGTACCTGCAAGATTGATTATCCCTGAAGGATTTTCGGTAGGTACAGTAGCTCAAGAAGAAGTTAAAAATAACACATATCAACAACTTCATATTTCCAAAGAAGCAACCCCAGAAGTGGTTCTGGTACCGAAAAATTATGAGATCTCATTAAAATCTGAAAATATGTGGGATAGAGAATACATAGTTATTGATAATGTATTTGCATATGCAGTTGCTTATGAAATAATTAATGATAGTGAGCATGAGCCTCAAACTGTAGAAGAATGTCGACATCGAAGTGATTGGCTCAAATGGAAAGAAGCAATTCAAGTTGAGCTAGATTCATTAGCTAAGCGTAAAGTATTTGGACCAGTAGTCCAGATACCAAAAGATGTCAAACCTGTTGGATATAAATGGGTTTTTGTCCGTAAAAGAAATGAGTTAAATGAAATTGTGAGATACAAAGCAAGACTTGTTGCACAAGGTTTCTCACAAAGACCTGGTATTGATTGTGAAGAAACATATTCTCCAGTCATGGATGGAATCACGTTTAGATTTTTGATTTGTTTGACTGCCTCTGAAGGACTTGATATATATCTAATGGATGTGGTGACAACTTATTTATATGGATCGTTAGATAATGACATATATATGAAAATCCCTGAAGGATTTAAGATGCCTGAAGCATATAATTCAAAACCTCGACAAATGTACTCGATTAAACTCCAAAGATCTTTGTATAGATTAAAGCAATCTGGACACATGTGGTACAATCGTTTAAGTGATTACCTAGTGAAAAATGGGTATGAGAATAATTCAATTTGTCCATGCGTTTTTATCAAGAAGATAAATTTAGGATTTGCTATAGTTGCAGTTTATGTTGATGACTTAAACATAGTGGGGACTCCAGAAGAGATCTCTATTACTGCAGAATATTTGAAAAAGGAATTTGAAATGAAAGACCTTGGAAAAATAAAATTTTGTCTTGGGTTTCAAGTTGAATATTTGCCAAAAGGAATTCTTGTACATCAGTCATCTTATATAGAGAAAATCTTAAAACAATTTTATATGGATAAGTCTTATCCATTGAGCATTCCAAGGGTTGTTTGCTCTCTTAATGTCAAGAAAGATCCTTTTCGTCCAAAAGAAGATAACGAAGAGATTCTTGATCCTGAAGTACCATATCTTAGTGCAATAGGTGCACTTTTATATCTTGCAAATAGCACTAGACCAGATATAGTTTTTGCAGTTAATTTGCTAGCAAGATTTAGTTCTGCACCAACTCGAAGGCACTAGAATGGTGTAAAACATGTTCTACGTTACCTTCGTGGCACTTCTGACATGGGTTTATTTTTTTCAAAAGGAGTAAATTCAGAATTGATAGGGTATGCTGATGCTGGATATCTATCAGATCCTTATAAAGCTAGATCACAAACAGGTTATGTTTTCACATATGGTGACACTGTTATTTCTTGGCGATCTGTTAAGCAAACAATCACTGCCACTTCCTCAAATCATTCAGAAATATTAGCCATCCATGAAGCAAGTCGTGAATGTGTGTGGTTGAGAACCATGACTCAACATATTAAGGAAACATGTGGGTTGGTAGTGGAGAAAAAGCCAACAAAATTGTATGAGGATAATGCAGCATGTATTTCACAACTCAAAGGTGGCTATATCAAAGGGGATAGAACAAAACATATCTCACCAAAATTCTTCTATACTCATGAACTTATGAAAGAAGGACATATCGATGTTTGCAAAGTTCGCTCAAGTGATAATCCAACAGATTTGTTCACAAAGGCCCTACTAAGTTCAATTTTTAAGAAACATGTGTACAATATTGGAATGCACCAATTAAAAGATTTAGTTTGATTCATTTTTGAGGAAAAACACATATGAATATTGTACTCTTTTTCCTTCGCTAAGTTTTTATCCCATTGAGTTTTTCTTAGCAAGGTTTTAACGAGACATATTCATATTGCATAGTCATCCAAGGGGAAGTGTTGTGATAATTATGAGATATTTGGATGACTATAAAACTCATCATTCTCCCTATTCTAGTAGACATCTACTTATTCTATTTTGTGCCTATAAATACCCTATTGTGGTTATTCATTATATACAATCAATAAGAGAAAACTCTCTATTCTTCTATTTTTGTCTTTCCTTTAATTAGTTTATAATATTTTATATCTATTAATGTACATTTTATATTTTTCATTAAAATTGATATCCTCAGCATTTCTCTTAAGGTTTCTTGGGTTCCGTTTATTAATTCATTTTCATATAAAACCCTTAATTGTCAATCTATTTCTATCATTATTTCATTAATACTTCTTTTTACTACTTAAATCTATTACACTTAAATATTTTCCAAATTTTTTTATAATATTTATTTTAAGCTAATATTTTTATATTAGAATATTTTAGAATTGTCTTTAATATATAACAATTTTGGTAGTTCTTTCTTATTATTTTTAAGATCGTTTTCTAGTAATTTTATAGTGCTTTTATTTATGTTTATAAATATTAAATAGTGAATTCTATTTTTCAAGGGTATATTTGATATGATGTAATCAATTGTAATATTGTAATGGATAATATAATAGATTAAGAAATATAATGTAATAAAATAAAATTATAATTGCATTACTGTATTTGGTTGCATTAGTAATGTAATATAAATATCAATATATTTATATATTTGGTTAGATTATGTACCTGTATCATGATGTAATTGTATTTATAATTATCAGCTAATTTTTATATGATTATTTTATTTTATTTTTTATAATTATTTTATATACTTATATTTTTATTATATTATAAAAATACAAAAGTTTGGACTTGATAAAACATAATATTTTTAAAAAATTTATATTAAAAATACAATCTCATATAAAATGACAATTCTATTAAATTTGAGAGAATAAAGTTTAATTTAAAAGAGAGAAAAATAATAAAAATACCACAAAATATTATGTAGGCAAAACCCATAATTTAATCCTTGAACTTTAACATTTTTTACACATTACATTCCTATAATTTCAAAACTATACATTGGGTCACTCAATTTTTACGTATTTACATATTGGGTTCATGTACTTTCAAAATTATACAATGGGTTTCTAAACTTATTTATTAAAATACATTAAGTACAAACGGAGGTTAAAAATAATAACGTTCATTTAAAATACACGTGACTTTAACCAAGCATGTGTTAGGTACACTGTCATTTTTTCCATTCATTTTGGATTTAATGTGTTCTCCTTGAAAAGTTTAAAAATTCAATACGTAGTTTTGAAAGTATAAGAACCAAATGTATAAAATTGTTAAAGTACGGGAACTAAAATATGGATTTATATTATGTATTAGGAAATATATTTATTGATGTATTAAGGATTACATGTGTATTTATGGTTACAATACATTGTATCCAAAATTTGGTTTAAGAAATGCAAAAATTGTTTGTTTTTGTTTTTTTTTGTGTGTTTCATTTAGTTATTTGTAATATGTGAGATTGATGGAGTGATTTTTTTTTTTTTGCTTTCCTTAACAAGTGATGACATGTAGATAAGGGAGAGGTCAAGAATTTTGCTCTATGACATGCACAGTGAGATACTGAAATTGGAGAAAGAAATTTTGAAGTTGGGTAAGAGGAACTCTTTCTCAACTTTAGTTTGCATCTTTCTCACCCTAGTTTCTAGATTTTCCTAGTAACTCTAGAATTTTTGAAAATCCTATAACATCTGTGTTGCATGCACATATTTTTTTAATCTTCAAACTCAATTTTTCTTTCTCTTTTGCTGCATAAAAAAGAAAGAGATATTTCTTATCTATGCATTTAATCCTAACCCTATTTGATTCATTTTTTATCATCTTAAAATCCTTCCTAGTAGTCACAGCATATCCAACAAGAGCAATCCTGACAACTTTTGCATTTTCAAATATCATACACCCTTCGTAAAATATGCTTTCCCCTCTTTAGCATCATACCTCACTCTCTTCTTTGCGGTTTGCAATTTTACTTTTCTCTCAATAACTACATCATCTAAATATGCTTTAGATTCACTTTTCATATCTTGATGAGTCAGTATCAATATCTTCAGTCTCATTCTCACTACAAACACAATTTTTACTTCCATCACCACCACTATAAGAAAATCTGTATTTACAAACATAACATAATTTTGTTGCTAAATACCGACGGATTTTACTTTCCATAGGTAAAATACATGCAAATATTATCTTTTGTGATGGAAAAATAAATCGTTATCTCCTGTCGTTAAAAATGGAGGCAAATATTAATGCCAAATTATAATGATGAAATTTAGTGACGGAATGGTGAGACCATTGTAAAATAAGGTGCTAATAGAGTGCAAAAAAATTTCAACTAAATTTGCCAACAAAAATAAATTTTTGTAGAAATTTACCAATGGAAATTTCAAAATTTATGTAGAAAATTTTTCAATGGAAATTAAAACTCTGTTGGGAATTATTTAATTAACAACAATATAATAATTCCGTAGGAAAAAGTAAATACATTACCGATGGTAAAATATAATTCTGTTGTAAAATGTAAAATTACCGACGGTAGTAATTAATACCGTTGGGAATACATTTATTCTAAAGGGCCAAATTTTTTCCAACGGTATTTAATTTCAGTTGTAAAATGTATAATTACCAACAGTAGTAATTATGATCGCAGGGAATGAATTTATTATGATAATTCCCCACGGATTACTTCAGTCGGGAAATTCCACATTTACTGATGGAAATAAACTCCTGCCGGGAATTTCCATATTTCCCGACGATTTATCGAATTTAGGGGAGTAAAAACCCTAACTCTAATTTAATTCTAGATCTCACCATCTCATTCTCCCTCCATCTGATTAGAAAGCCGCCTCCCTCTCCCTCGCCTCTTGCTGGACTCTCCTCCCCTCTTCCTCTCCCCTCTTCCTGTTGGTGTTTACTGCTGCCCTTTTAACTGTGGATGCCATTTCTTTGTTTTTGGCGCATAAAGTGCATTTTCCTCTGAGTAGATTGGAAGAGAATGATTCTTAAAGTTTATATAGGTATGCATTACTTTTTACCAGTTAATTTCTTGAACTATGCTACTGTTCATTAAGATGATTTTAGTGTTTGCTTAAGGACCTAGAATGTTTGTGTAAGTGGAAGAATTAAGATTATTTGTATTATTATTATTATTATATAGTGCCATTTTTTGAAATTAGGTTCGTGGTATATGTAATGTCAGTAGTTAACAGTACGAGGCTGGTAAAATTCTGAATTAATTTTGTCAAGCAACTCTTTCCTTTGGGTGATTGTCATTGCTCTGGTTTTCATCCTGTGTTGTTTGATGTTGATAACTCTTCAGAGCAACCTAGCAGAAGTATCCGTTGTTTAGATATTTTTGTGGCTTTTCGAGGGCTGTAAATAGAATGTCCAATCAAGTGATATTTCAACTGGACCACAACAGCAGGTTTTTAGGTTTAATTCACTGGCAGTACAATGGGTTTGGTGTTTTTCAGTTCTGGGTTCACTCATGGATAGCTTGCTGCTCCAATGTTGTGATTAAGAAATTTTAAGAATTAGTTAGAAAGTTTGTGGAACTTGTTCGACTTTGCAGACCCAAATTTTTGTTACCTTTCAATTCTGCAAAACACCCTTGCAATGCTTTAATTAAATGGAGTAAGGCAAATTTATCACAGCCTGTTGATTATTTTATACTCTAATTTCTAAAGTTAGATGTACTCTAATATGTGGAGAAGTTGAAGTAATGTAACTTTTAGTTGAATATTAAGTTCCAAATAATACTTTTTTAAAGGATCAATTATATAAATCAAAAAGTAGCTCAGTTTAAAAGCCTGGTGCAGGCCATATGGTTTTTCTTTTTCCAATTAAATTTCGCTTAAACATAATTTATCCACACTACTCCTTTTACTTCAAACTAAATCTTTGCACGATTGAAGAATTGTGAATTTACTATTATTTTAAAATGACTTAACCCATTTTTAAGTTAAGTTAATTTTATTGTGACCATGAGCCATTTTTATTTTCTTTCAGTAGTTAACGTGAAATTTTCTTTAATGCCTGTATGCTCTTTTGCATGAAGTATATAATGCAGCGGACGATTGTTTAATCTACTACTTTGTTTTGCTTAATATTGAATATTTGTTTTTGCTTTGTTAAAAAAAAAAAAAAAGATGTGTTTTTGCATGGATTGGAAACCGATGATAATCTTAGTAAAGCTTGCGATTGATGTTGTTTACCACCAACCATATGATGTATTTTTATTTTCATATTACCAGGAACCACCGATGGCCAGACTAAAGTTATCAGAGAAGGGGATAATGGTGTAGCACATGCATGGAATTTGAGAGAACAGAAGTGGGATAAGGCAAAATATAGGTTTTATATATCTTTAACATTCAATTCTTTTTGTATCATTTTTTACCTGTATTTCTCTATTTGTCTATTATTTCCATGATGGTTTTTCATATACAACTGTAGTTATGAAATTGGCTGTCTTACAATTAGATTTGAATAACAGTTAACAATTAGATTTGTTTTGAATAACAATTAACAATTAGACTTGTTTTGGACATGCAAGGCCTATATTTAAATGCTGAAATGGCTTACAGATTGTACAGAGAGTTTCCATGTATATCTATTAAAAGAAAATTCTTGTTTTACAAAAATGAAATAGACTTGTAAAAGTTGCACTTTTAACTTCGAATGCTGGTTGATTGTAATTCTGAATTTGTGGGCTTTGGTTGGTGAGAATGCAGAGTTTAACAATGATAATTTGTTTTCATTGCAATTGCATAAATTGTAACAGATTTTTGTTGTAATTATATATATATTTTTTTCATATCATGTTTACTTTATATTTTAAGTAGTCTATGTTATTTGGAGATTTTGTTAGGTTTACGCTTTTATTTTGTTTTGTTTTGATTTATGAGGTTTTAGCCTTTTGTGAAATAAATTATTATCAATTTAATATGATTCTTTGCGTGCTTGTATGGTTGACATAGAAATTCTTGAAACTCTATCAGTGTTGTATTTTCAATGTTTTCGAATTTGATAATCAATAACTACTCTGCTTAAAAGTACTTTATATAAGTGTAACTGTTGGTTAGTGGATGAACTAGCCAATATTTACTTTATATGAGATTATCATTCTTGGTCGAGTTTGAATTTTTTGAATTAAACTCTCTTTCTACAATTCGTGGTTAGTCTTAAGGTTACTGATGCGATGGAAATAATAATTAAAAGTCTCTAATATTTTTAGCGACGGAATGGCGTTAGATAATTTGTCGCTAATATTAAATACAATATTTTTTTAGCGGTGGCCGAATTTTCCGACTTAAACAATGGTACTTACCGACGGAATCGGAAAATTTATTGACAGAAATTGCAAATTCTATTGGGAAATTTATCAACGGAAAAATGATTCCATTGCAAAATAAGGCAAATCTAGTATTAACGACGGATGCATTTTTTCCATCGTTAAATTTACCCATGCCACTGATTTTTTGTCAGAAAAAATTGCCTACAATTGTTTCTCCTACGCCTTTCTCCGTCAGTAATTTTTGTAATTAAATCTTTTTCCCTTTGAAAAATTGTTATTTTCTGTTAGCAAATTCCGTCGGTAAATGCAATTTTTCTTTTAGCGTACTCTTACATAATTTACTGCTACCACTGTTACACTTCTTCTCATCCTGATTTCCTTTTAACTTTTCATCCCTACCATGTCCTAGTTGACCACATCCAACAAAGAAATTATATATGCTGCCTGGCTAGATATCCTCACAACCTCATCTTTATCTCCTACATTCCTAAACTCAGCTGCATCAGCCACATTAATAGGTTCTAACACATCTACATTTTGTGGCCCAATCCCATTAGGCACATCTCTCTTTATCCCTATTTTATCTAGCAAATTTTGCAGGGATACTATTAGGTCATAGTGTGTTATAGGAAAAAAATAAGTATCCCTATTTAAAGGGCTTAAACACTTGAATAACTTGTGGATGCTAGTCCCCATAAAAAATAAATAACCCTTCAGCTAGTTCTTTTCGTAGTTCACCACAAACCAAATAAATAAGATCCTTAATAGTAAACTGATCAACAAATTTATCATAAATATCCTTATAGCTAATAAGATTTGGGTCAAAACTATTAAAAATCTCTTTTTCCATTCTTATATTGCAATTGTTTACCAAATTCTCATTCTCCACCCCAATTGAAACACAAATTAACAGTGCAACTGTATGTCACCCCACACAAAATTCAAAAGGAAAAGAAAAATAAATTTACATAATTAGTACAAAACTTCAATGAAGAAATAAAACACAAAAGCTTTTTTTTTTTCACTTTACACACACATTACCCATCACTTTAGCACATATATCAAAATCATGTAAATTGTATAATGTCATATGCAATGCCAAACACAAGGACCACAAAAAAAATGTGTAAAGTAAAGCCCTAAATAGTTTATTTTATAAGAATCCAAGTCTAACCCACAACCTCTTTCATCATCTCCTTTTTTACTTTGTATCAGATACTCAAAATATGTGTAAAACCCTTCACCATTACCCTAAATATCAAACATATGCAATCTAATAAAAACTTTAAGCCCAAAACAACCCATAAACAAAACCACTAAACCCATGAAAGACAACTTACCCGAACAAGTCCCTTTGTCATTAGAATTATCACTCGACATCAAGTCTCAGATTTGTCTCCACTTTTAGTCTTTGCTAATTTGAGATTGAAATTTCACTTTGCCTCATATTAGGTTTCCAAAGGGTTAGGTTTCAAGTTAGGTCACATCGAAAAACCAAAATATTATGTTTTCCGATTAGGCTTTGTTAGCATTTGAAACAATCTGAAGTTTTTTGGTGAGTTGATATCGCGATGAGGAGGGAAGGAGAAACAACTGTTGGTTTTGATAGAAAGAGAGAAAAGATTCAAACATATAGGTTAAAAAATTTTTTACCCTTTTTTTATGGTCACTGATATGCATCTAAAGGAACATGTTAGCTGAAATGTCCCTTTTTGCCACGTTAAGTCCTACTTGTCAATTTTTGGAGTGCCATATGTCATCCTGGATGCCACGTCAGTAGTCAACGGAGGGAGAATAGTCAAACTGATGAACTTATTATTCCAGATTGTCATTGTGTTATGACTTCGAGTTTGTGATTAAGTTATCGGGTTGTTGACATAAAAATCAAAACCAGCATAAGGCTCTTTGCCCTTACATCGGTTCCTGCTCTTGCTTATTGTTATATGAAAGTTATAACTCGTTAAAGAGAACCACACATATTGGAACTCTTAGGGAGTTGCTTACCTTTAATTTGCTGGAATTTAACTTGCTTCATTGACTAAATCTGTCTCTATAAATAGGGATTATATATCTAAATATGAATCCTTTTCTAATTAGGAAATTAATCTAAATATGAATTTTTTTTAACTAGGAAACTATGAAAATAAATCACTAATTATAATCAAATCCTATTATAACTAAAATACTACTACTAAAAATAAATCTTAATATAATTAAAATATTTAATTAGAATTGTAACATTATTTCCCTATCAGAAAAGAGCTTATCCTTAAGCTCGTAATGACAATGAGTAACTTGTAAGCTAACCAAATTCTTGACGAACCATAGTGCCAGCTTCATTATCTGCCATATCTAACCAAAATAAATTTTTACATTGATGGGTTGCCGTATAATTTTTGTCACAGTCGAAACATAATTTTTTTCTTTGCATTCGGTTAATTTTGCCTATGTTGATTTTTTTTATAAAAGGGGTTGGTGTAGGAAATGCTTTAGTCCCTACCTTATTGTCATGCCCTATATCTTTTTGAAGATTAATAATTTTGAAGGTGTGCTATTTTTGTTTAAATACATGTGCAAGACTCATAGCAGCTGATAAATCTGGCAGCCTGAGTAATTAGACATATATTCAAATAGAATCATCTAATCTAGCAATGAATAAACCTGTGTATAGATGTTTTGATACTATTTCATCCATGTGTGCCAACTTTTCCTAAAATTGCCTTTGATAGAGCTCTATGTTCTTGTCTATTGAAAGGTGACTAACTTTCCAATTGGATTATGCTTTCGGAAAGGCTAAACCTTTGACAATAGAATTTCAAGAAATCTATCCAAGTCATTAATCCTTTAACCCTCTTTAATTGGGAATACCACATCTGTGTTTCTCTTAAGGTGAAGACCAACTAGACCCACCTTTTCTACTTCCATCCTTATTTGATTCTTAAAAAATTGTTCACAATGATGAGCCCAAATTAATAGGTCTTTCATTCCATCATAAGTTGGGAAATCTAACTTTGCATGCTTGGGAACAATAGACTGATGAGTTCTGATTTGAGTGGCAAAAGGTGTAGTGCTTCCCATGGTGTTAGTAGTGGGTCGCTCATTTGTTGTAGTAGCAACGCTGCTCACCTCAACCTCATTAGATGTGTTTTTATTGGTGGTCGAGCCTAAGCCCGATATTTTTTCTTAGAGTATTAAAGTAATTTTCTTGATTTTTTCACCCAAAAGTTGTTCCATTGCTGATAATTTGGCATCTGTTAAAGAATGTTATTCTTTCAGTAAAATGTGTATGTCATCACTCATTATATTTGGCTTTGATGTCAAATTGTTATGATCTTGAGTTTGTGATCGAGTCACTGGACAGTTGACACAAAAATCAAAACTAGAATAAGGGTCTTTACCTTTACTTTAGTTCCTATCCTTGCCTATAGTTGTATGAAAGTTGTAACTTGTTAAAGGGAGCCACAAACCTTGGAACTCTTAGGGAGTTTCCTTTAATTTGTTGGAATTTAACTCGCTTTATTGACCAAATTTGTCTCTATAAATAGAGATTACATATCTAAATAAGAATCCTTTTCTAACTAGACAACTATGAAAATAAATCACTAATTAAAATCAAATCCTATTATAACTAAAATACTAATACTAAAAATAAATCTTACTATACTTAAAAAAAATTTAATTAGAACAATAACGCATTATTCCAATTTTGAAACTTCAGGGGGGACATTGCACCAAATTAATTAGTAAGGGGTTAATTGCTCTTTTTTCTCAAATTTCAAGGGGTGAATTATGCCACTAACCAATTTATCACTGGCATATGTATTATCCTATCATTTTCTTGATATTCTTTTTCAATATACTTATAAATTTTAGAAAGAATTGAAGGTGAAATGGCTGAGTATAGGCATGGTTTAGCTTTAGCTTTCTTTGATTTTTTTCTTTGTGTTTGATTTGAGCTATTATTGGATTGACTCCTAGTGAAGAACTTCATAATCTTCTTTTATAGCATCCTAAAGATCTAAAACTTTAGGGCCTTTGGCCAATTTATCACTCACATATGTTTTACCCTCTCATTTTCTTGATATTTTTTTTGAGATACTTCTAAATTTTTGTCACTAACTCGAGTTCTAGAATTTTAGAAGGAATTGAAGGTGAAATGGCTGAGTATAGGCATATTTTAGCTCTAGCTTTCTTTGCTTTTTTTCTTTGTGCATTTTGATTTGAGCTAATGTTAGATTGACTCCTAATGAAGAACTTTATAATCTTTTTTTATAGTATCCCAAAGATCCAAATCTTCAAAATGAATTGTCATGATAATACCCATATTATCTGCCTATGATTTTCTCTTTGTCGAAGGCCTAAGCAAAGAACCTTTCCTTGTCAAATCCTATGAAACACATCACCTTGTGCCACCTACCATATTAGTCTATCTCTAAGCACTCAAATGCCTAAGCATTAAAACCAAAATGTGCACTAAAAATTGCTCATAACTCTTAAAGCCAAGTATATACATGGTCTTAGAACTTTCTCTCTCTAAATTATTTCTCTCTCTAAGTTTCAGTGACTTAAGCTTTAGAGTGCTAACGCCCGATCAGTCTGGACAAGCCTTTTTACAGGTCCATTCAGTCTCACCAATCCGATCAAATTGCTCTTGTATCTTGTCTTCCTCATTTTTGATATTTTGAGATTTATCATTTGGTGCTTTCAATGAGAAACAGTGAGAGATTTAATATAATCCAAACACTCTAAAAACTAGAGGGAGTCATCAATCTGATGATGATGAAAGAAGGCCAATATCTATTATGAGAAGAAAAGATCATCCACTGCCATTTTACATGGCAGATCAGATCAAACAAGGCATGAAAATGCCTAAAAACACATAGAGATCGAAACGATAATCCAGATGCTAGCTGCTTAAGTTTCTTTGATCTCCCATGCGAATCAAAATGGTCATCTACCGCCCATTCTACATGGCAAATTGAATCAAACAAGCCATGAAAAATTCCTAAAGGCATATGGAGATCAAAACATTCATCCAGACTCTAATCGTCTAAGTGCCTTCAATCTCCCCTATAGATCGAAATGATCATCCAAGCGCCAGCCACCTAAGTTCCTTTTATCTCCCCTACAGATCAAAATGATCATCTAGGCACCAGCCGCCTAAGTTCCTTTGATCTCCCCTATAGATTGAACCTACAGATTGAAACGATCATTCAGATGCCAACCACCTGAGTTCTTTCAGATTGAAATGGTCATCCAGGCGCTAGCCGCCTCAGTTCTTTCAATCTTCCTTATAGATTGAAACAAATGCGGAGGGGGACAAATGATAATACCTATATTATATACCCATGATTTTCTCTCTACCTAGGGCCTAAGCAAAGGACCTCCCCTTGTCAAATCTTATGACACAAATCACCTTAGGCCACCTACTACATAAACTTATCTCTAGGCATTTAAATGCCTAAGCATTAGAGCCAAAATATTCACTATAAATAGCTCATAACTTTTAAAGTCGGGTACACACATGGTTTTGATACCTCTCTCTAAATTCTTTCTATCTCTCTAAGCATCACTAACTTAAGATTTAGGGTGCTAACGTCCAATCGGCCCGGTTAAGTCTTCTTGTAGGTCTATTCAATCTTGCCGATCCAATTAGATAGCTCTCCCATTCAGTCTCCCTCAACTCTAATATTTCAAAATTTATCAATTTGTATTGCCCAAATTTAAAAGTTTGTTCTAACAAATTTTGGTGGTTACATTTATGAAAAATTTGTTTGCCTTCCATGTGTAGATTTTTATGTGTATTTTTTTTTAATTTTTAAGAAATAAGACTTTGATACCATTATTGTTTTTTTTAATTTATTTAAAGAAAGAAAGAAAGGTATAACAAGATATAATTTTATTACTCACAACTTAGCATATAAATCTATTCATAGGACTTATATGTTTATGGTAAAATTTAAAAAAAAAACATAATCAAAATGATTCTAAAAATATGAATATGAAACAATGAAATTAAAATCAAATTTAAATATAAAAATTCTAACTCTCCTACTTAAATTTTTGACTTAATGTTTATTGATTTTAATTGACTTATTCTCAAAAATTTCATTGTCTGAAACTATTCATGTATGTTAATTCTCCTAAGTGAGCTACAATCCAAGCTTACTAGTTTTCCAAAATCATAATGTTAGAACCACCATACTAGTAATTCTTTGGATTAACATTGTGCCTAAATGGCTTGACTGTCCTCTTTGATAGTATTTTGGAATTTTGCATAAGCTGATGGGATGAGGATGTAAATTTGTTTGAATAAGTAGTGATGTTAATATGAAATAATCTTCTAATTCAATAAAGATCTTTTACTTTGTTGGTTAATATATTTATTTAGTTAGTTTTGTAATTAAAGGTAGAATAGTATTTTTTTCATATATACTAGATGTATCTATATAAACCTATTTGTATTATTCTTTTAGTGTAATTGGGATAATAAAGAAAATCTCATTCCATAAAAATCTTCTTAGTATTAGAGCCACTGCCCTTTTGAAGGTTGAGTTTTCTCCTTTTCATAGTTAGTTATTTTCGGTAGTCATTTTTTAGCAAGTTCAAAAGGTTAAAATTTGGCCTCTTTCTTTTGACAGCCTAGGTAAAGTTTGGTCGATACCCACAATTTTGATGCCATCCGACCCTGTGCATGAGTACACACGCCGATTAACTGTTTCGGTTCCTTCTCTGCTTACCGGCGAGTAGGCCTTGTTGAGCCACCTTCGGCCACCTGTTGCTACTAATTCTTTCTTCGATCATCTTGCCAGCCTTCTCCAACTCCGATCATATGGTCTCCAATGATTTCTGACTTGGTTGGTTTTATGGGCCCATGTGAATAGGTTCTGTTCCTTTTTTTAGGGTTCTTTCTCCACTATATTTGGGTGTTTTGCTTACCTTTCAATTTTATTTTGCTATTATGTCAGATACTAAAGAAATAGAGAAATATTATCCTATTAATAACAGTTCATATTCTCAAATTAGCCCAGTTAAACTAGAGGGAAGAAGTACTTATTTAGATTGGTCTAGGTCATGTATATTGTCTATCAAGACTAAAAGGTTGTAGGGTTATATTGATGGAAATAAAAAACCACCACTTGTCACTGATCCTACTTTTAGTCAATAAGACTCTGATAACTCATTGGTTATATCTTGGCTTTTTAATTCTGTGCATCCTAAGATCTCCATACAGGATTTACTGCTTGACACTGCATAAAAGATATGGAAAGTTGCAAAAATCACCTATTCTCGAATGAAAAATGATGCTCGGATCTTTGAACTTAGGAATAAAATTCATGACACAAAACAAGGTAAGCTTACCATTTCAAATTATTTTTCTGAGTTGGGTAGTTTATGGCAGGAACTGGATTATTATCAAGATTTTCACGCCAAATGTGTTGATGATGCCGTATTAATTCAAAATATGCTTGAAAAAGAATGGGTTTATGATTTTTTAGCTGGTTTAAATCCTAAATTTGATCAAGTGAGAGTTCAAGTTATTGGTATATCTCTTTTTTCCTTCTCTTGAGGAGGCACATTCTTTAATCTAGCAGGAAGAGACTAGAAGAAGTGCCTTGCTTTATACTGAACCTATTAAGAAGTCGGGCTTAACTGCCCATATTACTTTTAAGCAGCTGAAAGGTAATATTTCTGATAAAGATCATTTGCACTGTGATTACTATGGTAAGCCAAGGAATACCAAAGAGATTTGCTGGAAGTTGCATGGGAAACCTATTAGAGGCCGAGGGGGAAAATGAGCAAATCCAACCAGGGCTCAAACAAATGTGTTAGAAATAGTAAAATCATCTAAGGAGCCAGATTCAATTAAAAGTCTCTCTTTTGACGAAATTTTACATTGCAGGTGTCTCCTATCTCAGCTTAATCCTTCCTCTAGTGCTACCTCCAATTTTGTTAAGTCGGGTAATACTTTTTCTCATCCTAATGTATGGATTATTGATTTGGTACGAATAGACATATGACTGGCACTTTTAAAGGCTTTCTTAACTACTCTTTTTGTTTAAAAAGGGATAGTGTTAGGGTGATTGATGAATCTTTAATCCCTATTTTTGGTACATATTTTATTATCTGTACTCCTAATATTAAGTTGTCTTTTGTTCTTTATGTTCCTCAATTCCCTATCAACCTTTTATCTGTCAGTGCTATCACTAAAGCTCTTAACTATAAGGTTGAATTTTTTTCCTGATCATTGTATCTTTTAGGACCTTTAAACAGGGAGGAGGATTGGCGGTGGTAGAGAGCATGATGGCTTATATATGATGGAAAATAGTTGAGACTTGGCTCTTTTTGGAGGATATCAGGATGTCAACTAGGAGATAATTCAATGGCATAGGTGATTAGGGCATCCATCATTTTTTTGTCTTAGAAAAACTATATCCTAGTTTATTTTCTAGAACTCAGTTTGATTATTTATCTTGTGATGCTTGTAAGTATGATAAACATACTAAAAACTCTTATCCTTTGAGTGATAATAAAGCTAGTGATGCATTTATGCTTGTTCATTTTGATGTTTGGGGGCCTACACAGATTGCCTTTTTTTTTTTCTGGAAATCGATGATTTGTTACTTTCATTAATTATTGTACTAGAATGACTTAGGTGTATTTCATTAAGGCAAAAAGTGATGCTTTCTCCTATTTTAATTTTTTTTATAAAATGGTTCACACCTAATTTGATGCTAAAATAAAAGTTTTATGAACTAATAATGGGACAAAATATATAGATAGTAGGTTTGATACTTATTTGGAGTCTCATAGGATTGTCCATCAAACTAGTTGTCCTTATACTAGTGCTCAAAATGGTGTAACTGAAAGAAAAAATAGGTAGTTATTAGAAGTTGCTATATCCCTTATGTTTACTATGAATGTTCTAAAGCCATATTAGGGGGATGCTACATTAGTAGCTGCCTATCTTATTAATAGAATGCCTCTCAAATCTCTCAACTTTAGGATTCTTTTAGATGTCTTAACCGAAAAAATAGCTATATTGTTCCATCAAAGATTTTTTGGTGCATTTTCTTTATCCACACTAGGAATGTTAGGAAGTTAGATTCGAGGGCATTGAGCCGTATGTTCATTGCTATTACCCTACATCTAAGAAATTCTATGTTAGTATGGATGTTAACTTTTAGGAGTCTGAACCTTATTTTGGCATTACAAAATCACCTCTTCAGGGGAAGAGTAGTAAAAAAGTGGCAATGAATGTACCTGTGGTACCTCATGATCTTGTTCAAGAGGAAAATGAAGATATTATTGTTCAGGAGGAGAATGTTGATGTTTAGGGGAAGCAGAATGTTGATGTTTAGGGAGAGCAGAATGTTCACTACAAGAAAATCTGGAAATAGCAATGGAAAAATAACAACGAAAATAATTTTGTTGCTAAATTAGCAATGAAAAACATATTTTGTTGCTATTTAGCAACAGAAAATAATTTCTGTTGCTAAAATTGGTTAAATATTGTAGATTTAGCAATAGAAAAATATTTGGTTATCTTCCGTTGCTAAAAGTTGAGGGAATTTTTGGTACCAAAATTTAGCAACGGAATCACTATTCCATTGCTAATTAAGGCGCCAATAGATGGTGAAAAAAATTTGAAATAAAAAATAGCAACGGAATATAATTTTCGTTGCTATTTTAGCAATGGAAGATAATTTGGTTGCTAAATAGCAATGAAATTTATTTTTGGTTGCTATTTATATTTCCATTGCTAAATAGCAACCGAAATAGAATTCCGTTGCTAATTTTTATTTTGAATGAAAAATAGCAACCAAATTATTTTTGGTTGCTAAAATAGCAATGGAATTTATTTTCGGTTGCTAAAATAGCAACTGAAATATATTTCTATTGCTAAAATAGCAACCAAAATATATTTCTGTTGCTAAATAGCAACCAAAATATAATTTCGTTGAATGAAAAATAGCAAGCGAATTTTTTTCGGTTACTAAAATAGCAACGGAATTTAAATTTCATTGGTAAATGAGGGGCATTTTAGTATTTTTCATGTTTGTTAGAAATATAAAATAGAAAACCCCTAGGCATATACATTTGCCTCTTTCCTTCTTTGCACCTCCTCCGCCCACTCTTCCCCCACCCCCAGGGCTATAAAGCGATCTTTTTATTTGAGTGAAAGAAAACTAGATTGATTGCCTAGAAAATGTGAGAAAATAAAAAATCAGTAAAAGAAAATTTTGCATCTGTTTATTCTATATGGTGATTGGCTTCGAATTTTGCTAGGAGAACTTCATCGTCTCCAAGCAATATGTTTTTTGAATTCAGTTATGTAAAGTATCCAAAGAAGTAGCAGCAAGAGCAATTATTTTTTCTTTGGAATGATATTTTTAATTTGGCTTCAAAGCCTAGCTTGTCGATATAGAGGCGGAAGAAAGAGATAGGGAAAGAGGGATTGATTGTGGCCAAAGAGCTCAAGAGACTCCAATCATGTTACACCCGATTAGCTGGATATTGGTTTGAATACCGATGTCACATTATATTATGGTGGTCCATAAATTATTATTAAATTATTCATCTGTACCATTCATTATTTTAACCATTTAGTTATGGTCCCACATTCTAAAATATCTTATTAATTAATCTATACAAATTTGGGCAGCATAACGGCTAAAACCTAAATTCTGCCTTCCTACAAAATCTACAAAACACTCCTAAAATATTCACAAACATCCAACCTAACCTCCACAATCTATATATATATACTCCATAAGTCAGCCAAATACAGAACAACAGTCATTTCCAAAATTTTACATATAACCATACATATATATAGTACAATTCTTGTGCTTATCCCATCTACTTATTTACAGTATATAACGTATATATACAAGTCCAAAACTATATACAGTCCCCAAAACTAGCCATGTTGTCCTACAAGGCAACATCCATAAGTACATGCTAAACAAAACCACAAAAATGCTGGATCCTTCTAACATTGATTCCCTTCTAGCACAAACTCAGTCTTTGTCTCCTGCGTGCAGTACAAAACCACATGCTAAGTACAAAAGTACTTAGTGGTGAACATAAACTTAAAACCCCAGAATTTCACTACAGTTCATTCACATGTTATTCATAATTGTATTTCATTATCTGTTTTTCATCTGTTAATTTCATTATAATATAAATTTTTTAATTAAATTATAAATTTCACTTTTATTGAAAAAGTTACTATTTTGCTCTTGCTTGAGAAATTCATTCTCAATTATGGCTTTTCAAGTTTTATTCTCAAATTTGTATCACTTTAAATTCGGATTTCACACTATAGGGATAAATTTTCACTTTAGTCCCTAAAGTTTCAAACTTGTACTTTTGTCCTAATTTCTTTATTTATCAGTTATTTAGGCTTTTACCCTTATTTTTCAGTACGTTTTTGTCCATACAGTAATTTATTCTTGCTTTTCAAGTTTTACATTTTTACTCATATAGTATCTTTTTATGCTTTAATCAATACAATATTTTAATTTTCTTGCCCCTAGTATAGCATGGAAATGTATCACTAATTAGGATGAGCGGAACTACGGACCTTATAGGTCCTAGTACTCCAGTAGTATCAATTACACACATTTTATTATTATTTTTCCTTTCTTTTTCTTTTTCATTTTTCCCAAACACTCCAATACAGACGTGGAACCATATCAAGGTTACCACTATGCAAGTCACCATAACTTGCTACTGCGGTTACAGAAATGTCCCTATGGCTAGCCATGTACATCCTTATTTCTGATTTCACATATAATACTAAGGACAAAATACAATTATAATTTAATACAGTTTACAATAATGCATCATTACCGATCATGGTAATAATTAGTATACATTATTAAAAACAACCTCAGTATTTCAAATATATCAGTTTTTCAATTAAAATCATACGATTCAATTACAATTATTTCATTTATTTATTTTTTTATTACTTTCTTTTCCAATACATGCTCCTTACATGTCATATAAATTAATTATAGTCTATTTTGCACTTATTCTGATTTATATCTCAAAATTTCATAAATTTTCTTAAAGTCCCTATTCAGTTACCTTACTTCAATTTCCTTATAAATTACATTTTCTACTCAATTTAATCACAATAAACATAAAACCATCTACTTTTCAATTATTTCAATTTAATCCGAAAAAATTACATTTTAGTCCCTAATTTTTTTAAAGTGACCAAAATTTTCCCTAAAATTAAACTTGTCTAAATTTTAATTAAATACCATAATTTCACTAATTTATCTTCTAATTGCACAATTCTAAGTCTAATTTCACAATTAATTCGTAATTAATAATTAACCTAATTTTTTTTAATTATATATACAACATATATATTGTGAAATTAAAGGGTTAAAATTATTCACTTACCAAATCACTCAACAATTTTGTCTTTCCCCTTATTTTTGGTTGATTTTCTTCCCTCTCCTTTCTCTTCTATTGGCAGCAAATTCATGACCAAAATCACTATAGATTAAGTCATATTTTTGCTCAAATAATTTATACAATACTATAATTAACACTTAATTACTCTAATTATCAAATAAAACTAAATTTCTTCCAACTCACCAAATTATCCACTTGAAGAATTGGACTATATTCATCTTCTTTCACCACCCATAGCAACAAAAGGTGAAGTGAAGTAAGATGAAATAATTTAATTGAGATGATGGTTGGGAAATCTTAAGAAATAAGCCTTAAAGAAACAAAGAAAATGAAGGAAGGAGAAGGGAATGAAGGCCATGGAAAAAATGGGATAAAATGGCCAAGAATGGCCGACCAACTAAGAGATAAAGTCTCTTAATGCAACATTAATTGGTCACCTACTTTAGGACAAAAATCAATTAAGTCCTAAGTGGGTCAAATGCCACATGTCACCATTTAATTGGCCAATACACTTTTAGTTGTCAATTTTTGATAAAATTATACCAAAAATTCCTAAAAATATTAGTTAGGCTATGCTTAAAATTTTGGATTGATCTGAGGTCGTTTCGATATCAAACTAGCCTTGAATGTAAATTTTAACCAGTCTGAAAGCTGAATTTTTAAAGTCTTCAAAAAATTTATTTTATCATTCCAAAAATTCATATACATAATTTCTAGTCAATTGGTGCATTCAGAATAATTTTATGAAGTCCAAGAAATATTTTTAAGCCAGTCAAAGTTTTCAATCAATTATATCGGTCTAGTTATTTATTTTATATTTTCCTTTTGGAGACTTATTTGACCTCAATTTTAGCCCAAGTTATAACACCAAATTCATTATAAATAATACTTTCCAATGGTGAAGAAAAAAAATTATGAGCCCGGTGGGCCTTGGGTGGCACTATTCACATAAGGAAGTTCTATTCACGTGATCGGTGATTCCTAGGGTGTTACAAATCAGACCCTATACGACTTGACCGGTTCATTAATTCCCATGTTTCTCGCTTGCTCAAGTTTGATCTTGTCTCTGTTCTTGCCGAGTTCCAGAGGCAAAACGAGGTTTTTATTTGCACGAAGGTTAGCTTCAGTTTCTGGTTTTAATTTTCCTGGTGTTTGGTTGTTGAGAAAGTTTGCCAGATGAGATGTGATATTAAAGCTCTATTTAGTTTTAGAGCATTAGGAAATCTAAATTCTAATTGACTCTGACTTTAAGTTAGTTTTTCTCTAACACAAATGCAGAAGTAATAGTATAAAATAATTAACTATCCAGTCGTTGAAATCTATTACAGTGAACTTGCATTGTTTGTTTTTTTTTTGCAAGAATAATAATTATAATCCTTGTGTTCTTGGAATTTATTGTTATTAATTATTGTTTTTATTGTTGTTATTAATTATTGTTTTTAATTCAATTATTCCTAATTTAATAGTTTTGTATATCAAATCTTTTTGTTTTATTGCTTGTATGATACTTTTTTTCTGTGCTATTAGAACTTAGAGATTTACAAATTTAATCAGACTTGCTGTAACTCATCTATTGTGATAACAGTGGACAATTGAAGTCATGATGAGGAAGAGTATACAATTAAAGTATTGAATTTGGATTTTTCTTTCATCACTTAAAAGAATCATTTTGGCTTTTAATAATTGGCAGCAAAAGTGAGGTTTTGGGGTATACAAATTGGGGAAGGCCTACCAACTTGGCAGTAGCAAGAGCTCTTTAGAGTTCAACAGTGATGTTGAATGATGCGGGTTATTTTTAAATTTTATGTAGCATGGCAAATATAATATCTAATGCCTCCATTGATAATGTCAGAAAAATGAGGTGCTACATTATGCGATCTGAGTTGAGGGCCATTACACAACATTGCCAAAAGTTTTTTCTAAGCTGATAAATAATGCAAATAATAAAGTGTTTAGATCCATAAAACCCTTTATTCTAATGGAATCAAACAACATACAAGACAAAGCATTTGACTATTCTTTGACACACAGGCAAAGGGCATAGTTAAGGAATGTTCAATTCATGAATGGATTACTAATGCTCATATTTGCAATGTGGAAAATTGAATAATTAAAATAGGATTAATTAAACCATTACAACTACCAATCATTTAATAATATGTCTAATAGAATATTATGTTTTCAATTCTTCTTACAAGTACATGTCTGCATTTATTGTAGTGACTAATCATAATTTTTTTAAATATGATTATTTTTATTAAATAAAAAAAGGATTATTGGCAAAGAATTGGTTGCCAAAAATTAAAAAATTAATAAATGGATTGAAACTTGAAAGATTCATTTTTTAATACAAGACCTTATGTACATTGTCTTCTCCGTTTGCCCTTCCTAATATCTCAGTAAAAAGTTCTTCGATTTTCCCTCTTTTCACTCACCGATCTGAGAAATCTAGTTTCTTAATCTAATTCCAGACCCCAAAAAGATAAATCCTTTGTAAGTTTTCTCTACCCACTAAATGGCTTTTTCTTTCTGTCTCACTTGTAGTTTGTAATTTTTTTTTCAGTTATAGGGTTTCTTGCTTTGATCCTTTGGGGATTATTTCTCTTTCACTTTATTGGTAAGGTTTTCCATTTATTTCCTTAGAAAATGTAGGAATATAATTGAGAAAGTCTTTTTCTTCAGGCTTCTCTGCTATCAAATTCACTTCATTTGAAGCTGTAAAATGGTTTACCTTTTCTTATTTTTGCTTTTAATTTATTTTTTGTAAGGGCATTGTTGTTTTTTCTGGTGAGAAAGATGGTGAGATTTTTTGGTTGTTTAGAGTCATGAACTCAGTGGGTTTGGTTGTTTGCTGCTCCTTTCATGTTTTATGAGGGCCATGATTTCCAACTTGGCATTTATTTTTCGGAACATCTTTTCAAAGAGGGGCATGAAGGGGAAATCTGTTAGCTGCATGAACTACTATGCTTGCCTCTCTATGTTCTCTCTCTTAATTCTTACACCTTTTGCAATTTTGATGGAGGGACCACAATTGTGGGCAGCTAGATGGCACACATCTCTTTCTCAGATTGGACCAAATTTTGTCTGGTAACTGCTTAACAACTACAAGGCCTTTTTCTTTGTACTGATTAAAAGTATTCCTTGTTTTTGTTTGCATGTTTTGCTTTGATTTGGCATAGAAGTGAACAACAACATGATTAAATATTTACTGGAATCCATTTGATTGATCACAAAGAAGATGCAGATGATTTTGAGCAAATTTGCCTTGTGTCAATTTAAGATTAAGGACCATCACGGAAGTTTATACTTATTCTTGATTTTAGAAATTTGCATTAGAAATCTTTGCTGAGTTCCATAGTTTTGGAAGATCATGTGCAATCTTATTTAATATTCAGCTTTGTTTTTCATAATTGCAATTCTATCTCCAAGTAGAAAACCAAAGTGATCTATGAACCTAGAGAATTTAGAGGCAACTTGTTGAATTTAATTTCTAATGTTATCCTATTATAGTTGGGTAGATTTTTTCTTGATTATATTACCATGTGCAGAGTGAAAGTATTCTATTTTGATTATTTTGGGGTTCATCTCTTAAATTATTTGGCTCTATTACTAATTTGATTGAGTTGCATCTGGTGTTCATTTTTTGTTTGTATTGTTTTTGTTTTTGTTTTTGTCGTTATTATTATTATTTGGTGAATGGTATTTAGTACAATCTATTTAATCTCTATAAAGTTTTAATTTTTCCTCAAATCAGATTCCAAGCCGTTGATTGTGCAAAGAGAATTGACTTTGCAAAATTTGTTTTCTTCTTTAAAATTCCAGAATATTTACGTTGTGAACACAAGAAAGTTCTAGTTTCTGTTCAAAGAAATGTTGCATTAGAGTTGTCTTCGCTTGTTTGGCCTTCGCAATTGACTGGTTATAGCTCAGGTTTTCCTTGTGCTTGAGATTTTATATTTTGGAAGTAATAATCATGAGAGGGATATAATTAATCTCTATGGTACTAATTTCATGTGGTAGGTGAAAGACAATATAATGATGAGATAAGATTTCATAATGTTTTTGTTGACTGGATTGTAAGTGCACTTTTATTTCAATTGGCGGATATAGACTTTTGCAAAAATTTTGTGTAAAAAATCAACAATAATTTAGTGACGGAATAGAGATGATACTTCCGTCAAATTTTTTTTAATAATGGCTGAATTTAGCAACGAAAACTTTAATTCAGTTGCTATAAATAACAACGAAATTTATATTCGGTTGCTAAATATAGCAATAGAAGTTGATTTTGGTTGGTAAATATAGAAACAAAAATTATAATTCCGTTGGTAAAAATAGCAATGGAAATTGAAATCTGTTGCTAAATTTAGCATCAAAAAATAATTTTCATTGCTAAATTTAGCAACGAAAAACAATTTTCGTTGCTAAAAATACCAACCGTCAAATTTGTAACTGAATATTCCGTTGCTAATTTTTATTAGCAATGAAAATTCAACAAATTCGGTTGCTAATTTTCGTTGCTATTTGCTATTTTTCTTGTAGTTGTTATTGGTCATTTAGATAGACCTGATTTGTTGAGATACTCGAGCAAGAATAGGTTTGAAGAAGCCATCATGCATTTTACACTGCCAGAATCCTCGGGTGAGCTTTCTTCTGACCCTAATTTAAATTTGTCCATTGCTCAAAGAAAATGAGTTAGGTCATTTACAAAACATTCAATTTTCTAACTTTGTCTCTTATAATTCTCTGTCTCCCTCCTATAGAGCATTTGCCTTGTCTCTTTCCTCTATGTTTGTTATACAGGATTGAAGGGAAGCTATCACGGATCCAAAGTGGAGAGAAGCTATAGTAGAAGAAATGAAAGCTTTCTCTAAAAATGACATCTAGGAACTAGTTGACTCTCCAGACAAGAAGTTAATTGGTTGTAAGTGGGTGTTCACAATAAAACACAAAGATGATGGTTCGATTGAAAGATTTAAAGCCAGATTAGTGGTGTAACGTCCCAACCCAATAATAATAATAATAATAATAATAATAATAATAATAATAATAATAATAATAATAATAATAATAAGGAAGAAGTTGGTAGGAAAAGAAAGAAATGTGTGGTTTAAATTAAATAGAGGAAGAAAAAAAAGAATCGGGTCACAAATTGAAAGAAGAAAGAAAAGAAAGAAGTGGAAAAAAAAGAAAGGGAGAGCAGGGAAGGGGAAAGGGAAGCGGGAAGGAGGCGAGGCTCGGACTATCGCGCCACTGCCATGCCACCTCCGGTCATCCCTGCAAGCGTCCTCTTCCTCCCGTGGCGTCATCTCCTCTGTTTCTTCTTCCTCACCACCGTGGTCCTCCTCCTCATCCTCCTCATTCTTCTTCTTCTTCTTCTTCTTCTTCTTCTTCTTCTTCTTCTTTCTCTTATTTTTCAGTGATCCCGACGGCGGTTGAGGGAGCTGATGGTACCGGTGGGATTCCAAGAGCCAGGTGCTTCTCCGACGTCCTTCACTCCTCTTCTCTCATCGGTGGAAGGTAGATCGGAGAGAAGGATTGACCGATGATTTTTGTTAGATCCCAATCAACTCCGACGGCAATTGGGCGCGTGACCACCCACTATGGGATCCCCGAGCTTAGATCTTCAAGTGGATAGCTTCGATGTATTTTCCAACGAGTCTCCGGCGAACGGTCCGGTGAGCCCAAGGATGACAAAATGTAGAAAAATTTGGAGATCGACACTAACGGGTATGTGGATACAAACTACCCTTAATTTTATTTAATTTTGAATTTTATGGTGAATTTTATATTTGGTAAGTATATGAATTTAGGAATTAATGAAAAATTATTTGAGTTAATAATAGAAATTAATGATATAGTATGAATTAGATGAGAATAGAAGAAGAAATTAAGTAATTAGTTGAAAAGCTAATTGGTGCCTAATAATCCCCATAAAAATCCAAAATTGAGATATGGTGATTTATTAGGAATTATGTATAAATATAATATTTTAATGATAAATATATGTGTTATGATGGAATTTAGTTAAGGATAATATATGGGTATGAAATTATATATAAAACATAATGATATTCATGAAGTTAATAAAAAGACATTAAAATACATTAAGTGATAATCGATATATATATATATTAATATACATTGATGTTAGCAACATAAATGGCATAAAACAAAGTATGAAGAGATTTATGAGTGTTAAAAAACTTTATGTTAGTCAAATTGTATATAATGGTATATAAAGATAGTACTTTATGTATATAATATGTTATATTAATTTAGAAAGGTATAATTTCGAGTTAAATAAACTTCTTAACATAAGGTACACTATAGATCCATGTGTATATATACAGTAATGTAACATTGTGTAAATATACATATAAGTGAACAAAAGGGTGAAATAAATTGATATAAATTAATAATGTTGTGAATTAATATAAGGAGAATAGTTCATAAATTGAGTTGAAAAGTAGTAGAGTATAGTACTACGGTGCCTACAATGGTAAATGATGTTGTTAATGGAACAAAGAATAAATAATGATGAAATGAAGTTATTAAAGATAAGGAAAGTGACAGATACCATGGATATATATAATGCTAATACATGTAGATGATACTATTTAATGTCTTTAATGATGATATTATGTTTGCCCTTAGTAAAACTAAATAGGAATTAGGGTAATCGGATAAGATTGGCATGCCAATTAGGGAAAATTATAATGCGGCGCCTTGATATGTAACATCGAATTGGATGGTTCCGAGAGCTGAATCCGGTGTATGTAATTTAATTGAGTTGTGGGTTGGATGGCTCCGAGAGCTGAATCCATAACTGCATTTATATATATATATATATTTGTGTGTGTGTGTGTATATAATTAGATTGAGTTGTGGATTGGATGGCTCCGAGAGCTGAATCCATAACTGCATATGTATATATATATATATATATATATATATAAATGTATATATATATGTGTGTGTTTGTGTATATATAGAAATATATATATAGTTAATAGAAAAATTGCGTATATGGAATAAGAAAAAAATTGTTAAAGGGGATTGGATGGTTTCGAGAACTGAATCCCCCGATTATATCCCGTTTATCCAGCTCGTTGCAATTCCACTGGATTTTGCTAGGGGTAAAAATGGTAATCTTGTATGAAACTGAGATAAAAGAATAATTATGATAATTTGAACGCCATAATTGTAAATAAATAGTAAATAATGTGAAAAATAAGAACAATGGGGTCAGTAAGAGTAAAACTATAATTACATGATAACATAAAGGTAAATTGGTTAATTGGACCAAAAAGAGTAATGAGAAATTTAAATTGGCTAAATAAGACAGAAAGGGGCAAGAATGTAATTAATCAAAAAAATTAAAGGACTAAATTGTAAATCTACCATCTTTGGAAAATTCAAACAATCAAAATGTAATTTGTACATTGGAAATTCAATAAAAGTCAAATAAAGCCAAATGAGTTAAAATATAGGTTAATTAGAGAAAATAGAAAATTGGAATATTAATATGGCAATTAGAGAAATCAAATTGAATAGACAAGTTAAGAAGGATAAAATCATCATTAGTAAGAATCTTAAGGATCAAAATGTAATTCGTCGTTATGAGAGAAATTTTAGGATCTAAATTGTAATTTATGCACTTAATTTAAATTAAAGGATAAAAAAAGTTAAACCAGTTAAAATTGTTATCAAAATTGGTTAAGTTAAGAAAAAGTCAATTTCAGGGAAATTGGAAAATTAATTAGAAAGAATAAGTAATAAAGACATTTAAAGTAAATTATGAGTATATTGAGAATAAATTATGGATTTATATGATAGAAGGAGATTACAAGGATTTGATTTGTGATTTTCTATTTAATGAGGAAAGAAATGTAATCAAACAAGAAAAATATATAATAAAGATAAAGACAAGTAATGAAGGTCAAATAACATAAAATGAAAAATAAATAGAATTGATGACTTGATTATTAAACTGTAACTAATATCAAAAGAGAGAATTTGAATGAATTTTTATAAATAATGAATGAAATCATAATATGGTCAAAGGAAGAACAAAAATAAATAAATAAAATATGAAATTGTGAAATGGACCAAAGAATGAAATTAAAGAACAAATTAAAAGGAAAAATAATAGGTTTTTGGCGAGAAATGAGCAAAGAAAAATGAAGGATAAATTAGCAGTTTTGAGTAAATAATTAACGAAATATTGATTTAGTTAGACAAAAAAATTTATATTGTAAGTCAAACAAAAATGAGTACCTAATCAAAAGTATAAGAGGAAAAAAAGAAACTAATATGAGAATGCGATACGATAAAATATTAAATAGCGAATGAGAAAAGAATATTAGAAAGAAAATAGAAATGGAATGTTCCAACTAATGAACTCTGACTAGTAAAAATTTATTGTATAAATTATAGTGAACCAAAATAGAAATTCTAAATAAAGTAACAAAAGAAGGACAATCTAAACAAGGAGGTGGGCAAGGACCAATAAATAATAATGGAAATTCCAGGGATAAGTTAGTCAAATGAATGGTTTTGCTTAATATAATAATGATAATAAAAAAATTAGAAATAAAAAATTTAATCGAATGAAATTTTGAGTAGTTGTATCAACCACTAAGCGACAATGTTGCTTAGCGTGCGGTTGTTGACTGCGCGCAAGAAAAGAAGATTTCTAGATGTAAAGAAGGAATTTCGAATGGCATGTACATAAAGATATTGGGATCGCATAAATTGAGGTAGAATGATTTTATTTTTAATGCCTAGTATTTTATAATTAGAGCTATTATTGTTTTAGTAAATGAGTTGGATTAATAGATATTTGTGTGTATCTGTCTAGTATCGCTATATATTATGTACGGATATATGGAAAAGAGTAGGGTGTTACAAGTGGCAAAGGGATTCACTCAGACTTATAGAGTTAACTATCAGGAAATATTTGCATCTGTTGCCAAAATGAATATAATCAGAATCTTGCTATCTCGTGCAGCTAACTTGGATTAGGATTTGCAGCAATTTGACGTGAAGAATGCATTCCTCCATGGGGACCTAGAAGAAGAGGTTTATATGGAGATTCCTCTTAGTTTTGATGATGAAAGAACTAAAGGGAAGATGTGCAGACTAAAGAAAGCTTTGTATAGGTTAAAACAATCTCTAAGGGCTTAGCTTGACATATTTAGTAAAGCCATGATCTCTTTTAGTTATGAACAGAGTAATGATGATCATATGCTCTTTATGAGACACTTCAAGGGTAAGAACACTCTTCTCATTATTTATGTTGATGACATAGTGATGACAGAAGATGATAAAGAAAAAATGGTTCGGTTGAAGAGGCTCTTAGTTTAGGAGTTTGAGATCAAGGATCTTGGAAAGTTACAATATTTCTTAGGAATTGAAGTTGCCAGATCATTCAAAGTAATCTTCATTTCTCGAAGAAAATACATCCTGGATCTTTTGGATGAAACTAGTATGTTGAGATGCAAACCAATAGACACACCCATTAAAAGTAACCATAGGTTGCAAGCATGAACTGAAAAATCAATTAATAAAAGCAGATATCAAAGATCGGTTGGTAGACTTATCTATCTATCAATCTCATACTAGACCAGACATTGCTTATGCAATTAGCTTGGTGAGTCATTTTATGCATGATCCTAGAGAATCTCATCAGCAAGCCATTTTTCGCATTTTGCGCTATTTAAAATTAACCTTATGAAAAAGTCTTATTTTTTCAAAAAATGGTCATCTTTGAACTAAAGCCTTCATAAATACATATTGGGTTAGATCTCTAAATGACAGAAGGTCCACTTCTAATTATTATACATTTGTGGGAGGTAACTTAGTCACTTGGAGAAATAAGAAACAAAGTATAGTTGTAAGATATAATGCGAAAGCATAATACAGAGCTATGGCTTAAGGTATTTATGAGTTATTATGGTTGCAGAAGTTGCTAGCAGAGTTGAAGTTGGTTGAAAAAAATAGGCTATTTTTGTATTATGACAACAAAGCTGCAATCAATATTGCTCATAATCCTGTTCAACATGACAGGAAAAAGCAAATCAAAATTGATCGATACTTCATCAAAGAGAAATTATATGATGGTGTCTTTAGCTTACTTCAGGTAATGTCAGACAAATAACTTGTAAAGATTGCTCTAGCATTTTTGGATTCCTGTTACTTTGTATGTTAACCGGTGTCTAGCAAGTATACTAGATCGGCTAGTAATATAGGAAAATAATATTAAAACCTTGAATATCATATGCAAGGGAACATGGATTGCTAAGTAGAATGTCTATAATTGAGTTGAATGTATCTGATATTATTTTCCAAGTTTTTTAATTGAAAGCAAGAAATAAACTAAATGGACAATAAAGAAAAAAAAACAAAAATTAGACCAACATAAATTAGATAAACTTCTATAGCTAAAACACTTATACTGAGGGAACTATCCACTTCAACTTCCATTGTAATGACTCAAATCAAAAGTAATACAAGTGATTATGGAAAAACCAATATAATAAAAATAGATATCTTATTTAGAATATCATTCTAAGTATTAAATCCTCTGTTTAGGAACAATTTAATACTTAGCATAAAAATCCGGTTTTAAACTCTTAAATTTTCATTAAACTCTTTTTCAAGCAAATTTAAATTCAGTCTATTCTTAGTTCAACTTTTCTTAATCTTAATCTACTTTTACTAACATACAATTATCTCTATTTAAGAACATAACCATACATCAACATTAATGAATTAACCCAAAAACATACATATCATAGATCATAATCGAAATCAATCATCAATCATTTATCAAATACGTTAATAATCAATCCAATAACAATCAAAGATAAGAAGTTGCTCAAGAACTAAGAAATAATCAAACTTGCATTAATTAAAGCTCAAACTAAGTCATTACAATAAAAATATAAGGGTTTAAATTTTTCTCAACAAAAGTAAGGAAAACTACTTACTGAACATGATTAAAATGAAAGAAAAACTAAAATAAAGAGATACAATACTTATGAAGCTTTAAACTTGCTCTTGATGATTTGTCAGAACAACAATAGAAAGCTTGAATCTTTAAGAGAATTGCAAACTATGAAAATAAGAAAAAATTAAGCTAAAAACTACTGTACAAAATTAACTAAAAAAACTAGGTTAAAAACTAAGTAAAATTCATAATTGTCATCTTAGGTCTAACTAACTTCTCCCCACAAGTTCTGGTTCTTTGTCTTGCTTTTATAGCTAGATTATGCTTCCAAAAGAAGAAGTCTCTATGCCTTGATACTTCCTAAATGAGAGAGAAATTGAGTTTTAATTAAATAAAAAATCTTTGTTGATAAAATGATTCACACACTCAAGAGAGTGGCTTTTTCACTTGGCTGAGTGACTGAATGCTTAGGAGAATGGCTTCTTCATTCAGCAAAGTTGTTTTTTACTGGAGTGAGTGTCTTGGCCTTTGGGTGAATGACTAAAACACTTAGGAGAGTGTCAAGGCACTCAGGAGAGTGATAAAATCACTCAGCCAAGTGACTCTTTACTGCTCTTCATGATTCAATTGCCAATTTCCTAAAATTATAGTTTTGCCCCTTAACTTCTCCTTTCTTCAATGTAACCTTTTTTCTATTTAATTTAGCCATGAAAAACACCAAAACTAATAATTAAACCTAAAAAAACATAAATTAACTAATTAATCTTAAAATCAACTAAATTGATACTAAATTAACTAAATTAAACACATAAAAACCAACTAAAAATATAGTATAATTCACACTTATCATGTGTTATCTTTCATATAACAGTGCGTATTATATCCCATTTGTTAACCTATCATAAAATTTTTAGTGATTCATAATCATATGCATGCATAAGAATAGGCTATATAAGATGAAGTTCCTCATACATCATAGTTATAATAGTGTCTTTCTCTTTACATTGTACCTTCACACTACACCTTCTTAGCAAAGTATACATATATGATTTACAATAACAAAAACATAGCCCAAAATATAATCAATCTTCATACTTTGACCTCTCCCTAGGTTGGTGTTGCCTTTACTATTGTTGGGTTTGTCCCTGCTAGGAAGGCCTATCTTGAGTACCTACACGGATGAACACCCGTGCTAAGCTATACAACTTAGTGGGAAACAACAAATATGTAAACAACTACTCATAATGGTCATTCTCATGTGCACACACATAACATGCAATAATAATAAAATTCATTCATGGCATTTAACAATATGTCACAATCAATTATAAGACATTATTGTGTCATGGATTTACAGTACAAGGTTAGTTATATATAGAATGTCATTGTTTAACACCAAGTATTTAATGTTTATCATACCCTGTGAACGCATGCCTAAGTTTTGTGGGAGTGGATAACGGATGCTATGGATACCCGTAGGTATCAAACATACAAATGTGAATACTCGAAGGTGTTAAACATATAAACCCAAATAGGGTCAAGACTATGGTTCCAATGGGGATATACTATGGACCCAAATGAGGTCAAGAATGTGGTAATTATATCTATAACCCTATAGGCATGCCTATCTATCCACCACCAAGTTCTATGTGCAGGCATTGATCATTTTACATATCATTTCTCCTATTATATCCAATTCATCATATTGCATCACATTGCATAGTTATATATGTAAATGTTCATAGGTAATCATGGTAGTGTAACTTTACTATTAACATATAATTTTAATAATGTAAACACTTATATATATATGCATTATTTAATGGGAATATTATAGACCATGCATACTCATATACATACTTCAGTACAAATTCATATATATTTGCATTTATAGGTCCCACATACTTCTGTTATAAGGTATATTATGTTCTATTATGAGCACAACACATGGTGATAGTGTAATGTGATAGAAAAGGGGAAGAAAAAGAAAAAATAGGGGACAAAAGCCTACTGTCACGAGCGAGACAGTGAATGATTGGCCAATTGGAATTTCCCCTGTTCATAAAATTCAGTTGATTGGTTCAAAAATCTAACTTGCATCGCGATTTAGACATACTAAAAGACTTTTGCAAGCAAAATAATCTTATACAAAGTTGTTCCTCTACATTTCTATTTTCTAAAACATTAAAAATAATTCCATTTGGTATACGAATCTTCAGATATTCACAAAACAAGGCAGATTGCTTCCAATGATAGGGCAGCAAACACAATCAGAGTTCAAGCTAAATTTTCATCATCTTACACTATAAGAAAAATCCAATATCCCGATAGAATTGATTCAAATTTCATAGGGAAACAAAAATGCTAACGGAAATTAGCGACGAAAATTGGCGAAGGAGATATAGTTGTAGGCACTTTTACCAATGAAAAATAATTCTGTCGAAAATTTCACTGATGAAAAATAATTTCGTTGGCAATTTTACCGACAGAAATAGTAGTCCATCGTTAATTTCGTCGCCAAATGAAGACCAATTATTGTCATCGTTTGCCATTTTTTACCGACAGAAAACTATTCTGTAGGCAATATTTCCTATGGTATATATTTCGTAGGTAAATTTACCTATGAAATTTGGTATTTCGTAGGCCAATTTAGCGACGAAAAACTTTTCCGTCGGCAATATTTCCCTATGGTAAGATACTTTTTGTAGCCGAATTTCCTGACGGAATTAGATATTTTGTAGGAAAATTTAGCGACGGAAAATTTTTTCGTCGCTATATTTTTACCTACATTTTGGTTTTTTTCGTCGAAAAATCTCAATATTTTTTCTCCCAAATTTCAATTTTTTTTAATTATTTTATTTTCTCTATATAGTGAAATCGTAATCAACAATATAATATAAAATATATAATTTACAATAATAAATTAATAGAAATCTAATAAGACAACTAAATTTATAATATTCAATAATATATCATTTTATTACAAGTCTTTAAAGTATAAATATTAACCCTAACATTACAGTCAAATCATTGTTAGTCCCAAAAGCATTAAAATCTAAAACCCTATGATGTCGGTGCAGGTGGATTATCTAGATGCTGTGATGTGCTGCTTTCCCCCTTTACTTCTTTCATCTGAGTACTAGGCTATATATTCCATAAACTTGCACAATTGAGTTGCTAATAAAGTAAATGTAGTCCGAACTTCAACTATTTCCTAACCTAATGCAGCTTGTCTATTGAAGGCAGATGTACTGGATGTAGAGGAATGTGTATATTATGTATTTGCAAAAGATCCAAAGCCAAAAATTCTGCCTCGACGGTCCCTACCACCAACTACTTGTAAATATGTCTGATTCTCATCAATAATTAGGTTATCCTGCGACTGACTTTGTACCTCCTCTTGTATTTGATCCTATCATTATAAATATTTATACTACTTCGTTATAATTTTAAACTAATATTATATATAAAATGAATATTGAAATATATACTTTACATTGAATACATTTTATTGCCTGCATCGATCGTTGATGAATGTTACACCATCATGCTTTTTGGTGTGAGTATGCACAAAGAGCTATTGTGATGTAGGCTTTTGGCCAGTAGACTTTTCTTGCATTTAATAGAGATAAATTACCTACGGTTTGCAAAAATTTTAGCAGGTTTTCATCTATTTTTATGATATTTACCCCCTATTAAACAAAAAATAAGTCTTAACTGGACAACCATTAATAAGGCACCAAAACTCTCTTTTCCAAAATGAACTGTCATAATATAAAGATTACAATTAACAGCATAAAAAAAGACAACAAATGATTCTAAAAAAATGGCAGTAATATAGAAACAAAATAACATTCCTACGTTTAATTATATTTCTATACATATATATACAATTACTATAATCATCATTATTATTAGGATGTCATATATTTTATGAGTTAAGCTTACTCCGATTGGTAATTTGCATTCCTAACTTCCATTCCATATTTAACATATATTAGGTGTTGTTAATTTACTATTCATTTGGTAAAATTTTTAGCAGCATAACGGCTTAAAAATCTTGCTGCCCAAACCTATAAATTTTACACTCCCAATCAAGGTCGTCCACCTCCATAACTTTATTCACAATCACAACATATGGTAATAACAAGACATACATAGTAACAAGACATACAATCAAATAGAATTAAACATAGTGCTTCTAAAAGAATGGCAAGATCAATCAAAAACACATAATTCAAAATATAAATGTGAAGTTTTAATACTTACAATTTTCTTTGCATGCTCCTAGTGGGTGGTAGATCCACTAATGTGCACAGGTAGACTCTTCCCCTCAGGTCCCCGTCTGTTACTTGAATTTCACTTCAAAATGGATTTAACCTCGGGTGTTGACCAATAATTCTGCCAATTGGCCTATATATCTTCAGATATAAAAAGAGGCCGTTACCGATCAATTTATAGGAACTAATAAAATCTTTGTACTGTGCACGAGCTCGACTCTCCCATACATTGTAAATAACAACATCAAATTTTGAATCCCAAAAAAATTCTTTTGGAAAAAAATAATTATAAGTGTTTATAAACAACAATAATAGAGATCTTTTGATAATATTAGGTGTTGCATACAACAAGAATAAACTAATTAAAGTCTACATGTACCTCAAACTCCTGATAATAGAGATCTTTTATCTCCTGAGAGAGATTCTTCCATAAATAATAGTTAAATTCTATTTTCTCCTTGAATTTGGAGGAGATGCTACGAGAACACAATCCAGACGGGACCAACCTATAATAGATATCCAGATGTTAAGATAATTTTCAAATTAAATACTATAACAATTGTATAAACTATGACTTCCATCATGTATAGCATAATTTTAACCTTTTCACTCACATATTATTGACAATGGTAATGTATGTCCATCCATCAACTCCTTTTGCTCCGGGCTGCATACCACCACCTCCATCCTCAGCTGGTGTTCCTATTTCCTTAATTGGTATAGATTCATTGACGGGTGTGGGAGTAGATGTTTCATCAATAGAAGGTGATGGTGTAGATGTAGCATGGTTCTCTGATGGTGAAGTATTATGTAAGACAGGTGAATATGCATGTATTAATGATGGAGAAGGTGATGACTTGTATGGTCGTGCATAGGATGCTCCTCCCGATGGTAACCTAAGCCTTGGCGGTAACATACCCTTCTTTCTTTTCAGTGGCATCTTTTTTAACCTGAAATATATGAAATTGATTATTCTATATTAGAACAATATTAAGTAAATACAAGTAACAATATATTGTTGACATAATAATAAATGTATTCATATAATATTAAATTACTTACACCAATTAATTGCTATCATTAGTGAAATATAAATCAAAATCACCATCATCTTCTTTTTCTGAAGAATTAGAATCAAAATCAGGCTCCCCTTCGGATCTCTCACCCTCTATAAATTCCTCATCCTCTCCAGATGAAATGTCAACAAATTCATTGTTTGGATCATTTAATGGTTCATTCTCCTCGTATGTTATGTATTCATTTATTTCATGAACCTTCGGTTCTTCCTGAAATGCTTCACTTTCAATCTATTTATTTTCTCCTTTTGAAAGTACTGAAAAAATGCCTCTCGGTCTTATTTTGCAAACAACTAACCAATCTAACTTTTCTTGTCTTAAACTAGGAAACAGAACATAATACACCTGATTCACTTGCATTGCCAGCACAAATGGTTCAAATTGACTTAATCTTCTTCGTTGGTTGATTTTAACTAGATTGTATTGGCTATACAGTTTTGTTCCAACATTAGGAGTAGGATCAAACTAGTGACACTTAAATAGCACACTTCATTTTATTGCCAATGTAGGGTACTCAATTTCAAGTATCTCAATAATTTTACCATAATAATCCATCGATTTTCCTTGTATACAAACTCCACTATTTATTGTTGCCATACTGTGAGCATGAGATTCGGTATGAAATTTGTATCCATTAACAAAATACACCGGATATAATTTAACACTTCGCAAAGGTCCTTTTGCAAGATCATATATAAATTTATTTTCTATCTGATATTCCAAAGCCTACATATCAAAAAAAATATTTATCATATAAAATATTCTAATGTCATTTAAAGACATAGTGCCATCTAATAGCCTACTTTTTTCCATTTCACATGTAGAAAGTCAGAACTTACATATTTTTTGAACCATCGAGGAAAGTATATATCGACTTCTTTATTAATTTCCTCCTGTATTTTTTTCTGGCATTAGCTCAGATAACCATTCTTCATATTTACTAAAAAGACATTAGTTGGTAAGAAAATTATATCCACCCCACCTCAAAAACTAAAATATAACAATTTAAATATTTCATACTTAATGCATGAAAGGTTGAACCTCATGACAATTCAATAAAATGTAACCATGGGCAGCCTCCATTTCTTCATCTATCAACATTTTTCTGCTTGATCATTCATATGTTCGGCCAGGATATGTGAAAATGGATAAGTTACCAAAAATTTCACTCCTTTCACCCCCATCATCATTATGAGGGACTTTTCTTTCTCTTGTATGCACATGCGGCTCAAAATAATGTGAACAAAATGTACTTGCTTCCTCTACTAGGTTTACATTACATATAGAACCTTCAACTTTAGCTTTGTTTTTAACATTTTTCTTCAAGTGATGCAAATTCCTTCATTATTTAGTATTTTAATAAAAATTTATAATGAACCCAAAACTATAAATATTATCTCAATTTCATATGTAATTACCTTTCAAATGGATACATCCATCGATATTGAACTGGACTAGCAAGTTTAGCCTCATGCGCTAAATGTACAAGTAGATGTTTCATACAATCAAAGAAGCTTGGAGGGAAAATCCCTTCTAATTTGCACAAGATAACTGGTATTTCTTGTTCTAGTTTTTCAATGTCAGCAAACAGTATTTCAGATGATGTTAAAGTTTTTTAAAAAAGAACTTAATTCTGTTATTGCTTCCCAAACCTTTGTCGGTAACAACTCCCAAAATGCAATTGGGATTAGCCTTTGCATAAACACGTGACAATCATGACTTTTCATGCCAAACAACTTGTATCTCATAATATCCACACACTTTACCAAGTTCGAAACATAACCATCCGAAAATTTCAGGCTTTTTAACCATTCATACAAAACTTCCTTTTGTTTTTTGTCCAAAGTGTAACATGTTTTTGGATATTTATCCGTGTGAGTATCTTTATCTAATTCATTCCTTCTACAAAAAAGTTTTAAATCAGCTCTTGATTTCACATTGTTCTTTGTCCTCCCTTCAATGTTCATGATGGTGTTAAACATATTATCAAAAATATTTTTTTCAATATGCATCACATTGAGATTATGACGTATCAAATTAGATTTTCAATATGGCAAATCCCAATAGATGCTTCATTTTCTCCAACCGAATTTTTTACTTATGCTCCTATTAATTTCTTTCACTTCAAGTTTTATAACTTTCAGAAGCCCTAATTCATCAATCTCCTGCAATATATCTTCACCAGATTTATTAAGGGTAGCAACTATTTGTACCATCTTGTTCTTAATAAACTTGTGTTTATTGTGCCTAAATGGGTGATCTGTAGGAAGAAATTTCATGTTGTTGTCAAACCAAGATGTTTTGCCCCCATTTGGAAGATAAAATGCATCAGAATCATTTCCACAGTAAGGGCAAGCCAATTTCCCTGCTGTGCTCCATCTAGACAACATAGCATATGAAGAAAATCACTAATAGTCAACATCAAAGCTGCTTTCATCTAAAAATTTCATTTAAGGGATACATCATATGTTTCCACACCATATTCCCAAAGATAATTCAATTCAGATATTAATGGTTGCAAGAATACATCAATTTTATGCTTTGGATTTGTAGGTCCTGGCATGATCACTGTCAAGAACATGTATGCCTGGTCTATACACATCCATAGAGGTAAATTATATGGAGTAATTATGATTGGCCATGATGAATATTGTTGGCCGAATTGACCAAATAGTTGGAATCCATCTGTGAATAATCCTAACCTGACATTTTGACTTTTTGCTGCAAACTCAGTATGGATGTCATTGAAATGTTTCCATGCTAGTGTATCCGATGGATGGCTCATACTTCCATCAATCTGTTTATGTTCATTATGCCATCTCATGTGAGATGTAGTAACATCAGAAGCATATAGTCGTTGAAGTCTCGGAGTTAGCGGGAAATAATACATCCTCTTCCAAGGAACTAGTTTTTGCTTTCTAGTATGCTTTCTTGGTTTGAACCTAGGTTGACTACAGAATTTGCACTCTTGTAATTCCTCATCATCTCCCCAAAACAACATACATCCCAATCTGTAACAATCTATTTTCTCCACAGGCAATCCAAGATCCTTAATAAGCTTTTTCATTTCATAAAAACTTCCAACCATTTTATGATCAGGAGGCAATGATTCATTATACGAAGCAAGCATTGTATCCAAACTTCGTTCAGAAATATGACCTTCAAACTTAATATTCAATATTCTGGCAATTGCAGATAGTTGAGTCATGTCTCACAATTTGGCCATAATTCTTCGTCAGTTGACTTCAATAAATCAAAAAAATTTTTTGCATTTGGGTTTGGTTCCTCTTCAAGATTTTGTATATTTTCTTGAAAGGAATAACCAGCTGCATCATATACCATTTGGGTGTGAGGATTTTCCATTACCTCCATATTATTTAGTCTACTTTTCATGCCCCCTACAAATCCATCTATATTAACTGATGAATTTACAACATTATCCCTATAGGTGCTACAAATTAAAGGCTCCCTATGTCGTGTCCACTAAAAATAATTTGGAACAAAGCCCTTTTTTAACAAATGGAGATTGACTTCATCAGGAGGAAAAAAATGAATATGTTTGCAGTTTTTACATGGACATCTGATTTTGGGACCATCCATATATGCATGTTGCGAACATGCATAGTCAATAAAGGCTTGAACTCCATCAACAAACTCAAGATTTATGAAACCATCTGGCGTTAATCATCTATACATCCAAGATCTATCAACATTACTCATTTTTCGATAGCTATTATTTAGCAAAGATAAATTCATAATTAGATTTAAGATTTAACATTTCATACATATTTTAGGCATTAAATGAAATAAAGTATATGTCTAGAGTCACGATACATACCCCAACAAAATAAATGAGGAAAATATAAAACCAATAAAGGTACCTTTAAAATACTCAAATCAGATGTTGGGTATCACATACATCGATTGTGTCAATAGGTTTAACTTTAACGCCAGCCACCATACCCTTTAATTTGTGTGTTATGATCTTTTACTCAGACTAGTTCAAATATTCCTGAATAATAAAAAAGACAAAATAAGTTATTTATCATTTACAATTTAGATAAATACAGCCACGTGTCATAAAAAATACATAAATGTACATCACTTAAACCTAAACTTCCATCTAATTTACTTTTTTTCCTACTAAAACTGGATTTAGTTAGCATGGATGCTTAAACTGCAGATAGATTTGAATGAATAATGAAGCTGTTAATCGTAAGTTGGCCGCATGTGCAGAAAGAAATTATCTTCAACAAAATAACTTTGATCTTACATCAACAACTTAAACCCAGGATACTTATTTAAGAAAAAAAAATTCCAAGTAGAATTTTTTAGAATTTCATGGGAACACTTTCCCTGTTGCATACACTATAGGGAACAAAGTTTTCATAGTCAGGGTTATTACTGCTCAGTTAAACCTTTGATTTCAGATTTACATTGCCACGAATTCAACAGTGCTGTTGTTTCCTATCTAAAATCTCAGTTTCCATTACATTATAGCATAATAAAATATGTTGTTACACGAATCCAATGTATTCCATTTCCCAAAATGAAAATTGAATTTCACAATGTTGGAAAAAATTAATATGCTCGCACTAGTGATATAGAAGAGAACACATGCATGCACAAACCAAACCACTTAAAAACTTAGATGTTACACTAGCTGGAGCATCATAGTATTATAAATTATACCATAATTAGTCAAAAACCTATTTAATTCTTTTGAGGTGTTAATCGCATGATTGAAAAATGACCAAATCACAATTCTGCCAGTTCACAAGATGCAAAATGATAGAAAGAAATAAACTAATATGTTGACAATGTAACATTCTAAAAAACTAGATGACATAAAAATAGAAAAATACAAAAAGAATAAAATACAAAAGTTTAACTTTTCAATTTGTGATTCGATCCATTTTACAATGGTCCATTTATAATTTGATCTATTTCTTAAGTTTATTTATAATTAATAAAGTGAAAGAGACAATAAAATAACAGGTACATATAAAATGAAGTTATTTATAATTTAGTTTATTTTTCTTTTTGAAAATCTATTAAATCAAAGATAATAGCTCATAAAAAAGAAAAAAGGCCATTGAAGCGGCATTACAATCGTAGAGAACTTGAACAGTTATAAAAAAACTCAATGTCACAAATAGTTATTTTATTAGCAACAATCAGCATATCTGGTTGTCAAGAACTAGGTAAGGAGCACATCAAATTTATAAGTTCGGAGTTATAACAAAATGAACTATGAAGATGCATATAATTCATTTCACAAAACTAAAATTTTATTTTATTCAAATTCTCCAATTCAATCTTCCACAAACAACAAACAACTGCAGATGTCATGTTTAATAACTGGAAAAAAAGACTCTCTTTCATAGAGTTCAAATCATTTGAACAAAGAAGCTAAAGACATGAGCTTAGCAATCAGCAACTTTGGTGACCTAATCAATAACTCAAGCTTAAATTTAAGATGTGCTGAATCAAGCTATAGCAATCTTATATGAAAGGGAAATGAATTAAAATCAAGTAATAAGCAAGCTAAATTGCAACTAATCAACAGTCCTTCAGAGCGAAGTTGAGACAAGTAACACTCTTTACCCCTTAATTAGCAATAAAAAAACCCAAATTGATCTTATTCTTAGCTATAGATGGGGGCTTTGAGAATCCCTAAGCTTGATGCTGATAGAAGTGACAAACTAATTTAGAAATCAGAAGGAAGTTGAGAAAAGTTAACAATTTTGCTTCATAATTAGCAATTAAAACCCAATTAAGATATGATAATTAAGATGTAAAGACTACTTTTTTCAGAACATTTCTCAAAGATCGAAAGCAAATAACAAGAAGATATGATAATTAAGATGCAAAGAACATAACACCAAAAGAAAAATGGAAACTCACAGATCGAATTGGATGAGAAAGCCTCAAATTCATGGTTGGTTCAACCCGTGATGAGCTGAAGTGGGTTTAGATGAACAACAGTAGTAGCTGGAATTTATATACGCTTATTAAAAGTTGGTTCTTTGAAATCAATGCAAGGAAGAAGAACTATTTTTATGTGAATACTGGATAAGTGAATAGTGTTTTTTTAATTTTAAATTTTATGTTTTATAGAGGTCAGAATGAAGCTCTAATGGCGAAAATTATAAAAAAAACAGTTATAAAACAGCTCAATGTCACAAAAATATATCTAACTCACAAGATTATTACCAAATTATGATTACAAAAATGATAAGATAATTTTGAAGTTTAGTTTTGTAGCTGAAATTTTACAAGGATGTTAAATAGAATGTCAAAATTAAATAAACTCTCATAGGAGAAGGGATATAAGTTGGTTTAGGAGAAACACTACCAAAAAGACTGCCTTGGATACTAAAATTCTAGGTTTCAAAGAATTCAAACCACCGGTTTTGAGATCATGGCCACCCCTATTCCAAAGGATAATACTGCAAACACCAAAAGTGATGTATAAAAAACTTCAAAATGATGCATTATGTGCAAGTCATTATAATGTCCAATGCTAACCATCTCAAGAATTAGGAAAAGCATATGAGTTAGGTTTTGATTATTCATTTTCATGCATTAACAATTCATTGGGCAAAGTAAAATTGAAATGTTTTGTAATCCCCTTAACCTTGCTGACACACCCAATTGGAACATGTATAATAGTTAAACATTTTAGAGCACATCTACATTGCAACAATTGTGTCAGTCAAATAATGGTACTTCAAAGTGCCCTAGCATTTCATTCTAGATCTAGCACCAACTCAATAATAAGAAAAAATTTAAGGAAGACAAAATATTGTCCACAGATGAAGCATATATAAAATACTCTAGGTATATAGTATAAACAAATTAAGTAGCAAGTTTAAAATAAGACACAGTGAAAGGACATAAACACTTATCTGTTTTGATAAGTCAGCCAGTATGGTTCATCCAATTTATAAAAACAAAACAACTTCTAGATTGAAGGGCAAATGAGAAGTGCCATGTAAGTTATATACATTCACAATCTTCAGATTGAAAATAAGCATGGGAAAAACAAAAAGAGCTTCAGCTGATAGAAGAACAATTAACATCAGATATGCAACATAACACAATTTAAGAAATTTGCATGTGATACTCATAGGGGCTTGCTAAACAGCTGGGCAATATAACATTTTCATGATCCAATTGTCTCGAAGTCAACTTTCTTAAATCCTCATCATAATAGTCAAAGGATGTATTTTAAATATTGACCATTATCTGAATTACTCTTTTGGTATTAATAGTATTTGTATGTCCTTTGATTAAACTATCATCATGCACATGCCAAACCTAGCATTACTAACTTTTATGAATTATACAAGAAATAAAATATAACTAACTAGATGGACTGTCAATACTCCAATCAATTCGAGACTTTATTGACAAGACATTCCTAAATAAATAAAAGGAAATCCAAGAAAGAGAGAGTTCTTTGCTATAGGTTAATCAAATTCTGTTCACCAAATACAAAGCAACCAAATGGTTTTTTTTATAAGCTGCTAAATTTATTGATAAAAATTATCTAAAACAGTATTTCAACCATACAGAGCATGTAAATAAAATTCTGCCAACAACTAAAAACAAGACAAAATAGTCCCCAATGGCAGACCAAACAAGAACTAGCATTACCCAATCATAAGGCCTTATTCCACCAGAATGGGTCCCATATCAGCAGCTCTGAGAGAAGTTTCCACGATGCAGCTGCCAAGCAAAAAATTACCCAGACTGGAAAAATAGTTTCTTCACAAGGAATAAAACGAGTAGCATGGGAGAATAATTTCTAAACATTACAAAGTACCAACAAAAAAATAGTAGCATCTAAGATCAGCAGTAGAAAGTAAATTATATCTCCACAAAAACAAACCCTCCAGAGTAGATTGGCAGCCACAACAAAGACCACTAAGCTAACAGTTTAACTTAGCAAGGGAGCTACGGACAATCAGACCCAGCAGCAAAGCACAGAAACACGGTTAGCAGCAGAGCAAATGGCCTGCTACAACACAAGAAACCTTACAAACAACCCAGACTATAGCAACACAGACCTCAAAACAAAGCCTAACACCAAACAAAGCTAAAAAAACCTGAAACCGTCAACAGGTCACAAAATCCAACAGCTGAAAAAACAAAAGAGACCAAAATAAAACCTCTTAATAAGAACATGCCTATCCTAAATTTCATTGTTTGGTAAGTTCCACTTTGTTGTAGTAAAATGATCCAATCATACAATCTGAATAGCTATGAAGTGGGATGTACCAAAAACTAGAAAATACTGTGGCCAACACAAAAGGTCTTAAAAGTTTGAATATTATTTTATACAAGCGACCTGCTTGAGTTTGTATGATTAAAAAAATCAAAGAATTCCCAATAAACGTTTCCAGTACAAGACCATATTAAAAATAATGGTGAAAAATGTTAGGCTTTGTGATACTGTTATCCATAAACCAACAGATATACCAATATAACCTAATCAAAATGACTACCATTAGCCACTATTTAGAGCTCAAGATTGAATGAAGTCAGAAAAGAAATTATAGAGCCATTATCAACCGTTGTTCAAAGTTCAAACAACAGGTTAAATTTTCATCTTTGACAGATCTCATCATGAACTTTGCAACAATCTATTGCCAAGTGGGTGGCTACTTCAACACACAAGCATAATCAAAGGGGTTTAGACATGGAAATAATAATGCTTTCTTCAATGACTTCATTTAGATCTTTGGTCATCTCCCCGATTATCACTTTCGATCAAGCACAAGAGTTTCTTTCAGCATTATGTTAAAATGTCCAACTCCATAATCTAGGTTAACTATTATAAATCACATATTCACACTAATTCACTGAGGTTTCCAAACTTTATAAGCCACATTATTCCTTATTTTAGATTTCAAGAAGCTTCTAAAAGTACAAGACTAACTATCAAAATTCAGAACTATGAAAGCTAGAACAGAGCTTGAGATAACTCTCAAGAAACAAATAACTTTTGAGGTGTCGAAACCCTAATATTCAACGAGATGTAAAAATGTTACTGATTAAGGCACTTTCTACCATCCATCTGGGAATAACAAGTATATTAAATAGTTTGAACCACTCAATTAGAAAAGTGTTACTGCATTTTCTCAATAGTTAGAACCCTTATATCAGCAACAAAAAGAAAAAAATATATCACCAATCGTAGCTTTAAAATGGAATATTAAAAGAAGCTACCAGAAGTAGTTCATGATTCTATCGAAGTAAGCAATTGAAATCAATGAAACAACAGTGAAGAGAAACAAATTAGAGGAACAAATTAATTTTGTATGTAATTAGCTATTTAAGCAATTTGATTTTTTTTATTCTTTTCATTTTTTTTAAAGAAAACAACTTAGATATATGGTTTTATAATTTTAGTTAGATCTTGAATAAGAGATAGAGATAGTACCAGTAGTGTCCTAGAGACCCAGATTCACGGTCTGGCCATCGACTATAACATTGACACTGATGTTATCAAACACAATGGGAACATAATCCTAAGAAGAAGAAGAAGAAGAAGAAGCCATGGAGGGAAATGCCCATCAGAAAATAAAATGCTGTAAATTTAAAGATAAGAAAAAATGGTATATGTAAATGAATAAGAAGCAAAATCAAGCACCGTAAATAGAGATTTAACTCAATGATCTTTGAAAATAAGAGATTATGACGACCTATCGAAGTGAAGCAGTGTTTAAGCAGGAAAAGATCGAAGGAGAGAGAAATAGAGAGGAGCAGCTGCGAGAGGAGAAGAAAGGTAGGAGAACAGGTTAGGGTTTAGGACATATTTATAGTTAAGTTTACCTATGGAATTCAATTTTCGTAGTAATTTACCGACGGAAACAAGTTTTCATAGGTAAATTACTGACGAAAATATTTTCGTAGGTATTTTACCTACAAAAAATTGATTTCGTCAGTAAATTACTAAGGAAATCGAATTTTGTAGGTAAATTACCGACGGAAAAAAAAATTTCCGTCGGTACTTTACCTACGATTATTGAATTCCATAGGTAAATTACTGACGGATTCAACATACCATCGGTAAATTTCATGTACAATTTACCCGCGTGATATTGGCACCAATTTAACGACGGAATTTTGTGAATCCGTTGCTAATTTTCGTCATTAAATTTTGGCAGGATAATTTCCCACCATTATTTATGACGGATTTTCATACCGTCGCAATTAACATTTTTTCCAACTACTTTCCCTATGAAAAATATTTTTCCATCGGTAATTAGCGACGAAAAAGTTTTCGTCGTGAATTTTTTGTTGGGATTTTGGATTTTTCTTGTAATGTTACAAGGGGAATTAGACTTTGACTTCTTCATATGAAATATAGATATATGAGTTTAGTTTTCAACCCAACTAGAACATGAAATTTTAAGCTCTATAACTCATTTTATAGTCAAAACAGTGTGACTAGGTCTAGTGAATTCTAGGATGAATTTTCTCTATTTTGAAGACAACTTTCCAATTTCAGTTCTCAAGCATCCTTGATCTTAATTTCCATGATAGTACCTCATTCTAGAATCTAATATTATATTTCCCATGTCACATACACAAGCATACACATTCCAAATCATAAGAAGTTCTCATACCTTTTTCAAGTCAAAATAACACTCCCTTTACTCCTTTGCACTTCCTTCTCCTTTCTCCTACTTGATTCTCCTGCTACACAAACAATGGAATATATAAACATATATATCTTCCCATTATAATAAGCAAAGGTAAAAGAGAAGAAGAGAGAGCTTGTACCTTAGAACACTAACCCTAAATTCTCTCTCCTCTTAAGAATCAAGCAAAATTTTCTTTTGGGTTTACTTTGTTTGTTGTTTAGGAATTATTTAAGGAGAGAAATTGTTGTATTTCTGCCCTTGAATGGCTGGCATCCCCTAGAGTCTTCTTCATATTTCATGAAGACCCTAAAGAAGCTAAATGTCACCAATTCATTGGTCTACTTTGTTGACTCAAAATAATTCATTTAGCCCCTTTACTTATCTTCAATTCTTGTTCTCACCCCAAAACTTACACTTTCTTATTTTAATTAAGTCCCCTATACCATATTGTCTCTCAATTATGCACATGTAGAACTTAATATAAAATGACCATTTTGCCCTTCTCTTAGCAAACAATTCCCACTAGGTCCTAACTTACAATAACATGAACTAGACAATCACATTAGGTCATATCATCAATTAAATACATACATTACACATTACATAGTAAATCTCCTAAGGTGTAAGTAGGGGCTTCACACAGCTGGGTAATGTTTTCACAAAAGGACTCAATAGTCGAGCCTTTCATACCATAGTCTACAAGTTGGGCATGTGTAATATTTTTACACCAACTTGAGGGGGAGTGTTGGTTAATATATTTATTTAGTTAGTTTTGTAATTAAGTGTAGAATAATATTTTTTCATATATACTAGATGTATTTATATAAACTTATTTGTATTATTCTTTTAGTATAATTGAGATAATAAAGAAAATCTCGTTCGAAAAAAATCTTCATACTTAGATGATTTGAGAGTGCAAACACATGCTTACCGAGATCAAGAATAGAGAAAAGAAAGGGAAACCTTGCAAAGTCTTAGGCTAAGATATGGAGAATTTTGAAGGCTTTTCAAGAAGTGAGGATGAAAGATTGAGAGCACTGAGTTAGTCATTTTGAAATTGGTCGAGTCATAAACCTCCCAATGTGGTTTTGTAGGTTTTGTGTTCAACTATAACTTAGGGATATGTACATGTTATTTGTATTTGAAGTAGAACTAGTTATTTATGAATTGCACAACACAGATAATTACACAATTTTCAGTTTGAGCTTTAATAAACATAATTCACTCAACGTTTTAGTCGACTACAATCAAGACCTTATGTGATAAGCTCACAACAATCGAGCAGTTATTATACTTCCAGGCAAAAGTCACCACAATATCTGCAAAATTTAGTACTGGGCCCTCCTTTCTCAGAGATACAGTAGATGTAGCTTCCTTGATTCTTATGCATGATCGTTCTTGTTCAATGGTATGGTGAACTGCCACCTTGCCCTTTTACTAGGGAATAGTATGCTCCACTGCGACCCAGAGAGAGGAGTTGATTGTGTGAGCCTTCTTCTACAGCTTTACCATTCTTGATAACAGCAATAGAGTCGGATTTCTGTATTGTTGATAGCCTATGTGCAACTACTATGCATGTTCTGCCATCCATCATCTTCTCAAGAGCCTCCTGAACTGAGCTCTCTGAGACAGTGTCTAGCGCACTAGTAGCTTCATCCAGTAGAAGAATTGAAGGGTTCTTGAGTATGGCGCGAGCAATCGCTATTCTTTGTTTTTGACCTCCTGATAGCTGAACTCCTCTTTCTCCACAGTTCGTATCATAGCCATCTTTCATTCCGCTGCAAAAAAGTGAAAAAAAAAAAAAATTCAAACAAGATTAATGCCTTGCATTTGCAGTTTTCATACAATTTCTGGATTGAGCCTAGTGGTTGCTTGTACCATGTAAATTCATCTGCATTGGCAAGAATTGCGGCCTTTCTTATTTCAGATTCTTTTGCATTCTCTTTGCCATACGCAATGTTTTCCCTAATGGTTCCAGCAAACAGAGTGGGCTCCTGGCTGACTACTGCAATATGAGATCTAAGAATCCTCAAATTGTAGTTCTTTATATCTTGTTTATCAATTAATACTATTCCCTTCAGTGGATCGTAAAATCTCTCTATGAGGCCAATGATTGTCGATTTTCCAGAGCCACTTGGCCCTACGAGTGCTATTGTTTTCCCTGCTTCAATTTTAAGTTTGAGGCCTTTGAAGATCATCTGATCAGGTCTTGATGGATATGCAAAGAAGACATTTTGGAGCTCCACATGACCCCTTATCTTTTTCTTAATGTCTGATCCCCATGTGCTATCAGGATCGATCTCACTTTTCCTGTCTAGTATTTCAAAAACCGAACAAACAGCATTGCCTCCTTTGGCTAAATCATTTGTCATACTTCCAGCCTCTGCAATTACATAAGCACTGAAAAGCAGTATCAGAAATGCTTGAAAGAGATGCTCCGGGGATATTTGCCCTTCAGTCAGGAGCCTTCCACCATACCAATAAGCTAATGCAGTAGAAGCGGTGTTAAAAAATTGAGCACTAAAGAGGCCGAATCCTGAAACCCATGAGTGTTTAACGCTCTCCTCTTTAGGACCTCTGAGAGTTTCTCTGAATAGCCCAAGTATTCTTTTCTGTGATGAGAATGCGGTTATTGTTCTGTGGTTAATGACAGCCTCACTTGCTAGTTGGCTTCCTTCCTTTTGGGCTTTTTGTGCCTTTCCAGCCATGCTTTTCATCAAGACACTCCTGGAATAATAGCTCCCAATGACTAATGGTTGCACTGCAATCATTACAAGGGAAAGGAAAAGGGCCTCCATGATAGAGCAAGTGATAATGCATATGCAAAAATTGAACCGAAACTTGCCTGGACCAGCAATGACATTCTGTCTCCAACCAAAGACCGAACCATATTGGCTTCAGTGGCTAATCTTGCACAAATTGCTGCACTTGTGTTCTCCTCATCATCAAACCATGCTATCTCAAAACTCATCAGCTTCCCTAGCAGTTTCTCCCTTACTCTTTTTGTCAACTTTTCGCCCATAACTGCAAAATTGTAGTGTTGGAGGAGACTGGTGGTGAAGTTGAGAGCAGCAATGCCTAAGAATACGAAGGACAAGATTTTGGATTTGTGCTTGATAGCAGACTTGTCAGTGCGGAAGTAATTTGATATGAGAGATCCTACACAGTAAGCATTTATTGGTTGAACTGCCCCAGAACCTATGGCCGCCAAACATCCAATCAAGGCTCTTCCCCATTCAGGTGCATTCATTTTCAGCAGTCGCCACTGAGAAGGAGCTGGATAGTTCCTTCGCTTCAAGTGATCTTCAACACTGTCATCATCTGGGTCATATGCTGCTGAATAAGAATAGGGGGTTCCTAGAGAGAATGCAGGGCTGAAAGGGTACGGTATTGGAGTGTTTTGAGCACTTGACCTCCTACTGATTGGGCTTGCTGCGACACTCATTTTGTACAAGTTTCTTCCATCGTATTGATGACTAAAATCATTAGGAGCTTCACTTTCTGTTGTCATGTGCTGCAATGTCACCATCCGAAAGTACTCCCCGCCTTGTCCATCGTTCAGTTGCATTAGCTCTTCATGGGACCCTGATTCAACTACTCTCCCTGCTTGAAGAACCACAATCAAGTTTGCTGTTCTGATTGTGGTAAGGCGATGGGCAATGGTGACTGTTGTCCTTCCTTTTGATGCCTGATCAATTGCCTCTTGCACTAATCTCTCAGACTGTGTATCAAGTGCACTAGTTGCCTCATCAAGCAGTAGGATTTTTGGGTTCCTGATCATTGCCCTTGCTATGGCAATTCGCTGCTTTTGCCCACCAGACATCTGGAATCCAAATTGGCCAACCTGGAAATGAACCGTGCTCCTGTTGTAAGTCATGAATCATTTTTGTTTTCTCATTTCAAGATAAAGCAAAGAGCATAAATAAACAACTTACTTCAGTTTCATATCCATCTGGCAGCTTAACAATGAAGTCATGAGCATTTGCAGCCTTAGCTGCATCGATCACATCGTCCATGGAGGCCCCTTCTTTTCCAAATAATATATTCTCCTTAATAGAGGTAGCAAAAAGTACTGGTTCTTGATTAACCAGACCCATCTGGGATCTTAGCCATTTTAGTTGTAGTCTTCTTATTCTGTATCCATCCAGGAGAATTTCTCCTTCGACAGGGTCATAAAACCTTTGAAGCAATGAAATAACAGTAGATTTTCCTGATCCACTGCCACCTACAAGACCAACAGTCTTTCCGGCTGGAATTGTAAGGTTCAGCCCTTGTAAGATTTGCGTATCAGGTCTTGATGGGTAACAAAAGTAAATGTCTTTAAATTCAATTTCTCCTCTTACATACGACAAAGCCTTCCCTTTCTTATCTTCTGAATCTATACTAGGTTTTCGATCAATCATTTCGAAAATACGATTAGCAGCAACTTTTGCTTCTGTAATTGAAGTCAGATTTGGAAGTGCACCCAAGATGCTCCTGCAAATGAAAAATTCAAATTATGAGCTTGAGGTTGAAATAGTCTCTCGAAAATCATTTTATTTGCATCTAAAGATATTGAATAGATGTAGTCTCAAACAAAGAGCAATTAACAAGAATATATGTAACTTACAGTCCCCCCATGATGACATTGATTCCAGCTACAAAAATTGAGCCACCTTTTTCTCCTTTCTCAGTTACTAAGTAAGTACCAATCCAAGCCTGAAAAGCCCAACCTACGTATATCATCCCCATGCTCCCCATCATCAAGCCCTTGGCAAAACCAACCTTTATTCCTAATTCCAGGGTCTTCTCAAGTGCTTGACTGAACTTTTCAAGCATATACCGTTCTGCCACATATGAGTATACAGTTCTTATCGAAGAAATTGATTGTTCTACTATCCCACCAGCAGCCGCATAAGATTCGATCATCTTCATTACTACATCCATCATGAGCTTACCAAATATAAGTCCAGGAACAATGAACATTATTGATAAAGGAAGAGCAGCTAGTGCAAGCTTCCATGACAGTATGAAGGAAACTACGAGGCAAAAGACGAACGTTGACATATATGTAAGGCAGTCTGGAATCTGCAATCACGAAAGATCCACTTTTTAATCAAAGTAAGGAGATATGGGAAAATTTATTTTGTTCTATATACCCTCTTGTATTTACAGGCCAATTCGCATTCGATATTTAATTGATTCAGGATTAAGATCGTTCTCCAGTCTTTTCATAATTTCTTTGCCAAAAGTGTGTATATATAGAAGTTTCATTATTCGTTAGTCCACATGATACATGCCTGGCCTCATACTAGGATACTAAAGAAGGATTGCATATACATAATTTCTTGAGATGGCTTGGACCAAGGCTTGAAATATCATAATTTCTTGGTACTAAATGAATAAGTTCTTAGTAGAAGGGGTTACTATCTATTAGATTCAGTTAGGAGGTTGAGGTTTGTTTATGTGAAAATATAAAAGGAGAGTGGTGGTGATCAAAAGCAAACCTTTTCACATATTGCAACTTGAATTGCATTGGCATCATTGGAGATGGTAGAGACAACTTGATAAGTTGTAGAAGAACCAGCTTCTTGGGTGTCAAAGAAACCAACTTCTTGTCTCAGAACAGATTTCAGATACTCTGTTCTCATTCGAGAAGTCTGTCTCTCAGCAGTTCTTGTCCAGCACATTCCTTCTGCGAATATCAAACCATAGGAAATAACTCAGGTTCTTTGTTTCCCTTTCATTAGTGTTCATACTTTTAGCCAAAAATAAAAATCCTGAGCTTAGTTCTTCAAAAACTTACCAACAAAAGCTGAAACTCCAACACCAATTGCAACATAGAGAAGCTTGAGTGAGTACTGTCAAGATGAGTTTTTTTAAATGTAAGTTGTAAAATTTGACATATTTTCAGTGCATTTGAATGCTGCTAAAAAATTCTTCAGTGAATTAAATTTTTTTCTGCTACTTTATGGGAATCCACCCTTATAATCACCCAAAAAGGCAAGATTTTGGTAAAAAGTGACCTATTAGTTTATTTATCGGAAAAAAAACAAAAAAAAACTTGCCTAGACACAAATAAGTTGGTTCACCATGAATCTAGTCCGGACAATAATAATCCTTTTTTTTTTCTTATGTGTAGTCATTGATGAGATGAGATGAGATAATAAATCTTACCATATCTACAGTATGATTAGACAAAGAGCTATCAGCCCTTCCATAGTCATTGATGACATGGCTAAGAACATACATTGTGAGAGGGTATTGCAACCCATCTCCAATGCTACCCAATGCCCCAAATACCATCAGCCACTTGTCGGTTCGATCTGCATACCGAAACATGCTATCATTGCCCCCCATTATGTACTAAGATAGTAATCACACTTTCTAACCTCTAATTAGCTTCATCAATTCTTAATTTGGACTTAGATTGCTTTTATATGCATTGTTAAGTAGTATTGGCTATAATTTAATTACTTTATTGCAGGCCTCTATCCCTCTAATTAGGCTATCATTTATGCCTATGCCAAGAGCATTAAGTTAATTGTAGCTTACAAAATTTGCCGGCACTGATTCCATATCTTGTTGATGGAATGAGTATTGGCATCTTTAAATTTAACCGGATCTTCATGTATGTTTCTTTGTTTATTGTTCATTTTGTCCTAATGTTGGTTATAATACCTGCTTAGAATTATTCTATGTCCTTATTGTTCAATGAAAGGATCAATCTTTTTTAAAATTAGTGAGTTCCGCACTATATTACTCATATTGGGTACAATTTAAATGAAACTGATGAAATTAAAACATGTATTATATTAATCTTCCGATAAGGTTAACTTAAAATGACTGTGGTGGACCCATTAAAACATAAAAATTGAAAAAAAAAAATCAACTTGTTTGCAAGACTGAAATGATGGTATATTTTTTCAATTTTTTTTTTTTATATTTTAGTGAATTTTACAGTTATTTTAAATTGATTTTATACGAAATTAATATGATGTCTTTTAATTCTACCAATTCTATCTATATTTTATTTAATATGAGTAATATACAAATTTTATAAAACTAAAAATGAGTTTTTCCTTAATAGAAAATGACGTTGATTTGGTGATTCTGAGGTATATTGTCTGAGTAGAATCACTCTGATCTTGGATTGCTACGTAGGGACGATGTCTCATTGTTTTTTCTTCGGATTTAAAGAGGATCCCATTTTGCGGTTGTTTTTATTCTCTGGTAAGAGATGCCATTAAAGAAAAATAAGAAACAAGAATGTTTACTGTCAAATTACTTTGAATGTGTCATTAAATACTTGGAGATCATACAAAATTTATTATTTATTCCCTTTTTTTCCTTCTTTTCTTTTTCACACTGCTATAAAACTCTCGAATATGATTAGCCGTCTTTCGGTACTTAGCAATGTCATTAAATTGATCCTTTTATATATGTAAAAATTCGAATAAATTCAAATTGCATAAACGGGTCAACCCAAAATCCGCAAACGGTTTGAATCATTCAGTATTATGTCATATAGTATGCTCCTCCTCCCTATACTTCATAGGAGTAATTACCATAAATCTAAAAGTTTAATCTAGTTGTAAGTAATATTCGAGTATTTTCGGTAAAAGTTTAAACTCAAGTATTTTATTCTTTTTCTTTTAATAAAAGAAAAAAAAAAGAATGATTATCCTTTCCAGCACATTTTGTTGTTACCAATAACATATATTATTCTACTGATGTATTAATTATATACATAACTTAATAAGAAAAATATAACGTGTATTTTTGGATTTTTTCAAGATTGATTTATTTTAGTTTTTGTGTAATTGATGATTGTCAATATCCATTATATGGTTCATAAGTTAAATAACGGGTTAATTTGGATCATAATTACTGAAATTATGGCTAAATATATAAAAGTAACTAAATAATTTTTTCGTAACACAAAAATTATTGAAATTAGTAATTTTATACACAAAAGTAATTATTACCGATTTTCAATAAAAATCAATGCCGAAAAGTATACATCACATGTCATGTCAACACTTTATATACACATAAAAATGTTTTTTATACCACATTATCATATGTATTGTCACGTCATCATGTTAGGTGGCAAAACAACCCTAAAAAACTGATACCTGGTAATACTAACATATCATCGGATGACATGGCAAAAAACATATTCATGTGTGCATAAGGTACTGACATACCATACTACATGTACTTTCCGACTTTGATTTTCACTGAAAATTGGTCATAATTATTTTTATTTATAATATTGTTAAATTCAATGATTTTTGTGCCATAAAAAATTTTTCCATTACTTTTGTGTAATTTAAACATAAATTCAATGATTATAAGTGAAATTAACCTGTTAAATAACCATAAAAGATATAATTTATTACTATTAATATAATTTGTTTATCTTAATAAAGTTTTTATATACTTCATCGTACAAATTAAAGAAGCAAAGAAATTTGGATGGGACGTTCTCTAGATGTCGCAATGTACATGTAATAATTAATCAAATTATAATATATCTTAAATTTTGGTTATACATGTGTGTATGTGGTTTTTAACATTTTTACAATATTTCTTATTAATATTAATATTATTGTAGTTGAAAATGAGTCTAAAAAATTTAGGACTAAATATTAAATTTTTAAAATTAAATTATAGCACTAAACTCAAAAAATAGATTGAGGAGGATTCTAACATTAGATTCATATAGAGATTGCAGTGGTCTCTTAAAAATTGGCTGATCTATTATCAACTCTATTTAATTTTAATGTGCTCATATCCATTCCCAAATTTATTTAGATTTATTCATTTACTACTTATACCCATTTCATATCTGTTCATTAATGTGTGGGTACTTGTACTCATATAATTCTCATTTAATCAATACATGAATTTATAGTCAAAACTATAGATTTTAATGAAATTGCAAGTTATAAAACAATACATGAAGTTATCAATACATGAATTTATGCTGACATAACATGCCACATGTATTTTTCGCGTTGGTCTTCATTAAAAACTGGTAATAATTACTTTTGCATATAATATTGCTAATTTCAATGACTTTTGTGCCACAAAATTTTTTATTATTATTTTTACGTAATTTAGACATAAATTTAGTGATTATAAGTGAAATTAACCTGTTAAATAACCATAAAAGATATAATTTGTTATTATTACTATAATTTGCTTATCTTAATAAAGTTTTTATATACTTCATTGTACATATTAAAGAGGCAAAGAAATTTAGATGAGACTTTCTCTAGATGTCGCAATGTACATGTGATAATTGATCAAATTATTTATAATATATCTTAAATTTTGGTTACACAAGTGTGTATGTGGTTTTTAACATTTTTACAGTATTTCTTATTGATAACCGGACTGGGCCTTGAGTTTAGGGTCAGAGCTTGGTCTCAATTATATGGATCTTATGCGCTATGGCCTAGCGACGCCGTTTCTCACAAGTCCGGTTAGGACATGAATTGAAGACTAATTTCCTACTTAGGGAAGACTTCCTATCTGGGCAGGAGTCTTCTTCTGGTAGGACTCCCATGGCCATCAATATTCCTAATGAAAATAGAACATTCACCCCTATAAATCAGTCATGATCATCAAGTATGGGATCTTTTTAGCTATTTTTTTTGCTAAACTCATCTTTTGTCATTTACTGACTTGACCGTCGGAGAGTCCCCTCACTGAAATATTCTTATTTAGAGGTTCTTCGAAGTATCAATCAGGATTAGCATACTAAAAGTAGTCTAGCATTTGTCAAGCTGTCATCATTTAGTGCAATGAGCGTGGACCTTCATCCCTATAAAGTCATTGATTCCGATGATGAGAACACCCAGGCAGCGAACGACATGAGTAACATAACTCCAGGCCCCCACTTACTAGTTTTTCAGCCTTTAGAGCCCACCCCCCAGGGTACTTCCACCAACCTCCCCATCATAGGATTGAATGTCGAAGCACCTAGGACTCCCATACCTGATCTCACCCCTCAGCTTGCTCAAGCTCTCCTTGCAGCTCTTTCACACCTAGTAGCCCAGCTAGCGCCCTAACCAACGCCACAAACCACTGGGACCAATGCCACCCTAACTCCTGAAAACCTGAACTTTGCACTTTAGAGAGAAGATGAGAGGTCCAAGATAACTCTAACTAGAGATGAGCTCGACAGGCTCATTGAAGAAAGAATGCAGCAAAAGTAAAGTTGCAGTGTGGGACATTACCGGGGATGATTTTCAATCCCCCCTTTCCAAAGCCATACTTTTTGCTCCCTTCTCGAACATAAGGCTACCCAACTTACCCAGATACAGTGGAAGCACAGACCCCAGAGAACACTTAGACCAATTCCACCACTCCATGTTAATTTACACTACTGAGGATGCTGCCCTTTATAAGATTTTTCTGCAAATACTGATGGAGTTTGCTCAGGTCTGGTTTAGGAACTTGCCAAAGCATTCAATAAATAGCTTCAAATAGTTCACAAAGATGTTTAAGGCAAAGTTTGTAGCTACCATTCCACCAAATAGGGTCTCAAGAGGCGAACCCTTACGCAGTTTTGTAAACAGATTCAATATGGTCACAATAGACATTCAAAATTTGAATTTTGAGGTTGCAATCAATACCATTAGTTGAAATACCAGGTGTCAAAACTTCAGTGATTCCTTAAGCAAGAAACCCCCTTATGATTTCATCGAGCTCATGAATAGAGTTCACAAATACATTCAAATGGATGAGGCTAGATGATTGAAGTACAGCGAGCAAGAGAAAGACAGTGACAATTCTCGAGGTGCAAGACAGGAGAGGGAGAGCTCACGAAAGAGTGACTCCTAAGCTATGAAAGGGGCAAACAAGTCATATGTGGTTTCGAAACCATATTTGGATAATCAAAAGGATGACCCCTTACTATGAAAAATGACTACTCAATAGAAACTTGAGTCACCTTGGCCGGCGCAAATTTTATCATGGATGAAGAAAACCTAGAGGTACCGTGGTCGAAGCCCATAAGAGAGGGCTCTAGCAGAGACCAAGCTTTGTACTGCACTTTCCACAAAGATAAAGGTCACAAAATCAATGACTACAAACACCTCAAGCATGAGATTGAATACCAAATCAAGAAGGGTGGACTCAAGCAATTCATTAAAGGAAGTAAAACTGAGGAGATGTGATCTCCCTTAAGGCAATCCAGTAGAAGAGAGGGCAGTAGTAGCAAAAAAGCTCAATCAGGGTAATTCATGTGATTGCATGAGGAAAGCATTACAACATGTTCGGCGATTCAAAAAAGAGGAAGGCAAAGGAGGTCTTTTCGCTGGAACCTAGCCCGCCTACCCTAATGGATGTCATCCAAGTTTTGGGGAAAGATGGGAGATATGTTCGATAGCCGTACAATGATGCACTAGTAGTCGAAGCAATAATCAAATACTTTTTTATACAAAGGATCCTAGTGGACATGGACAGTGCGGTAAACCTTATCACCCTATAAGCCTACAAAGCACTAGGAATGTCGAACCCTATGGAAGAAGTTATGATCCTATTGATTGGTATTTCGAGATAGCCCATCAAGGTCGAAGGCTCGGTTAACTTAAGCTTGCAGCTGGGAGATGACTCAATAGTTAGGCCTTGTATGTCATGTTTCATGGTCATGAATATGCTCCTATCTTATAATGTAAATTTTGGTCGACCTTTGTTGGTCAAGGTAGACGCTTACATTTCTATACAGAAACTAATTATGAAGATACTGGCACTAAAAGGGATAATCATACTACGAGGGAATAAAAATGTAGCAAGGGAGACCTACATTACTATGATAAAAGAGGCAAAACAAGCCTCCCAGTAGATGCAATGGATGTCCCAATCGATACTACTTGGAAAGCCAAACTAGTTGATCTGTTGCAAGAAATAAAGTTATTACCAGGGAAGATAGTAAAGATAGCCTTGAGAAAAACTAGTTCAGAAATTAAATCTCTATTGGTCGTAATGAAGACATACGTAGATGTGTTCACTTGGCAGCCATCAAGTATCATTGGCATCTCACCAGATGTCATTTCTCACTCGTTGAGCATATAGCCAAGTTGCAAGCCAATTAAGCAGAAAAAGTGCAATCATGCACCGAGCAACAGATAGCAATAAGCGAAGAGACAAACACTTTTCTAAGAAATGGATTTATAAGGGAAGTGTTGTACCTTAAATGGCTATCCAACGTAGTCTTAGTAAAGAAGGCTAATGAGAAATGGAGAATGTGTGTAGACTTCACTGATTTGAACAAGGCATGCCCTAAGGATAGCTATCCGCTATCAAACATAGATATGTTGATAGACTCAACATCTGGATTTAAAGAGTACGCCTTTCTAGATGCTTTGGTAGGTTACCACCATATCCCAATGAACCTAGAAGATGAGGAAAAGATAGCATTTATCATCCATATGGCAACATACTGCTACACAGTGATGCCCTTCGATCTAAAAAATACAAAAGCCATGTTTAAAGGCTAATGAACAAATTATTTGCTAGATAGATAGGTTAGAATATAAAAGTGTATGTAGATGACATGATAGTCAAGAGTAAAACTATGGGTGATTTGCCCAAGGAACTTAAGGAGACGTTTTCTACCCTCAGGAAGTTCAGTCTTAAATTAAATCCAAAGAAGTGTGCATTCAGGGTATAGTCTAGTAATTTCCTTGGCTTTGTGATCTCGAAAAAGGGGAATTAAAGCTAACTTAGTGAAAATTGAGGCTATTTTAAAAATGAAAGCACCAAAATCGATCAGGGAGGTACATATATTGAATGGGAAGATTACGGTGCTTGGAAGGTTTATCTCCTATTTAGCAAGGCGGTGTCTCCCATTTTACATGTCCTTGAAGAATCTGAAGAATTTCAAGTAAAGCTCAAAATGTCAGTCAGCCTTCGAAGCACTCAAAAACTTTTTAAGTTCCCCCCTCCCCACCCCCCACTACTCAATTAACCACAACCAAACAAGAACTTGTTCATATATCTATTAGTGTTAGAGGGGTTAGTAGGATCAATTCTGATCAGGGAAGAAAACACTCAGTAGTTCCTAATATACTACACTAGTAAGGTTCTTCGAGGAGCCAAGCTAAGGTATCTAATCTTTGAACAATTGGCTCTAGCCCTTATCAATTTTGCGGTAAAACTTTGCCCTTATTTCCAAGCATATACAGTGATGGTCCGAACCAAAACTTTACTCAAGAAGGTAATGCAAAAGCCAGAGGTATTGGGGAGGATAACTGAATGGATAGCTCACTTTGGAGAATTTGATGTCCAATACGAGTCTCACTCAGCAATGAAAGCTCAAATATTGGCAAATTTCTTTACAAAACTCTATGCTACCCCAACTAAGCTGGATAAAGAGGCATGAAAGTTATATATTGATGGAGCGACATCATTTGAAAGGGTAGGTGTAGGAGTCGTATTATCCAGCCTAGGAAGGAAGGGTATTCATAAGGGGCTTAGCTAGGATATCTTTCCCAGCATCAAACAATGTGGTGAAATATGAGGTGTTATACTTAGGGCTAGAGCTCACCCTTGAGGTAAAACCTGACTCTTTACTTATCCACCCTGCTTCATAGTTAGTTGTCAATCAATTGATAGGAAAGTTTGAAGCCAAAGAACAAATGATGATGAAATACCGAGACTTGGTATCAACCCTTTTAGCTCTACTAGAAAAGGCAAAAACTCGTGGATAATCGAATAAATACTTCGGGAGGAAAATAAGGAGGCTGACTCATTAGCCAAACAGGCATCCTCGAATAGCATAGTAAGGTCAAAAGATGTAGTGTGGGCCATTATCAGTCAGCCTTCTTATGAAACCTTTTTAGTTCAAATGAATGAACAGATGGATGGATGGCAATTGTCGATTTACTAATTCCTACAAATAGGCATCCTTCTAGAAAATCAGTTAGAAGTAAAGAAGGTGGTTTGGTGATCCAGTCTTTATTCCATCTTAGATGGAAAATTGTATCGTAGATTGTATTCTTATCCCTAATCATTGTGTCTGAGTACGGATGAAGGCAACTATGTGCTTAGGGAAATACATGAAGGAATTTGTAAGGTACATGAAGGAGCTCAAATAATAGCTCAAAAAGCCCTCCTACAGGGGTACTATTTGCCAAGTATGGAAACAGATGCTAAGGAGTTGGTGAGGAAGTGTAATAAATGTTAGCAGTTTAAAAAGATAATTCATTAGTAGTCAGTATGACAGACCCCAATATACAATCCTTAGCCCTTTGCACAATGGAAGATAGACATACTTGGATTATTTCCACTGGCAACATGATAGAGAAAGTTCTTAGTAGTGGCAATGGATCACTTCACTAAATGGGTTGAAGCTGAACCCTTGGCGACCATTACTTCGGTGAACATAATTAAATTTGCTTGAAAATCAATAATAACCAAGTTCGGGATCCCACACACTTTTATTATTGATAATGGCAAACAATTCGACTGTTAATCTTTCAGGGATTTTTGTGAAGTGTTGTACATCTAGCTCAAATTCACGTCATTTTACCATCCTTAATCGAATGGTATGACCAAAGTAAAAAACAAAATGATATTGACGGGGCTAAAAAAGAGGCTTGATGAAGCTAAGAGCCTGTGGATAGATGAGCTAAACAGCATCCTGTGGGCATACTGAACTTCACCTTAGTCACCAACGAGAATAACTTTTTTCTCTCACCTATGGTGTGGAGGTATTTATCCCCTATGAGATAGAAATGTTGAACCTGAGAATCAAGCGCACAATAAAGAGGCAAATGAGGAGTCATTGTTATATTACTTGGACATGCTTGAAGGAAAAAGGGAACAAGCCCAGTCCATATAGCCATCTACAACACAGTAAATGGCGTCTTACTGTAATCGAAAGATAAAGCCTTGGACTTTTCGTGTAGGTGAGCTTATCCTAAAGAAAGCTATTGAAGCATAAACAGCTGCAGGGGTTAGCAAACAGTCCTAATTGGATTGGTCCATTCGAAGTACATAAAGTAGTCAACTTTTATGTGTATAAACTCAAAGATATGATAGGAAAGGTACTACTGCACTCATGGAATATTTCTAACTTAAAGAAATATCATCAATAACCCTATCAGAATAAGCATGTTTGCCAAGAGCAGTTTGATAAAGCTCATAGGCATTTTTGCCAGGAGCCTTTAAGCTCAATCAGGCATGTTTGCCAGGAGTAGTTTGATTAAACTCATAGGCATGTTCACTAGGAGCCCTTAAGCTCAATCAAACATGATTCCTCATAAGCAATTTGATAAAGCTCATAAGCTTGTTTGCTAGGAGCCCTTAAGCTCAATGAGGAATGTTCTCCAAGAGCATATTGTAACACAACCCCATTAGACATGTTCGCCAAGGGAGAATTGTACTAAGCTCAATTAGGCATGTTTGCCATTAGCATATTTTGTATTTTATAGTTCAACATTTTATCCACAAGCCTTATATTCTTCTCAGGAAGTTTCACAAGCATGACTTCATATAATAGCTCAACTCGACAGCTTAAGCCATAAGCACCCATATTAATAAAGAAAGCTCAGCTTGGTAGCTTAAGCCAAGAGCATTTTTAGCACTTAGTCACTTATTTATATTTTTAACATTTCATTGGATTTTTCCTCTATAAGGACCTCATTATGCTCATACTACTTACAAAAGGCTCGTAAAAAAAAGTGAAAGATGACAAAACTGGGAATAGCAGAGTTCAAATCAAAATAGTAAGCCATCAATAAAGAGCACTTGATAAATAGAGCGAAAAAATAAAAAGAGAGCTCAGAATGAAACAAGGAAAAAACACTTCCATTATAAATATTTTTAAGAACAAGTACAGAGAAAGATGCCTCAAAGGCTACAAAAAGCAAATACAAGGAAAACCCTACTCCTTATCAAGGTCAATATCATCGATCCAAACAAAGTTCTCCTGAGGAAACTTACCCTTCATAATCTGGATAATCTTGTTACCATAAGCCACAGCCTTGTCCATAGTAAGATCGTCCATTTTCTCTTCCATCTCGGATATCCTCTTCTCAAACGAGGCAACCTTGCCTTCTAGCCCAGCCTTCTCGATCTAGTATCTCTCTAGCTCAGCCTTAGAGGCTTGACACTCTTTCTGTGCCTTGGCAGCAAAAGCTTTTATCTTGGTTAGCTTATGATCGGCCTTCTTGGCTCCTTTGTGGACTAGCTTCTCTACCTCATTGACCTTGGCTTCAAGAGTAGTTGCCTAATCTTTCCAGCCAGTGGCTGCCTGCTCGTCCTCCTTTAGCTTCCCAATAAGTTTGGTAGTAATCCTCTTCTCCCCCCTTATAAGGCCTAGAAACCTATTCAACTTGCCCGTCACATCAATGGAAAGGATTGGACTCTGCGTGGGGAAACATGTTAAAAAAACACAACACAACCAACAAAAAGCAAATTCAAAAAGTCATACCTCGACCTAATGCCTCCCCATAACAGAAGACAAATAGTCCACTCTCAAGTTGATGAAGGAGGACACCTCATCTAAAACGCAAGTCAACAGGGAGCAAAAGCTACTGAACTTGGGATTTGTCAAGCTATAGGCAGAAGGGTTGGAGAGCCATCGCCCCCAAACTTCCCCAATCATTTTGTTGACCTTCTTACTCTATTCTGGGGAGAAAGGTGCTGACCTCTGCTCAGAAGCTTGGGAGGAAGATGAACCAAGAAGAAGGTTAGATGGTTGACCCATATTAGGTAAGGGGTTAACTAAAGAGGTAGGAGAGGTGTTAAAAATTGTTATGGCATTTGAAAGGCTATTTGGTGGCAAGCTCATAATAGTTGATTCTTGATTCTGGCCTGGAGTGGTAGTGGTAGATCCCATCATCGCAGTAGCCGTAGTAATGAGAGAGTTAGATGTCAAAGTAGAAGTATGCTCCTTGCTTGAGCAGGCTCGGTACTTGTAGGTTGGGACCCCCATCCCCCCCCTCAGCTCTCTTGGCCTTGACTTTGTCATTGAAATATGGTTTCCTGGCTCTTTTCATATCTATAAAACAATAACATAATGAAAACAATTAGAGTTGGTACTGCGCCAGGAATCAATGAATATACCTTGTGTTTCAGTCGAGGGCTCGAAGGAGGACTTAGGGTCTAGATATTCATAAATATCAATCTTGACTCGGGAGAGCTCTCTCTATCGAGCCAAGATTCTCTCCTCAACTTGGGTTAGCATCACTCACTATTCATTCATGTTCATGGACTGTCCCTAAAAAGTGTGGGTAGGGAATTCCTCTTCACCCTTTATGACAAAGAAATGGTGTTTTCAGTTCTTAAGGGAGTTTGGCTTCTCGAAAAAAATGTTGCACCCTGGTTGGATGTATATATAGCAATGGTCTTCGATCATGTTCTTGAGACTGACCACATAGGTTGCTTTGAATAAATATACAGTAAGGGTCAATCTCATTCTCCATTATCCAAATCTGTAGAGCTGTGAGTATGAACAAGGCATTCATATGTAATTGGCTCATTGTGAGATCGTAATATTTCAAAAAGAAGGTTTTAAAGCGGGTTAAAGGGATAGTGACCCCAACTCGGATATTGGCTTCGTAAAGGACGAGTTTCTTTTTATCATTAAAGTTGTAATTGGCAGGAATATGAAAACTAGGAGCTAAGAGTTAATATCGTAAAGGGATTCCTAACTTGGCTTTTAAGTTAGATAGCTTGGCCACCTTGATAGATGAATTGATGTCAAGTACTCAGGGGTTAGACCTTGGTAGTCTCCTTGGTTTGGGGTGTCTAGCCTCTGGTCATTTGACATTGGGAGAAGTTACAGGAGCAATTTCAGGGAAAGGGTAGAACTTTGAGGAGTTGTTTGAAACTTAAAAAGCTCTATGGGAGTGTTATATGGGGATGAATTAAAAGTAGAGGTGCTCAGGGTACTATCATCTAGTAGTTTATCAAAAATCCTAATTTTGCTAGAATCTAAAGACCCACTCATTTTGCGATAAAAGAAAAAGCAAAATAGAAAAAAGGCTAAAGTGAAAAAAGAGGAAGAAAAGGAGTAAGAGGGACTGACCTAAAATTTGGAGTAAGCAAATCTGAAGAGGTTCAAGGGAGTTATATACCCAAGAAATAGAGAATTCAAGTAGGAAAATGATAGTGAAAAAAGGTGAAAATGAAGCAATTTGAATGGTATTTATAGTTGGGGCAAACCATTGGATCAGAAAAAATTGGGTGGTGTAGATTTTACCAATGTGTGTGAAATTAATTACACTGACAAATATGTATGGGATTCAAGGAGATGCAATTATGGCTCTATAATCATAAGAATCAAAGGGACTATAATTATCATTGGTACGAAAACCGAAGCATCACCTTGTTCTTCAAAAATCAAAACAGTTGTATGGCTTGGGGGAGCAATTAAAAATGTCACGTCAAGTTTGGACTAGTATCGACATAAATTTCTCGCACTTTAGAGGGTACCTATGATAAACGGACTAGGCCTTGAGTCCAGGCCCAGAGCCTTGGCCTCAGTTATATGGATCATATGCGTTATGGCCTAATGATGTTGTTTCTCACAAGTCCGATTAGGATATGGATGTTGGGATTTATCGGTTACATACATCTCATACATAAGCGAAATTTAAAATTTTTAACCCATATTACTGATCTTGCCATGAATTTACAATATTCATATTATAAAGAATAAGAAAAATCACCTTTGATTTTTGTTGTACAGTTGTTTTTCCTTCGCACCGGGTTGTCGCAAACCACAGTGTCCAAAATCGAACACCTCCAATGAGTAATCCACACCAGAGAATGATAGAATGAACCAAAAATTGGGAGAGAACAAGGGGCTGGCCAAAAAAATCCCTTGAGTTAGCAAGGGAGGTGGCGGCTAGGGTTTTTGGAGGAGAGAAAAACTATTTCTCTTAATTGTTCACTTAACCCTAATTTCCACATCACTTGAATTTTTATAGTTAGGTTAAAATCCAACTTCATAATGTGATTGGGCTCTTTAAAATTGCTGGAGAATTATTAATTAGGCTTCTGAAATTATTTATAATTATTTGGGCTCAATTAAATCCAATTTAAACCCTTTCACAAAAGACTATGCACAAAACCCACAAACTAGGCCCTATGTACATATACTTAGATTTAATTACCCAAATGAATTCCAAATCCAACCAAATTAAATATGTAGGCTCCATAACACTTATGTAACATATTTAATTTATTTTGGTCCAATAAATAGGCCTCTAAGGCCTTCTGTCTTGGAGTTGGCGTGTGGCCCTTCTTCAGGAAGGCTTCTGTGCCAACTTCATTTCTTTGGCCCTTTATAATTCCTCCAATAGACCTATTAATTATTATATCAGCCCTATAACACTTATAGTCCAATAATAATTAATTATGAAATACATTATTTCAATTAGGTCCAATTTTGCAGAATATTTTCTTAAAAGTTCAGCGAACAATTTTACTTGATCATAATTAATTAAACTCTTTAATTAATTATTATCTTATTCACTTCTCTATCCCCATAATAATATCAAATATTATTATCCTTTTCATTTTATCATTTTATCCTTTTTTCTCTATATGTGTGTGACCTATTGGGTTCCTATCCATATTGGCAGTATAATATGTAATTGTGAGTTCTATTCAAAACCCACATGATTTAAATTCCTTTAAATCATTTTATCAATCCCTATTGATATTCTTGATATATTATTATACAAGTCATGATTGGCCTCTAGCTAGGCATCATGACTACCCAAATGTCAAGAAAGTCAAGTGGTTTGACTATACCCTTCCATAGAAACAGTTATCGTGCAATTACTCCTTTCACCACTCTTATCTCAATTAGATTCTGAGTATGGATTTTTGTCAACTCATATAAATCTAATCACGTATGTTCTATTAATTTAACCATTGTTCCCAAAATGCCCTCCATGGATCTCTATCCATCTTGGCATATTACTCTGGCCAGAGATTCTCTGAACAAGGCAATTATAGAATCATACGAGATAACTTCCCTTATTAAATCTGGGATGGTGAATCCTTTGTCAATCACTCAACTATCTTCAAGTAGGTCATGATATATCCAATCTCCTAACTATGTTCACTCCCAGTTTGAAGTAATTAGTTATGGAGTCAAAACATACCACTTGCTACTTAAGATAACTCTGGTGATCTCAAGTCTAAGGATACTTGCACAACTGCTATGAAGAGATTCCTCACTGATATAGATTTAATATCCATGTGAGGACTCTCTATGTAGGTCTCCAATGAACTTGTTCTTCTAACAAGCATCCACATGTTAACTTTGATTATCTTCCATAATCACAGTTATGAGAACCACTGCTTGAACAATTCAAGAAGCATAACATGTGCTAGTTTGTTCGAATTAACAATATCCTTATTTTGTTAATTCTATGACTAGGGATATTTAGATATTAACACATTTGAATGCAATAGACATCTCATATCATGAACACTTTCATGATTGCCTTTGCACTGTGTTTATAATATCTAGGACTTCATTTATTAATTTAAGATTTACAAACTCATGTATTTAAACATAGCATTAATAAATGAATGATGCCTTTTATTAAGAATATAAATTTATACATATGAAAAACATCCCTATTTCATGGGCTCTAGGGCATACTCTCTAACAATCTCCCACTTGCACTAGAGCCAATCACTTATATGTCTCAGACCCATGCTATTTATATGGTGATCGTGCTTCATCTGGGAAAGTGCTTTAGTGAGGGGATCCACCACATTATCATCTATAAGACCCTTTCTATTTTCACATCATTTCTAGCTACTATTTCCCTTATGAGATGGTAGCATCTGAGAACATGCTTAGATCGCTGATGAGACCGTGGTTCCTTTGCTTGCACAATGGCTCCATTGTTGTCACAATATAAAGGAATCGGATCAACAATGCTAGGCACCACTCCTAGTTCAGTTAAGAACTTTTTAATCCAGACTGCTTCTTTGGCTACTTCTGAAGTAGCAATGTACTCAGCTTCCGTCGTGGAATCAACAGCTGTTTCTTGTTTGAAACTTTTTCAACTAACTGCTCCTCCTCCCATTATGAACACATAACCATGGAAACTGGCATCTGTATACCTATTTACTTCCAAACTACCCTCTCTATATACCAAGAATATATCCTTAGTCTTTATCAAGTACTTAAGAATATTCTTTACAGTTGCCTAGTGTTCCTCTCCAAAATTGGATTAGAATCTGCTTGTGACACTCAAAGCAAATGCTATATCTAGACGTGTACATAACATAGCATACATGATAGAACCAATTATAGATGCATATGGTATTCTATTCATGCTCTCTCTATCCTCTAGTGTCTGCGAACACATAGACTTAGAAAGGCGTTTTCCATGCACCATAGGTATAAACCCTTTCTTAGAAAGATCCATATTAAACCTTTTCAATACTTTATCTATATATGTACTCTGAGAAAGACCTAGCAACCTGTTGGATCTATCTCTATAGATCCTTATTCCCAGAATATAGGATGCTTCTCCAAGGTCTTTCATGGAGAATTGCTTGGATAACCATATTTTAATAGATTGGAGAAGAGAAATGTCATTTCCCATGATCAATATGTCATCCATATATAGAACTAGGAAGACAATTGCACTCCCACTGACCCTTTTATACACACAAGGTTCATCTTTATTCTGTGATAAACCAAACTCTTTGATTGTCTCATTGAATCGTAAGTTCCAGCTCCTAGAGGCTTGCTTCAATCCATAAATGGATCTTTAAAGCTTGCATACCTTTTCGCCATTTCCTGATGTGAACCCTTCTGGTGGTGTCATATACACATCCTTAGTAAGATTTCCATTAAGGAAAGTTGTCTTCACGTCCATTTGCCAAATCTCATAATTATAATGAGCTGTAATGGCTAAAAGTATTCTTATAGACTTAAGCATTGCTACAGGAGAAAAAGTTTCGTCATCGTCAATACCTTCTTTTTGACGATAACCCTTTGCTACGAAGCGAGCTTTATAGGTAACTATATTACCTTCCATGTCAGTCTTTTTTTTGAAGAACCATTGGCACCCTATGGGTTTTATCCCTTTAGGTGGTTGAGTTAAAGTCCATACTTTATTCTCATACATGGAGTCCATTTCAGACTGCATAGCCTTAAGCCATAAATCACATTTTGAATTGTTCAAAACCTCTTGATAGCTTGTAGGCTCATTGTCCTCTACTACAGTTATGTCTCTATCCAAATCAATGTGAAATCCATATCTCACATGGATAGAACGCATCCTAGTAGATCTTCTAAGATTTTGTGTATAATCAGGTTCAACTACAATCTCATCATTATGAAATTCAGTTTCGGGTTCAATCGGTTGATCATTTTCTATATGTGGGTTTTGAACTTCACCAAGTTTAAATTTACTCCCACTGTCCTCTCGTAGGAGAAATTCTCTTTCCAAGAAGATAGCAGGCCTTGAAACATTGTTTTAAGGGATGATAGAAATAATATCCAAACGTTTCTTTTGGATATCCCACAAATAAACAAATGTCAGACTTAACATCCAGTTTATCTGACATTGTCCTCTTCACATAAGCAGGACAACGCCATACTTTCATATGAGAAAGCGTGGGTTTCTTGTTATTCCACATCTCATATGGAGTAACATCAATCGATTTACTAGGAACTCTGTTTAACACATAAACAGCAGTTTCTAGTGCATATCCCCAAAAGAATTTAGGCAAGTCCGCTCGGCTCATCTTTGATTGAACCATATCCAATAGTGTTTGATTTCTCCTTTCAGATACACCATTGTGTTATGGTGTATATGGTGGAGTCCATTGAGATAAAATCCCATTATCTCTAAGATAATCCTGAAACTTTTGGCTTAAGTATTCTCTACCTCGATCTTCAAGTAGGTCATGATATATCCAATCTCCTAACTATGTTCACTTCCAGTTGGAAGTAATCAGTTATGGAGTCAAAACATACCACTTGCTACTTAAGATAACTTTGGTGATCTCAAGTCTAAGGATACTTGCACAACCGCAATGAAGAGATTCCTCATTGACATAGATTTAATATCCATGTGAGGACTCTCTATGCAGATCTCTAATGAACTTGTTCTTCTAACAAGCATCCACATGTTAACTTTGATTATCTTCCATAATCACAGTTATGATAATCACTGCTTGAACCATTCAAGAAGCATAACATGTGCTAGTCTGTCTGAATTAACAATATCCTTATCTTGTTAATTCTATAACTAGGGATATTTAGATATTAACACATTTGCATGCAATAGACATCTCATATCATGAACAATTTCATGATTGCCTTTGTACTGTGTTTATAATATCTAGGACATCATTTATTAATTTAAGATTTACAAACTCATGTATTTAAACATAGCATTAATAAATAAATTATGCCTTTTATTAATAATATAAATTTATACATATGAAAAACATCCCTATTTCATGGGCTCTAGGGCATACTCTCTAAAAATGGATTGAAGACTAATTTCATACTTAAGGAAGACTTCTTATCTGGGCAGGAGTCCTCTTCTGGTAGGACTCCCGTGGTCACTAGGATTCCTAATGAAAATAGGACATTCACCCCTGTAAATGAGTCATGATCATCAGGTGTGGGATCTTCTTAGCTATTTTTTTCTACTAAACTCGTCTTTTGTCATTTACTGACTTGACTGTCAGAGAGTCCCCTCATTGGAATATCCTTATTTGCAGGTTCTTCGAAGTATTAATTAGGATCAACATACTGAAAGTAGTCTAGCATTTATCGAGTTGTCATCATTTGGTATGGTGAGCGTGGACCTTCATCCCTATAAAGCCATTAATTCCAACGATGAGGACACCCAGGCAGCGAACGACAGGAGTAACACAACTCCAGGCCCCCACTTACCAGTTTTTCAGCCCTTAGAGCCCACCCCCTAGGGTACTTCCACCAACCTTCCTATCATAAGACCGAATGCCGAAGCACCTGGGACCCTAATAAGTGTGAATTATACTATGTTTTTAGTATAGTTTTAGGTGTTTATGTGAGTCAATTTAGTCTTAATTAGTTGGTGTTTGGTTTAATTATTTAGTTTATGTGTTTTTAAGGCTAATTATTAATTTTGATTTTTTTTCAGGGCCAAATTGAAGAAAAAAGGGCCTAAAGTGCAAAAAGGAGGAAGTTAAGGGCAAAAGTGGAATTTAAGGGAATTATGGCTTTCACTCAAGGAGAGCAGCCATGCATCACTCGGTTGAGTAATTTGGCACTCTCCAGAGTAAGATTTTCACTCATCCAAGCAAAGTTCACGTAAAAGGCAGTAGGATTTCACTCTCCCGAGTGGAATTTCCATTCTCCCGAGTGCAAAGCTCACTCTCCCGAGCATGAACTCCACTCTCCCTAGTGCAAGGTCCACTCACCCGAGCATGAACTCCACTCTCCCTAGTGCAAGGTCCACTCACCCGAGTAACTCTCCTATTTAGGTGATTTAAGTCTTCCTATTTCAATCAAATACAAATTCTTCTATGAAAGGAAGTAAAAAGAGACGTAAACTACTCTCGGGAAGGCTATTTAAAGAGTTGAAGGCATCAAGTTGAGGAGAGACTTTTACCTTACGAGTTTTTAGTATAGTTTTTCAATATTCTTTGGCTTAGGTTTAATTTTGTATCAACTTTATTCTATTTTGCTTTAACTTTTAATATGAAGTGCATGTAATTTCCTTTAACTTTTGCTAAAGGATACTTGAATCCTTACTCGTGTATTGTAATGACCTAATTTGTGCTTAATGTGATACAAGTTGATTATTTCTCGATTTTATGCAAATTCTTATCTTTGATCATCTATAATTTAATTGTTAACTTATTTGAATTAATAGTTGACAATTGGTTTGAACATGATTATTGGTTTGCATGCTCTTAGGTTAATTTATTAGTCTCAATGCATGATTATGTCCTGAGTTAAGGTATAGTGGTGTGTTAGTCTTAATAGATTAAGATTAAGAAAGGTTGAAACCAAGAATAGATGAAAGTTAGATTTACTTGCAAAAGAATTTAATAGACATCTAGGAGATAAAATCAGATCTTTATGCTAAGTGTTGAATTATTCTTAAAAGGAAAGTTTAATGCTTATGAATGATAATCTTGATGTAAGTTATCTTGCCTTATTTATCTGATTTCTTCATAATCACTTGTATTCCCTTTTTATTAAGTCATTGCAATATACGATTAAGGTGTATAGTCCTTTAGCAGAAGTTGCCTTTAGTATTAAATTTTAACAACTTTAATTGATTGCTTTGTTTAATTTGTTTAAGTTTTATTTACTGAATCTTTCATCACCATCACAAACTTGGGATTTTTTTATTCTTTACACACATTATTCACCTTAAAATCTGAAACAAGTTACATTCATCACAGTTTCCCTTGGGTACGATATTCAGGGTTTTAATCTTTATTTTCCTATATTACTAGCCAATCTAGTACACTTGCTAGACACCGGTTAGACCCCTATACCATGTCTCACCCCTTAGCTTGCTCAAGCTCTCCTTGCAACTTTTTCACACCTAACAGCCTAGTCGGCACCCCAACCAGTGCCACAAACCACTGGGACCAATGGCACCTTAACTCCTGAAAACCTAAACTCTGCACTCCAGATAGAAGATGAGGGGACTAGGATAACTCTAACCAAAGATGTGCTCGACAGGCTCATTAAAGAAAGAATGTAGCATAAGCAAAGTCGGAGTGTGGGACACTATTGGGATGATTTTCAATCCCCCCTTTTCAAAGCCATACTTTTCACCCCCTTCTCGAACATAAGGCTACCCAACTTACCTAGATAGTATAATAAAAGCATAGACCTTCGAGCACACGTAGACCAATTCCACCACTCTATGTTAATTTACACTACTAAGGATGCCGCCTTCTACAAGATTTTTTCACAAATGCTGATTGAGTCCGCTTAGGTCTAGTTCGAGAACTTGCCTGAGCACTCAATAAAAAACTTCAAGCAGTACGCGGAGATGTTTGAGGTGAAGTTCGTAGCTGCCATTTGACCAACTAGGGTATTGGCGAACTTGCATCAAGTAGTCCAAGAAATAGGCAATCCTTTGTGCAGTTTTGTGGATAGATTCAATATGGTCATAATGGACATTCAGAATTTGAATTTGTAGATTGCAATCAATGCCCTCAATTGAAACACCAAGTGTCAGGACTTCAGTGATTCCTTGAGCAAGAAATCCCCTTATGATTTCACCGAGCTCATGTGTGTATGTGGTTTTAAATGTTTTTACAGTATTTCTTATTAATATTAATATTAATATTATTGCAGTTGAGAATGAGTCTAAAAAAATTTTGGACTAAATATTAAATTTTTAAAATTAAATTATAGCACTAAAATCAAAAAATAGATTGAGGAGTATTCTAACTTTAGATTCATATAGAGATGGCAATGGTCTCTTAAAATTTGGCTGATCCGTTATCAAATCTATTTAATTTTAATGTACTCATATCCATTCCAAATTTATTTAGATTTATTCGTTTACTATTTATACTCTTTTCACATCCATTCATTAAAATGTGCCGGTAATTGTACTCATATAATTTTCATTTAATCAATACATGAATTCATAGTAAAAATTTTAAATTTTAATAAAATTGCAAGTTATAAAACAATTAAAAAAATAAAAATCTTAATTTAATAAATCTTCAATATCTAAATAAAAAAATTTTGTGAAAATTTTATAAATTAAAAACTGTACATAAATGTCATACCAAATTAAAATAAAACTTTCAAACTGAAAAAAAAAAATTAATGCATAGTTGAAGTTAAATGAATTTCAACTCTTGACTTCTTAATTTTTCAAGAGTTTAAATTTTCACTAGCACCTATAATTTTAAATTAATTTTCAAATAAATAAATTTAAACGGAGTGGGTATACACCTTTAACTATTATTTACGACTAAATATATAAACATGCTCGAATAGTGAGTATTTGAAATACTAAACCTGCACCCTACCCAAACCTATGGACGAGCATGAATCGGTTAACCGATTCATTAATAATTTTTTTAAACCAGTCTATTATTATTGGTTAACTGCTATATCGGTTTGGGTTTTTAACTTGGTTTTTCGGATCGATTTATTAGTTAACCATTAAAAAATTTTAATATATAAATTTAATAAATTATGCAATTTATCATATTATTTTTAATATCTAAAAATGCTTTAAAAATTAAAAAAGTACTAATTAAATACAATATCCATTAAAATAATCAAAATAAAAATAAAATTTCCATAATTAATTATAAAAATTAAAAATATTCAATATAAAACTAACAACAGAACGCTAATTATGCACATAATTTTAATGTTTATTTACTAAAAATATATATTTTACAAAATTATATATCATAATATTTATAAATTACACAAAAATTAAAAAATATAAGTGTAAAATATAATTCATAAAAAATATATATATTCGGTTTCGGATCGGTTAATCATCGATTTTTAAAGTAAAAATCATAAACCTAAAATTTTGGTTCGATTAACCTAAAAATTGATTCGATTTCGGACCGATTTTTCTGTTAACCATGCTCATCCCTACCCAAACTTGCAATGAATTTTATTTTTAATATGCAAATCCGGCCAAACTCATTTATATGACCCTTAATAAAAGAGAAAGAACATATTAGGAATCTCTAGATTCATATGTATATTTCCATATGTTTATGTCAATTCAGCATATTATTATTGGCATATTTATTTATAATGGAACAATTAACTAATATCTATCCAATATACTTGTTCTTAAAATTAGGGTTGGACAAAAACACAAAGAAAATCGTTAAATCGATTTAAATAATTGAATTCAAATTGATTTTAATAGTTAATAAGTTCAAATGAACATAAACATGGACTTTAATTTTTAAAATTATAGTTAATAGATTTAAACTTAAGTCTTGAGTTAACTGATTTATACGTAATTTAATAATATATATGGATATAATTCTCATATATATCTATATCTTGTTCTAATATTAAAAAGTTGATAACTGATCAATTAATATTTATGTAATTTTATTTTATTATATTGTTATTAAATTTGAATGGTTTTTATTTTATATTTAAAACTTGAAAAATTTTATATTTTAATCTAATAGATGAATTGAATCTCTTTATATAAAATTTATATTTAATTTTTTTAATGGTTAACCAATAATTAATAGTTAACTGACCATATCTAATGGTCAATCCATTATTAATGCACCGAACTTAGATTTTAATTTTGAAAATTCAACTTCAATTGATTGAATTTGAAAAATAAATTATGAACTGATTAATCAATCTATTACTCACCCTATTTAGAAGAAGTTGGTCTTTTATAGGTTTAATTTAATGTACACACTGCACCTTTAGTACACGCTATTTTTGGACCCTTGATTAGAAAGTAAGAGATCTAAGCCATTGAAAAATATAAGGCAACCTGATGGACTCGTAAGACGTTCAATAAAAATTAATAAATAACATAAACTTTTACACTTTTTTGTGTAATGAATTTACAGCAAAAGTACAACAAAAAGTAAAGAATTGAAATAATTTTCAATAAAATGTATACGGTAAGATATAATTCAGAAATTTATAAATTTTTATATTATTTTGAAATTTTGATATTTTAAAAATTAAGTATTATTATTTTCTTAAAAATTCGAGATAATTCGAAACAGTTCTTATAAAATTTGGTATAGCTTGGTTTGGTATTTAAATTCTTTTAATACTAAACAATACAGTATAATACAATCCGATATTATATTACTTTTAGTTAAATGATACTAAAAGTAAATAAAATTAATTGATAAGATGCTTTTATACTAATATAATTATATGAATTGGTAAATTTTATTATATGTAATAATTGTATATAATTATATTATTTAGGGTTAATTACAAATTAAGACCCAAATTATAAAATGTTTTTCAATATTGGAACTAACATTTGAAACTTTACAATAGTAATTCTCAACTTCGACTTCTTTTTTAATTGAGGGACTCCATCGCTATTTTGATGGAGTCTCTCAATTAAAAGGGGAGTCGAAGTTGGATATTGATATTGTAAAGTTTCAAACATTAATTTTGACATTGAAAAACACCCTATAGTTTGAGCATAATTAACCCTATTATTTATTTATATACTCAAGTACTCATATAGATATTATGATAAAATAGATGAATACTAGTTGAGTGACACTAAAAGTAAACGAAATTAATTGATAAGATGATTATATATTATATATAATTACATTATTATATATAATAACTATATATAATTAATTATTAATTTACATACTCGTATGGGTATTGTACTAAAAATAGATTAGTACTAATTAAGTGATATTACGAATAAATGAAATTAATTGCTAGGATGATTATTGTAATACCCTACTTTCATTCATGATTTCTATACACCGTATGTTATTACTAACGATGTCACATGTTTACTAGTCATTAGGTATAAATTTTGGCAGCATAACGGCTTGTAAACCATGCTAACTAAACCTGCAAATTGACAAATTAACACTCCCAAAAGCAACCTTCACCTCCAATACTCCAATAACAAGCATAACACTTCTAAAGTTAACCATCAATTCTCAACACAACAGAATCATAAGATTTCATGCACATATGCTCTAATATAAATAGGTTTACTTTTAATTTGCATCCACAACACAACACAATACATTATTAGCCACGTATATATGTCATTCCATCTCGCCTTCTCCAAGTCCTTAGTTAGTTGTCCCTACACGTAGTCAACAAACTACGCGTTAAGTAACATTGTTACCTAGTGATGGATATAACTACATAAAATTTTATTTTTTTAAATTTATTTGTATTTTTATTCTCATTTTTAAGTTATAGTTAATCCTTATTGACTTTATTATTATTTTCTTATATTTTCACCTTTCTACTAATTTACCTCTCTTATTTAAAATTTTGGTATTTATTTACACCTATACTCATGCTTTTTTATTTAATTACATAATAGTCATTGTCTAGTACTTAATTTGTTTATTCATTTTACTTTCATTATAATTTATAAATTTAGTCTTACCAAGCTTATTGATAATATAATTCAAAATGTCAATATTGATTAATTTTTTTCCTTATTTAACTGAATAAAGTTTTATCTTTCTTAACTCCTTAATTACTCTTGAATGTTTTAAGTTTTTCTATTTTTCTTTATTTTCTTATTTTATCTACAGAAATTCTTATTTAATACAAATTTCATTATTAACTTTGATTTAGAGTAAAACTTCATTTTACGCTTTAGTGTTTCCATTCTTTTCAAAATTATACTTAAACTTCCATCTTTTGTTAAATCTCCTTTAGGTCTTTAACCTTTATCAAAATAACATTTTAATCTTATTTTTCCTCAATATTACGTCTTAGTCATGTAATTCTCTAAATTACCATCTAAGTCTTTTCTCTAACTAAATCAACATTTGTGTCATCCCTTTTCTTGTAATTACTATTCTATCCTTTATTTTTTTTAAACATTTTTCACAATAAAATTTTATTTCCTTTTATTTTAGTCCTTAAATTCACTTCCTTTGCCCAAGTTACAGTTTTGTCCCGATTGTCTCAACTTTTTCACTAAATTATAATTCTATCCATTATTTCCTAGATTTATTCAAAATTTCCTTTTCACCCCTCCTAACTACAATTTTATTTTCTATTGGCTATTTTACCTTCATTTACCCTATTTATATCTTTTATTTTATTTTTACTCCTCAATTTACATTTTTGTCTTCAACATTACTTTATATAGTGGTAAATTACCATTTTACCCTTTTATGTTACTTTTTGCTAATTTAAATCAATTTGATCCTCTCATTATCATAATTTTGCTATTTAATCCTTTTGATACTTATTTTTCTTATTAATTTTTACATGATTCTTACCTAAGTGTAAAATTATAATTTAGTCCCTAAACTCTTTATTTTCTCATTTTTTACTTGGTTTGATCTCAATTTTGACCTTTTTTCTTTTCTTTGACTTTTATTCCTTTTTAATTGTAAAATTTGCATTTTGGTCCTTATACTTCTTCATGAAGTGGTAAATATTTTTTTGGTCCTTAAAATTGTTGCTATTTACGATTTGACCATTTTAACATTCTTAATTACCTTATTGATACCAAATTACAATTTTACCCCTAATTTATCACGTAATTATATTTACTCTTTTGTGTCTATTAATCATATTTTTCACTTTGTTTCTTATTTATTCACATTTATGACCTCTTTTATGCCTAATTTACTTTTTGATCCCTGTTTTCTTGCATAATGATAATTTTACCCTTATTGAACTATTAACTACATTTCTCACATTATTTCTTATTTAATTAACTTCATGGCATCTTTCATGCATGATTTACCATTTTATCCTCATTTTCTCTTATATTTACAATTTTACCCTTTTTGGAATTATTAATGTAATTGTTCACATTATTTCTTATTCAATCAACCTTAGGACATTCTTTATATGTGATTTGTCATTTAATTCTTATTTTCATGTGTATTTACTATTTTGCTCCTAGTGATGACTAGTAAAAATTCTCGAACCGGATATGCCGAACGAGGACTATATGACCGTATGAATATCCTATATGACTTTGTATGAGGTGACTACTTGAGTGTAGCCAACCCTTAATAAAATTTTGATCTCGTGGTGCTACTACGGTATGTGGGTCCCTATGGCTAGCCATTATATCCTATGATCATAGATTACCCACTGTGCACTAAGGGTAACTAATTATCTTATATTATGTTATATTTTTATCCCAAACTTTATGTTATTTCCATTATGTATCATATCATTATTTCTCATTCTTCATGCATCCATCAACATTTCATGTTAAACCATAATTTACATAATAAAAACATGATAAAAACATGGCATTTTCACAAGGGATACCATTTGGCCTTAATAAGAATTCCAACATGCCATGTGTTTTCTTCTTTCTTTTCATATTATATATGTTTCTAAATTCACTTTATGTGATTATATGCTATCATACATCAATGGTACTTTATTATTTCTTAGTTATACATATGTACATCATTATGTTCACATGATGACCATTGCGTCTACATGTTATTTCAAGCTCTAATTAATCATGTCATGCTTACTTTAGCATTATGTATTTTATGCTTAATATACCAAATATTATCAAATTATCATATTGTTCCATATGTGGTACAATTCAGCTAAGACATATTCTCATACTTTCATCATGATTTTTCATGTATTATCATGCTTTACATGCTTTGATGATTATTTTGGACCTTTATGTATTAATATACATTTAAATTTTATCATTGTTATTTTATATCTTTTGTGAACATCATTACGTTTACATGATGAACATGGTGTCCATATATTATTCTAAGCTCAAATCATTCATGATGTCTTTATTCATCTTTTGTATTACACATTTTTTCTTAAAATGCATTTAGACATCAAATTAGCATATTATATTATATAATACCTAATTCGGCCAAGGTATCTTCTTCCTTCATATGATTTATTTCTACTCCAATTCATGTTTATTTCAGATTAAAACATCATATTACTATGTTATCTTAAATTATTTCACATTTTCCTTTAAATTCTTATAGTTCATAATGTGATTTTCATACCAAATTCAAAAATTAAATGAAATAAAGTTTATTTTTGTATCCATTAACCTTAGAGTAGCTTGAAATCCCTTATTCTTCTCTTTTCCTTCTTTTCTCCTCTTTGATTTTCTCTTTTCCTTTGATTTCATCTTTTGGCCGAAATTGTGGAGGAGAAATTAGTGAGCTTATGTTCTGAATTTAAACATCTAATTGCTACTAAATGATCCTAATAAGGGTACTCTACAAGCCTATAACAAAATCTCCAATTAGTTCTACCAAAAACTCAAGAATTTACCTTTTTAGGGTTACTTTCTCTCGTTAAAAGTCCTTCACTTCCAAGCTTCCATGAGCTCTAAGATGATTTCTATCTTGAATAGGATGTTTTCTAATATGTATGGTTGAAATTTAGGCTTAAAATAAGATGGGAGGTGAGAGAAATGAAGAAAAAATTATGGAGAGTGCTTAGGTATGATGAATTCGGTTTTTGAAAGAGAAATGAAGGAAATTTACATAATTTTTTACATAAATGTAGAGGATTCTATACCCGTGTAGGCTGTCCTTAAGTACACCAAACCAATTGCCTAGATTCCTCCATTTACTATTCAATCCAATGGCTTATTCACAAGCCACTTGTCATGATTTTATTTGTTTCTACACATTTTTTTGTTATACTGATGCATGTAGATGATAATGGCTCATTTAATAATGACAATTATGCCCTTGAATGAATTAAATATGGCTTTTAAGCCCACTAACTAATTTAACCTCGATTTTTTATCATTTTTTTGAAATTGATGTTCTGCTTGTCAAAATGCTCTAAACTTTTTTACCATGTGTAATAACATATTTAGAAGCTTGTATTTAAAATTTCAAGTCATTTTGAAATTGTTTCAGTATACTTCCATCTCCAAAGGCAAAATCAGCCAGTCCGAATTTTAAAATTCTAAAACTATCAAAAAATTATATTTCACTTCCAATAACTCCTTTATACTATTTCTAATGGTTTTATGTAATCAGAATAATTTTTAAAGGTCTTTAAAATATTTTAAGGCTCGATCAAACTCTCAGTTAACCCTTTTTATGATACCGAGTAAAATCTTTGCTATTTGTTTTGAGTGCCTATTTAAGCTCATTTTCTTCCCAGATTACACCCCTGAACTCCATTTAACACATATTTTCTCATCTGGTAGTTAAGTAAAACTTTTCGCTAGGTCACCCATCATAGTATTTCTCTATGCTAAGCACGTTTAATATTTATGTACTTTTAAATTTTTCTATACTGTACTACTGTAATTACTCCGAAAGCTGTCCTAAGATTACTATTTATGCTCTAGAATGTACTATACATGTCAGATGCAGATTTCAGGATGTTACAATTATATATTAATATAACTATATGAATTGGTAAATTTTATTATATATAATAATTGTATATAATTATATTATTAATTTATATACTTGATTACTCATATAAATACCATGCCATAAATAAATTAGCACTAGTTGAATGATGTTAAAAGTAAATGAAATTATTGGTACGCTAATTATATACTTATATATTTACATTAATTGGCAAAATTTCATTATAAATAATAATTATATACAATTACAATTTTAATTTACTTACTCATATAGTTATTGTACTAAAAATAAATGATTACTAGTTAAGTGACATTATAATTAAATGAATTAATTTTTAATATATTTATGTGATAAATTGCTTAACTTATATATTTATATAGATATTGAAAAAAAATAAGTAGTAGTTGAGTGGCATTAAAGGTAAATTAAATTAAACACAATTTGTTTTAGTTATATATTCATATTCATATAGATACAATAATAATTAAATTTATCTTATTAATAATTAAAATATTTAGTCTAATTTATTAACTAATTATTATTTTAATTTTGTGTATTAAAATATATAATGCAAATAATTATAAAATTAAATTTATATAGTACATATAGAATAGAAATTATAAATGATATTTATATATAAATTATTAATATTATATATAATAATTAATAAATATCGGTTCTTTTGGTACAATTATGTTCTAAAACAATTTGGTATAGTTCAATACAGTTTTCGATTCAATTTTAAATAAAATATCTACATCCGTTCCAAATAAAATTTAATGTACAGTTTGGTTCTAGATTTTTTTCGGTACTTCGGTTTGGTAAAGATCCAGACCCGTGTACTAGAGATGAGCAAAAAAACCGAAAATATGGTTAACCGTAAAATCGATCCAAAATCAAATTAATTTTTATGATTAACCGATATGATGGACTCAGTTACGGTTTTTAATTTTTATATTTTTGGTTAATGGTTACGGTTTAAGTTTTTAGGTACCGGTTAACCGTTAGTCAATGGTTAACCGGTTCATATATATATATATATAATTTTTATATCTTCAATTTTTTTCTATTTCTCTCTAAAATTTACATAAAATAATATTTTAAAATATATTTTTATTTTTATACCTTAATTTATATTATGTCATTCTCTTTAATTATACAGTAATATTTATATATAGTATACGATTAACTTTTATATATATTATTTTTTTTATATTAAACTAAATTTATATTATGTCATTCTCTTTAGTTATATAGTAATATTTATATATAGTATCCAATTAACTTTTATATATATTATCTTTTTTTATCATATATTGGTGTTCATATTTTACTTAATAGCATGTAATTACATTTTCTTATATTTTAGATTTTATGTTATAATATTTAATATTATTCAAAATTTTATTTAACTTAAAATCAAACATATTATAATTTTCAACAAATATCAAATCTATTTTATAATATCAGCTATTAATCTATATAACATGAATTTTGACAAATAAATTATGTTTGTTTCGTAATTTTTATATTAAGTTAATTTGCACATTTGAAATTGAATTAAACTTTGTTTAATTTTTTTTAATAATTTTATGTTATAAATTTTAATGGTTAATCGAAAAATATTGGTTAACCAAACCGAAAAATCAAAATCGATAGACTGGTTAACCGAAAACAACGAACTGGTTAATAGTTAGTGATTTTAAAAAATCGATATTAATGGACTACTTAATTTTTTTGCTAATGGACCAGTTAATCGGTCAATGCTCATCCCTACCATGTACAACCCTACTTTTCAAAATGTAAAGTAGTTATCAATTTTTTTAATTAGTCTATTAAAATTAAATTTTAAAAATTATTAACTAAAGATTAGTCCATTAAAATTAATTAATTAATTTATTTCAATTTTTATAGTTTGATTAATTAATATTTTTTGATTAACCATTAAAATTTTTAAAATACTATTATAATAAAAAAAAGTATAAACAAAATGTAAATATTTATTTCAAATGTTTGAAATAGTTTAAAATAAAAATTACAAAAATAACATCGTACTGGCTAAAAATTATGTCCCGCTATTACCATTCTCTATTTCTTATGATTAATTATTTCAATAAATCAATAGTTAATATTATAAAATAGATTCCATGAGAACTAGCATGCTTGCTCTTAGATTAAAGAAAATAATTTTGAACAAAATTAAATGTTGAAATATAAAATCTAAAACGTATGAAAAATGTTATTAAATGCTATCAAGTAAGATATAAGCATTAATATATATATAATAAGAAACAACATCTATGAAAGTTAACCAATTATTTTATATAGTTAAAGAGAATGATATATAATTTAAATTTAATTTAATGTATTGTTTTATATAATAAGGACAATTACATATAATTTAAATGTATTTTAAAATTTTCTCGATGTAAGTTTTAAAGAGAAATAAAAAAAATTAAGGTATAAAAATAAATTTATAATATAAATATGAACTAGTTAATAGGTACTTAAAAATAAAATTGAAATTAATAGCCGAAAATATTAAACATTAAAATTAAAATTGAATCCATCGAACCGATACCTAAAGGTGTACGTTATAGGATTTTCTCAAATATATATATTTAAATTACAATAGTGACCCCCTAATTTATTTTAAGCATCCCCTCTCAAATTAAAATTCAATAATAATCGCATAGATTTTTTTAACTAAATTATAAAATGAATGCGGGCTAACTCAAATCCATTTCAATACAAAATCAAATAAATAGTAAAGCCCAAGAATAAAATACTTTGTTTTTTGCTAAAAAATAAAATCACATTAAAAAATTTTAAAAATAAATCCTAATTTTTCAAATAAGTTAATTTTATAGCACTTTTCATTTTTCAAACTTTCCGTTTTTCTTTTTGTTGCAATTCTTTGAAACTTTTTTGAATTTAAAGTGGGATTGTCAAGCCTTTTTCATAACTTCAATTGGTGTTTGGGAAGAAAATTCTATTTTTTCTTATAAATTGTAATATTGTTCTTATCAATATTTTCTGTAATTGATTTTTCATTATTTTATAAATTATTTAGGTTTTGTTAATTTGAAATCTTACTATAAAAATTAAAGGCATGACAACATTTACAATATTTTGCACTTTATTTTATAGATTATTAAGATTTTGTATGTTAAAATTTCTCTAAATCTCCATTGATTTTGTTTTTTAATATTGTTCATATGGTGATCTCAAATCATAAGTTTTTGAAATTTTATACTTGTATTTTAAGATTGTGGACTTGAATAAAAAAAAATAGGTATTTTAAGCAATAATTGATTGAAACGAAATAGGTATTTTTGTTAATTTTGACAAGCAAAGGTTGATTTAATTTGCTCAATTTATCTAAATGATTTCTTAGCCACTGATTTGATGGTTCTTGATAATAAGTTAGAAACATGTATTATTGATATGTGGAGTATTGAAAATTTTTCTTACTTAAAAGGAATTGATAGCCTTTTCCAAAAGTTAGTTGAATCTAGAAATCACATTAATTATGCATTAGTTTATTTGCTTATCAAGATAACTTTAGTTTTACCTATTGCTATAGCAATTGTAGAGAGTATTTTATGCAATGAAAATTGTCAAAAATTAGTTGCATAACTAGATGGAAGATGTGTAACACCCTCATACCCCCTAAAAGGAATATGAGAGCGTTACAGGACCGAATCACTGCCATCTTATAATTGTCAAATTAAGTTAAATAGAATCAAATTTCAATCACAAGTTCTTTAATATTCTTAGTCATGCCTTTATGTTACAATAATTGTTTCCCATTAATAAATGTGCATTTCTCATACACACACGCACACAAAAAAACATGAAACATAGCTATATACGATATCAAAAATATTTACATTACATTATCTATGTTCTTATACATTTACATATCCTTTACTTTATACACTACAAAATTTAACTATACAAAAAATCAAGACTTTAAGCTCCCCTTTTTGTGACTTACAGATGAAGGACTCAAACTTGACCTCTTTATACCCTTATACCTACAAGGGAGAACACATGTGCTAGGCAATGGCTCAGTGGGGAAGTATACAATGCAAATGACTTCTTTACGAAGTTACAAATATAAAAGCTACAACATGCCAACACACGACATATAATAACACTCAATACCAATTAATTGTAACACCCTCATACCCCCTAAAAGGAATATGAGAGCACTAAGGGACTGAATCACTACCTTCGTATAATTGTCTTCATCAAATTAGGGTAAATATAATCAAATTTTAATCATAAGTTCTTTAATATTCTTATTCATGCCTTTATGTTACAATAATTATTACCCATTAACACATGTACATTTCTCATATATAAAACACACACACACACACACACATACACACACACACACATATTTAAGAAACATAGCAATATACAATATCAAAAATATTTACATTACATTACATTATCCATGTTCTTATACATTTACATATGCTTTACTTTATACACTACAAAACTTAACTATACCAAAAATTAAGGCTTTAAGCTCCCCTTTTTGTGGCCTACAGATGAAGGACTTAAACTTGACTCTCTATACCCATGTACCTACATGGGAGAGCACCCGTGTTGAGCAATAGTTCAGTGGGAAAGTAAACAATGCAAATGACTTCCTTACAAAGTTACAAATATAAAAGTTGCAATATGCCAACACACGACATAAAATAACATTCAATAACTAAATATACCTTGAAAACACTTCAATACACACATGCATTCTCAATAATAATTACACGTATTAACTAATACATCAATATTATCATTCATTACTATAACATTATTAATAAGCACATATCAGTAAAATATAACTATTACACTTTAATTGCCTGAATTCCCCATGAATTAGTGATTCAATACTTTTGTTCCTATATGTCTCTAGTTTTTAAAACATAAAAAATCATTCCATTACAAACTGCTCCAAAATAGGTGTAGCATCAGGTCTTTTACATTCAAGCTAAATTTTTGGGCATCTAGAGATAGAACTAGACCTAGGATTCTTCTAAAAAGTTATAGATAAATGTTTTATGGTTATTTTCCAACTAGAATCACTCTATTTAGAGTTATATAATTCAAGATATATACAAAACAAGATTGATAGGTCTAATGGATCCTATGACAGATTTTGGGTTCTAACTCCCCTTTCCCTCTAATTTAACTCATACGCTTGGTTAAACCATTATAACACACTTCAACAATAAATATTAAGTTAGCACAACATTTCATTAAATTTTTATAGCACAAGCACATCCATATCAAGATTAACCTTCTCATACATTGTTAATACCCACAAAATCTTCTTTACTCTTTAACAACCTTCTTCTCCCTTTGCTTACTTGATTCTCTTTTTGTATATTATGAGAATTGGAGAGAAGTAGAGAAGATAGAAATAAGAACGAGGTTGTAAGGCCCTAACTGTGACCTTATTAGAAATATGTATAGTTTATTAGTATTATAGTTAATTGGTGATTAATTAAGTAGAGAAGTGTAACTAAGGTCCAAAGGGGGTAATTGTGTAATGAATGTTGTATGGGAATAGTTAAAGTCTAATTATGAACTAGGGATGTAATTGAAAAGAAATAAGAGTTGGGATTAACTTCCAATAAAAGAGGAATTAGTGGAGGTTAAGGTTTTTATGGTAACTATAAAAAGGAGTTAATGAGAATTTTATCTCTATTCATTTTCTCTAGAACCTTTACGTGAATTGAAGAATGAGCAAAAAGTATGGGATGAAATTATGATATTAGATAAGATAAGGGATCCAAGTGACAAGAATCTTTTAATGATGTCAAATCCCACTTAAAACCTTATGTAAGTCTTATATTTAAAGGAAAAGAAGGGGACTTGAAAATCGGCTATCCCAAAGGAAAAAGAAAGAAAACTCTCTCTCTCTCCATTTCTCTCTCTCTTTCTTCTCTCTCTTTAAAAGATCTGTACATTTAACTTCCCTCTCTTCTCTTTAAGATCCGACTTCTTCATCTTAAGGAGCAATTTTAGATCTCTTCTTTTATATATGTGAAGTGATCTTGATGAAAGATATTGAAGTGGGTTTTATCTAAGAGAAAGAAAAAGCAAGCAAGTAAGGTGAAAGAAGAAGGATTAGAGGAAAATGAGGAATTGATGAAAAAATCTAAGGTTTACATGTGAGGTTTTGGGAACCCTAATTTCTTTGCATGTAATTGTTTTATACAATGAATGTTTTAATTGGTTAAAGAAGTGGATTATAGGTATACAAATTATAATTAATAATTCATATGTGTTTGATTCTAGGAAGAACAAGATGATTGTATAGAAAGATTAAGAAATTAGTTCATAAGTTTCTTTAAGTGTTCATTTTAAGGGTTATGATGATTATAAGTGCTTAAAACAGAGCTTTAAAACTCTATTATACATAATTTTAATCAATAGGAATTCAAATTTACTTATTTTAGGAATTCAAAATAATTGCTCTCTTTAATGAGATAAAGGAAACTTAGTTAAAATCATAATACTGTTCTCATATGTCTATAAGTGCATAATGCTAAGTTCTATAGAGATTTCTAGATTTAAATGCTTTAATAAGTGGAATTTGTGATTTAAAAGTGTTTCATAGTAAGGAATAGTATAGGTGTTAAGTATATTGATGGAAATTTAGTAACAGTGGGTCAAAGAATTTATGCAGAACAATTTCTAGATTTGAGCTGATGAATGTTGTGATTTGGGATTGGGCAAAGGAAAAGTCCCATAATCCAAGGAAAGACTTCTTCACCCGAGTGGAGCACACCCTCTCTCGAGTATGGAACATCTTCTCTTGAGTATGAAACACCTCTCCCAAGTATAAATCACCCTTACCTGAGTTATAAAGCCCTCACTCGAGTGCACTACCCCCCTCATCCGAGTTATACAAGCCCTCACCTGAGGTACAACCTCATGTTTTGATAGATTAGAGTTCTTTTATTGCAGTAATGATTCAACTTTTAACATAGGTGTGTTAGATTATTTTAAAACAACTTCCTATTTATCATTCAAAGCATAGTTTCTTAACTAATTGATATTAAAAGGTTTAGTATATGGTTGTATGATTCTAGAGTAAATTAATAATATGGAAAATTGGATATGCAATTTTATGGAGTTTTATGAAAAAGTGTTTAAAATCATATTGTTAAACCATCCAAAAACTCAATTAACATGCTCATTGGAAAGGGGGGTGTGTGTGTATGTGTGTGTGTGTGTGTAAGAAGGAAACTCCAAGAATTTTAGATTAATTAAACAAATAAGAATTAGTTTATAATATGACGTAACTACATAGAGGAATGGAAACACCTTAATGTAAAACGAATTAAGAATTTTAAAGGGAACATATATATATATATATATATATATATATATATATATATATATAGTACTTAAACAATTGCAATCAATATTACTTATTAAAAGTAATATATTTATGATTGTATGCTTGTTTTTATCTTATTATATGAAAGCCTATAGTTCTAGTATTATATACTTATAGGCAATTATATGTGTATGTTTATACGTAAGATTGTGCATTTATGTACGTGATTATAGTATTGAATATATATGCATGTATATATATTAAAATAATATGGGATAGTATAAATAGGTGTTAATTTCATATTGGAAATAACTTTATTGATTGTAATATATTGATCACATATCTAGTATGTTAATCAAATATAAACATGTGATGATATAATTAAGTACATATTGCTATTACCTAAGCACGCGCGCGCGCGCACACACACACACACATAAACACACACACACACACACACACACACACACACACACATATATATATTATCATGCTCATAGGAAGTTCTTACATGATACTTTGCTGATAGTTATACATTGGTACACACACACACACACACATACATATATATATACACACACATGCATATATATATATATACACACACACACACACATATATGTGTGTGTGTGTGTGTGTATGGTTGGAAAGAGTATAATATGGAAAGATAATGAAGAGTTTATTTTTCTAGTGTCTATGTCTATGTTGTGGATAGATAGGCATATCTATAATGGTAATTTATAGCTACGATCGTATAGTTTCGACCCCGTTTAGGTTATAAAATATAGAGATGGTCTTGTTTGGATCATAAACAATCCCGTTTGGGTCCACTTAATTGATCTAGAGTATCATTTGACCCTGTTTAGGTCTCAATATCGTATTATTTAGTCCCATTTAGGTTTAAAGTTTAATACCTTCAAGTGTCTTATTTGTATCTTTGAGTGCTATTGTTATTATTTAACTTGTTATCCACTATTTTGGAAATGTACAGGCTTAATACAATATAAAGGAAAGCATCATATAAAGTTAAAAAATAAATAAGCATGATAGTTCGTCAATTGATAATTGCACAATCTTTATAAGAACTCTATATATTGTATATGAGAAAGACATGATAACAAAGGAGGTTATATTTATATATGTATATTTACAGCATATAGCATCGCATGTACATACTTGAAATTAATGGCATAAGGAATTTATGCATCATTAATATGCAGTCCATAATGATATTGGTGAATGTATGTTCTTTTTATACAAATGCTACTTGATTGATATTATTAAAATGATTTCTTGTAAATTCAAATGTTTACTATACCTAGGAAAACAAGATATATGTATATTTATTTATGCTTGGTAATGCCTTTCAACATTTGCTTTGACTTTATACTTGTCTTATAACTACATGTTTCTTGTTTTCTATTGCGAAAGAATGTGTAACATCTTACATGTGAAAATGAATGGTTTATGAATTTATAGCTAGTAAAATTAATATGATTTGGAAGCTTGAGATAGAAATAAAATTAATAATCTAATGTCTTAGGAAATTCGAGCGATACCTAAAGAGAAAATGAAATGGTATAATAAGGATAACAATTAATTAATGTTGCTATTATATCAATTGATACATGGATTATAATACATATATGTATAGGGCATGGAAATTTTCTTGTATTTGTCAAGGTATGGTGATTCAATTTGGTAACAACAAGTTTTATAAGTTACAAACGAATATCTTTATAAATCTAAATTGAGATATAAGACTAATTGTAAGAGTAAATAATTGTTAAATATTTGGGATAGTTAATAAATGATTGACATTGGTTGTAACAAGGATATGAAATTAAATAGTATTTGGATAATGTAAGGATCATATTGCTAATGTTTGAAATATTTAGTTTAGATGCTTAAAGACGTGTCTGCATGTGTATACATTATTTTGATGACTTTTAAATAAGGTCATCTACATGTTTTATGCTCCCCACTAAGCTATATAGCTTAGTATAAGTTTTTATCCGTGTAGGTTGCCAAGATAGGATTTTTTCACAAGGATAGTATCTATAGCAAGACGGTTAACACAAGTTAAAGGGAGAATGGAAGTGTATAGTTCTTATTTTTGTTTTTAATTTGTGTTGGAAAATTTGTATAGTATGGATGTTCAACTTTGTAAATATTGTAATGTTTTAAGAGACTTATATGTAAGTAAAGTTTTAATAGTAAATTTCATATGTTATGGTATAATTTTCTTATAAGATCTTTACATAGGATTGTTAAGTAAAGATTAGTTCATTAATTATAGTACATTAGTGTAACATGTGAGAGGATGGTAACTTGTTATAGTAGAGGGTGTTACAATTATTGGTATGAAAGCATATGTTTGGTCGTTCCTAGTCAATAAGAGTCTAGTAATTGTTATTATAGGAAATTATAGAGTGTTGGCCGACTACAGATATCCCTATCTTGCTTAGTTATAGATTAAAAGATGGATGATTAAAAGAAAACTAGAAAAAGAATCGAAAAAGTTAATAGCTTCGGGGTTTCAAATTTAATTGTTTTTGATTTTTACTATTGTATTTTTTTGAGATATTGAATATTACAATAGAAGGATTAAGGGAAATAAATAGCAATTTGACTTAGATTTCACAAAAGTTAATTGGGCATAGTATGTCAGGAGAAGTTGAAAAGAAACGTGAGACTAATGAAAATAGAAATAAGAGTGCAAAGTGAAAATAAGTAAGAGAAAAGTGGTGCATTATGAGCGAAGGAAGTATTATGCTACAGTTGTAGTATAGAAGAAAGAGGTAGATTATAGTGCAAGGAATAGATCTAAAGATTTGTCTATATCAGTGTGAATTAGAAGGACTATAGTTCTGCTGTAGAGAGATGTTATTAAAGAAGTTTCTAGTATTTATCATCTCCCCTTATAATGCTTATTTATATGTATTGATAGAATCTGATAATAAGAATATATGAATATATGTATATGTGGAATATTAGGTAAGATGAAATTTTTAAAAGTGAACTATATGTATAATAGTACAATATTAAGATCTTAAATTCAGATTGAAATGTAAATGATATGAAATGTATATATGACTAGTGTTTGGATTATAATATAAGTGTGTTAATGGAGTCTATAGAGAGTATTTCAATATGGTATATGAGAAAGAGTTATGTATAATTGATGAAGATTTCTATAATTAAAGTTGTTTAGATGACAAGTTAAGGTTGTTTACGATGCTCGGTATATCAAATGGGCTTGATTAACTATTTTAAGCTAGGAGAGTAGCTTTGGGCAGCCCAAAGGGCTTATTTTATTTTGTTAGGCTTGTTTTGCTTTGATTTGTGTAGTTGGACCTTAATATATCTTAATAGGCTTATTTAAGTGAGTTGGGCTTATTTTAGCTTGGGCTCATTTAATTTAATTCTTTTAGGCTTGGGGGCTGAATCTTAGTATTATTTAGTTTGGGCTTTAGTTATTTGGTAGAAGGCCTATGTTTAGAAAGCCTTTTTACTTATTTAGGGTTACCTACCTTTTTGGGGCTATAAATACCTTATTATAACTTGTAAAAGATAGATTTTGAGAACTTTTAATATCCATTGTTTGGCTTGGTCGAATTTTCATCTTGGAGATGATTGCTTGTTTTCTTATTTTGCATCAAGAACTTTATTCTTATTAAGGTATTTACTTGTGGAAAATTCTATTCTTATGTTTTAAATCAACCTAAATATATGCATTTCCATTCATATTATTGATTGACGGTTCGTTAGGGTTGGGGATTTCTTCTTGTTCATGTTCATGCCATATTGTATGTTTAAAGGGTTTCGGGTTCTTTAGCCTTGGGGTTCCGTATCATTAGGTATAAGAGCTTGGATTAGGATTAATTCTTATTTATCCTTGTTTATTTGTTGATTTAGTGTTGTGACCTCAGCAAGTGCATTGAATCGACAAGTAATATAGTAGAGTATATTTCAGACCCCAAAGAATATCAAACCCTAGGGAGTTGGGCTAACGCAATATTACTTGATTAATTGAAATTATGTGTTAAAGAAATATGTATATCAATGTGAGCTATGTCAATTAATTTTTAATAATTTAAGATAAAAACAATTTAACACTAAATATAATGCAAACAAGTGAAGTAAAAACAAAGTATGAATAACTTGAGATTAACAATAATTAAAAATATTGCTTGGAAATCAAATTCTCCCTATGCCCTATGTAAGATTCATTTTAACATAAAATTATATATTTTAGATGTGGATAGCCCATCTAAATCCCTAGTTTCCCCTTTCAGAGCCAACTACTTTAACTACCCCATTTCCCATTCTGGAGCCAATTAAATAGCTAGCATAAGCATGGGTCCCAAGACCTAGACGTGAATTAGTTTCCCATTCTGGAGCCAACCAATCCAATATGCATTCATTTTCCTTCTATTTCTGAATTTACAACATATAAACCCTAGATCTAACAGCCTCTAGTTTGGAATTGCCATCATAAATATAGAATATGCGTGTAAAAACAGAGCATATATGATATATCTTTTAAACAAGCATAAATTCATCAACTTAAATAAGATTAATAGCATAAATACTTGAATAACATCCATATCAAGATAAGCAGAAGGGAAAAAAAACATATATAAATATATTTAAGCAAATGAGTTCATAGTCTTACATGGGTATGGGGATTCAAAGATCCCCAAACAACAAAGAGACTACTCACTATACATAATGTAAAAAGCAAAAGAAAAGAAAAAAGAAACTCTTAAACCCATTTTGAACTCAAGTGATCACTGACCTTGAATTCTCTATTATTATTTGGATGCCTGACAGTGACTCTATATTGAGTGACTTTTACCACTTCATAGGGTCATTTCCATCTTGACTTAAGTTTTTTAGGAAATAGCCTAAGATGACTATCGTACACCAACACTTTTAATCCTGAGATAAATTCCTTAGGCACCAGCTTGTTGTCATGCCATATCTTATTCTTTATCTTGTAGTTTTTGGCATGATCATATGCCCAAAATCTTAGCTCTTCCAACTCACTCAATTGTAATGTCTTGCACTTTCCTGCATTATGAAGATCAAAGTTCAAAAATTTAGTGGCCCAATAAGCTTTGTGTTCTAATTCGAATGGTAGGTGACAAGGCTTACCAAATACTAGCCTAAAAGGGGACATATTTATAGATGTTTTAAAGGCAGTCCTATAGGCCCATAATGCCTTATCCAACTTAAGGAACTAATCCTTCCTAGACGAATTCACCATTTTCGCTAAAATGGCTTTGAGTTCCTAGTTTAACACCTTTACTTGGCCATTGGCTTATGCATGGTATGGGGTAGTGACCTTATGCTTAACACTAAATTTTTTTAAGAATATTTTGAATTAATGGTTGACAAAGTGCTTGCTACCACCACTAATAATAGCTCTAGGTGGTCCATATCAAGTGAATATATATTCTTTTAAGAATTCCAGCAATATCCTTGCATCACAAGTCCTGGTGGTAATAGCTTCTACCTATTTACTAATGTAGTCTACAGCTACTAATATGTGTTTAAACCTGTAAGACATCGAAAAAGGTCTCATAAAGTCTATGCCCTGCACATTAAACAACTCTACCTCAAACATGTTTGTTAATGACATTTTATCTCTCCTAGATATATTGTCTATCCTTCGACATCTATCACAAGATTGAATAAAGATTTTAATGTCATTAAACATAGCAGGCCAATAAAATCCAGATTGAAGAATTTTATATACCATTATATTTGGTCCATGGTGTCTATCGACTTCTCCATAATGACATGCCTTGATGATTTCTTCTTGCTCCTTTCTAGGAATGCACCTTTTTAGAACTTTATTAGCACACAATTTGAAATGGTAAGGGTCATCCCATACGTAATGTCTTGCCTCAGCCCTCATCTTCTTCCTTTGTTGCCATATATAGTCCCTTAGCATGAAACCATTTGCAAGATAATTGGCTAAATTAGCAAACCATGGGGTGGCAAAATAAAAAATGCACATATGTGTTCATTAGGAAAAAAGTATAGGATTTCCCCCTTCTTGATATACTTATGTTCAAGCCTCGATAAGTGATCCGCAACAAAATTCTTTGCCCCTTTCTTGTCCTTGATTTCCAAGTCAAACTCTTGTAAGAGGAGCACCCATCTAATCAACCTTGGCTTGGACTCCTTCTTGGCAAAAAATGCCTCAATGCGGCATGATCAAACCACATAACGATTTTAGCACCAAAGAGATAAGGCATAAATTTTTCAAATGCAAAAACTATGGTGATAAGCTCCTTTTTAGTTGTGGTATAGTTGACTTGGGCTCCTATCAAGGTGTGGCTTTTGTAGTAGATTGTATAAAAGAATTTCTCTTTCCTATGTCCTAGCATGGCTTCCACTACAAAATCACTTACATCATACATTAATTGAAATGGAAGGTTCCAATCCAAAGAGACAATCACTGGGGCTAAAATTAATCTTTGTTTCAATGTGTTAAATGCTTGTAAACACTCATCAGTGAAATCAAATAAAGTATATTTCATTAATAAATTTGATAAAGGCTTAGAAATTTTTGAAAAATCCTTAATATATCTAAGTTAAAACCTTGTATGCCCTAAAAAGCTCCTAACTCCCTTGACACTAGTTGGGGGTGGAAGTTTCTCAATCACTTCTACCTTGATTCTATTAACATCTGTCCCTTTCTTTGATATTTGGGCCCTAAAACAATGCCTTCCCTCACCATAAAATGACATTTCTCCTAATTCAATACTAAGTTGGTATTCTTACATCTACCCAGTACTGAATTGAGATGCTTTAAACAACTCGCAAAATTCCTCCTATAAATGGTGAAGTCATCCATAAACACCTCCATAAATTTTCCTATGAAGTCATGGAATATTGCCATCATACACCATTGAAATGTAGCCAATGCATTGCATAATTTAAAGGACATTTTTTATAAGCAAAAGTGCCATACGGGCAGGTGAAGTTTGTTTTCTTTTGATCCTCGAGGGCTATGAGGATTTGTAAGTATCTTGAATATCCATCTAGAAATCAATGAAACCTATTCCCCGCTAACCTCTCTAGCATTTGGTTAATAAATTGTAAGGGAAAATGATCTTTCTTAGTTGCACTATTTAGCCCCCTATAGTCGATACGTACTCTCCAACCTGTAACCGTACAAGTTAGAATGAGTTCATTATGCTCCTTTTCTATTATTGTCAATCCTCTTTTTTAAGAACACACTGAACTGAACTTACCCAACTACTATCAGAGATAGGAAAGATTATACCTACATCAAGCAATTTTAGAACTTCCTTCCTGACTACCTCTTACATTATCGGATTCAAACTTCTTTGCATAATTGGTTTGCAATACTCCTCCATTGGGATACAATAAATGCAGTAGCTTGGGTTGATCCCCTTAAAATTTGATGTCTCCCATCTGATGGCTCCTTTGTGCTTCCTTAGCACCTCTATCACAAGCTCTTCTTCAATACTTGTTAAAACAGAAGTTATTATCCCTAGTTTTGTTCCATCCTTTAAAAATACGTAGTTTAAATGAGGGAGAAAGGGGTTTGATATCAGTTTTTGAATCACCCTTTGGTAGCTCAAACTCTTCTTCATTCGATTCTCCTTTTGCACACTATTTCTCAAGCTCCTTCACAATTTCTTTTGTAATCTTAGTGAAGTCCTCTTCCTTAACTACATGTATTAAGTAATTTTGCAATGGGTCATCCAACAGGATTTTCTCTTACACTTCTTCCTTACAATCCTTAATGGCATCCACAAAGCATAATGACTCCTCAAATTCATATGACGGGTGCTTCATTACCTTATTAACATTAAACATTATTTCCTCATCATTGAATCTTAAAGTCAGCATCTATCCATGTACATCTATGAGTGCCCTAGTTGTATTTAGGAATGGTCTTCCCATGATTAATGAAACTTTATTGTCCTCATCCATGTCCATAAGTATGAAGTCTATTGGGAAAATGAAATTGCCCACTTTAACTAAAAAATCCTTAATGATTCCCTTTAGATGCTTGACTGAATGATTCACCAATTAAAGTGTGATCTTGGTCTCTTTAATATCTCCCAGCTTTAACTTTCTGCAAATAGAATATAACATCAAATTAATGCTAGCTTCCAAATCACATAATGCATATCCCATAAAATTCCCTCCTAATTCAAAATGTAGTGTAAAACTCCCCGGATCCTTTAGTTTAGTTGGAATTTTATTGGTGAAAATAGCACTACAATTTTCAGAGAACTGGATAGTACCTATCCCTTATAGTTTCTCTTTGTTTTAGCATAAATCTTTCATGAATTTTACATATTTTGGCATGTGGAGTAAAGCTTCAGCAAATGGAAAATTAACATGCAATTTCTTAAACATATTGAGGACTTTCTAATTGCTCATTGTTTTTCTCTTTCCTAGCCACTAAAGGGTATGATAAATATGATGTATCAAATGGTAAACTAGAGTTAATGATTGCCTTAACCTTATCCTTTGATTTTGGAGCCTCTTTTACATGTTTAGAGTTATAATCACATACCTCCATTATTGGTTTTGACAGTTTAGAGGAAGATAAAGGTTGGTTACCTTGTTAAGCTCATTGGACTTGCTTACCACTCCTTATAATAATGGCCTTAGCTTTTTCCTTGGGATTTTGATTAACATTTGGTGGAAAAGTACCCAGTGGCCTTGTAGAGATAAAATTTATTATTTGGCCAACTTGTATCTCTAAGTTTCTTATGGTTGCATCTTGGTTCTTATGCCATTGCTCTTGAGCCTTCCACCTTACCTTTTGGCTTGTCATAAACTGATTTTGGCTAGTTATGAAACTACCAAACATCTCCTCAAGGTTTGGTTTCTTATCTTGTGGTTGGGATAGTCTAGGTTGGAAACCAGGATGTTGAAAATGTGGTTGGTGAACTTGAAGTGCTTAGTATGGTATTTAGAAATGATTATTTGCTGCTGGAGGTTGGTATTGTTGATGATAGGCATTGTGGTTGGGTTACACGCTGCATAAAATATTGACATCAATTAGTGCATTACTATCTCAAGGTGTGGATAGCTTTTTAACAATCTCTTAAATCTCTCCCAAAGTTTATGAAAGGATTCTTCACTTAATTGTTGGATATTTTATATGTTATTCCTTATACTGGTTATCTTTATGGGTGGGAAAAACCTAACTAAGAATTTCTTTTGCATTTACTCCCAGAATGGATAGATTGACTTGAAACATGGACAACCAATCTCTTACTTTCCCTATGAGTGTGAAGGGAAAAAACTTCAATCGAATTGCATCCATTAACATCCCTTGTATCTGGATTGTGTCACTTATCTCTAAGAAGATATCTAAATGTTATGCCGGGTCTTTTATCTTTGATTCTGAAAATTGGCTCCTTTGAACCATGGTGATCATTGCTGGTTTCAACTCAAAGTATTATTGTCCAGGAAGCACTATCGTCCTATACTCCTCATTTCACCTTAGAGCTATATAATCTCGAATGGTCCTTAGTCTTGGGCTATCTTGATTTCTCTCATGTTGTTGTTGCCCTTCTCCTTTTTCATCTTTAAGAGGCATATTTGGAGGCCCACTTTTAGGGTTCGAGATCAGAAGAGGCTTATTATTAATCATAAATTGGCTACTTCGCAATAAAAAGGGATCAAGCCTAAATTATTGTTGGTAGTCAACCTATGAAAGCATCTACTAATGGGCCTAAAAAGGTAAGTGTCATAGAGTCGCCACCCAACAGAACATTGAGAAATGATTCTCGACCTTTTGATGTCCAAATACAGATTGGTGTTTGGGACATCACTCTTATTAGGCACATTGTTTATGCATTGTTTTATAATTAGGTTTTAAATATTAATCCACTCTCCTCTCTCATATGATGCATTTGCGATAAAATATAAGTAAACATCCCAATCAAATAAAGAAAGCAGTAAATAGATAAAGTTCTACTAAAGTTATTACATAAGCAAATCATCCCAAAGAAAATAATAATATACAAAAGAAAGACAAATAAATATCATACACAAAATAGGCTATTAATTAGCTTGGAAATGTTGGTTCCCTCATGCACATTTACAAAAAGGCCTTTATTACATTGTGAATTTGGGCTAAAAACCTGGACATTGGTCCACATTTATTAAAGAAAATCCAATTAATAAGTAAAAATAATTTAAATGGAATTTTATCGTTTAACATGCAAAAAATTCATTTATTACTACTTATTACATTGCTAAAATAATACATCCAAAAAAATAATAAAAAAACTAAGAGAATAAGTAAATAAATAACAACATAATATGTTAAGGAAAAAATAAAATAACCCGAATAAAGAGGGTGACAATAATGGGAGCACGACTTTCAATGCAAATTCCATGCACGCTCTATGGCCATGAATAAATAAATTACTCAAAAGAATAAGGCAATAAAACTAGTTAACATCAACCATAAAAGAATCCATATGCGCAAGTTAGTCAATTATAGGTACAACAACATGAATAAAACATACTATATGTTACACAAATATGGTATAAAAAGACATTGAAATAAAAGACATTAAAGGACCTGAAATGCAAGAAAATAACCCAAAAAAACTCTAGGGACGGCCTAAAGGAAGCAAGGGACTCCCAGGAAAGAAGTAAGGGATGGCCAGGAAGGAGGAAGAAAAACTTCCCATCCTTCGGGTGAGGGACAACCATCCCTCACTTATAGAATATAGTAGAAATTGCAGAACGAAAGAAAAAAAAGGAAATTTCACAAATAGATATTTTAGTCTTAGATATACAATAATTAATCACCAAATTATGCTAAAACATATCAAAACACTAAAACTTATATCAAATTGAATTAAAATTGAGGAAATACATCACATTACATATAAAAAAAGGAAAAACTTCAAAACAACAATGGAGGAATCTCTTTTAATAACCATGCCTTCAATATGTCACATAAACCAATAATGAATCATATTTTAACAAGATAAGCATGTTACTTAGTTATCAAAAATTAAAATAAATCAATTTATCATCCACATAAACATGCAATTAAATGAATAAATGGTAGAGAGAAAAAACATAAACATGACTTTGTGATTTCTGAATTTCAAATCTCTGCTTCGAATCGTGTTCCTTAATTCTTAAAAGAAGTATGAATTTTGTTTTGTGTGTGAAAAGATTGTTAAGGTCTAAAGCTTTTTAGGAGAGAAAAGAAATTGATTTTCCTCCTTTCTTAATGGCTTTCTTCTGAAAGAATGATGATTCCTTCTTTCAAAAACCCTAACCTTTTTTGTTTTTATACCTAAGATATAGTTTTAACCTAATCACAACTCAAAAATCTCCAGATTAGGAGATCAAATCCCAATATTCAGACCTAATATCTATCTAAAAAACCTTCCTCTTTTGAAATTCTAGGAAAATATGGAAAAAAACTAGGTTTCAACCTAGGGACGGGCGTTTGTGAGTGAGGGACAACCATTCCTCATCACTAGAACATAACTTTCCCAAAATTCCCCTGTTTTACACTATCCTAGGGGTTATGACCCATGACGGCTGCCCCTCAGGTGACAAACGGCCATTTGTCACCACTATCTATCCAGAAATAGGGATTTTTGCCCATTTTGCTAAAATACCAAAAAATGTTTGAAAATTATTTAGAGAATCATGAAAATCTTTTAAGAGAAAATGACAGATCCACGATCGAAGCTTTGAGATTCAAACCCGTTGTCAGTGATATACTATTTTTTCATCATCAGGTAACCTCGATCTAGGCTGCCTCAAGTCACAGTGTTTACAGCTGCCCCCAATTTTGAGGAACTAGTGCACTAGTGCCAAAGTGAACCAAAATTTAGAGTAAATGGAAAAAGATGCGTACTTGAGGTAGCGAATCTCTGATTGAAAAATGTACTTTGGGAGGCAGTGAGTCTCTTGATCGGATAGTTATTGTTCTTTTGTTGACACGTTAACCCTGAATGCAGATATTTAACATCAGCTTATTGATGTGATAATCCTGTGTTGGTTGTCCGATTAGCACCTGGGGTATGCAAAATCGGGACAAATTAATTAACTTTGGTTAACTTCTGGGGCATGCAAAATCAGGCTATTTTTGGAAGCATCTAATTAACACCCAGGGCATGCAAAATTAGGTTATTTTTGGATGCACTTGATTAGCGTTTGGGGTATATAGAATTGAGACAACTTGAGACTAACTCCATTAAAGGTGACGAGTCTCCAGTTGTTTAATTAGTGCATGAGGCATGCAAAATTGAGATAAAAAAGGTCTTCCTTGATTAGCGCCTGAGGCATACAGCATTAGGTTGAATTGATTACATTTGATTAGCGCCTGGGGCATGCATAATCAAATTGTTGAAAACATATCATGACTAGCACCTGAGGCATGTTGAGTCAAGATAATTCATTGTGTTTGAATGCTATAGTTATCCTGTTGGTTGCTCTTTTTGAGAGATTTGGTTATTTTATTTGAGTTGATGCTCCACTAGGGATGTTCGTAGTAAATATGTATTGGTCCACTGGAAAATCATCTGGAATGTCTAAAGTTAAACCCATCGGAGATTATTTTTTTGAGATATCACTAGGGTGGTATAATCGATTGTGGTCGTCTTTTTCTCGGTGATCCTTTGCTCTTAATATCAACCTCATTTCCATATCAAAGTTTTCTCTCGCTTTGAGAGATTATTGTTGAAGAGGTAAATGTTTGCCCCCTTAATAGGGTCCTAAGCACCTGATGTAAAAGACACTGGATGTTAATATACTACTTATTGAATTTAACTCATTTTTATTACTATTGTTATTATCATTTTCTTGTCGTTATCATTATTTGTTTATTAACTTTATTTTATGATGATATAGTTGCTTGCAAATTATTTTTCATTACATGGCATTTACACTCATTCATCTTCTAAGCAAATGAAAGCATAAATAATATAAGACATATGAATAACACATATGAAAACAAAATAAGTTATATATAATCCTATTTTATATACATCAAAAGGTATAACTCCCTAAATACAATAAATGATTAATCACTGTGAGGGCCCTGGCCTTTATGCTCAGCGGTATGCCAGTCCTGATGGCACTCTAAATACTAATGGCATGGGAGGTCGGGTTGGAGCCATAGCCTGAGGCATCGAAGGTGGCTACTCACCTACCTGATCAAATACAAACCTAAAGCCTAGCAGTGCTGAAGTCAGTGGTTGGAATATTTATGATATCACCTTAGCCAGTATCTCTAATCCCTGACCCACCTGTATGTTTGCTCAGGAATGGCTCTCTAGATATCTCATTAGGTCCTCCCTCAAGTACCCGATGTACGTCCTCAGCTGCTCATCGGTCTTAGTCACCATCTATTTGGCCCAAGGGGCTTTTACCTTGATAGGAGTCCTTTGATCCTTGAGTTAAGTGAGGGAGTCATCTACCACCTATGAAGACTCATCAAACTTGCATTATACAACCTATATATCTTCCATGAGACCCTGTATCGCTATCTATATAGCTATTGGTTGTGTCTGTAAAGACTGTATAGCCGTTAGCATAGTCCTCTGTGTCTCTTCTATCATGGCCAGTCTTCTAGATATATCATCTAAAGCTGGAGGTATATGAGCAGAGGGTGATGAAACCTGTGGCAGAGGTGCTGACAATGTGGATGCCCCTAGGTATTCATAAGGCGGAGGAGTAGTAAAGGATGAGGCTCCAGGATACCTGTATAGAGAAAACCTCACAGCCAGGGATCTCCGATGCTTGAGTGGGGATTTCCCATGAGCTAGTGTTAGGGGTAAACTACCCAGGAGATTGTGCAAATCAAGCTACATATTAAAAATGTAGTTAAAGTTCAACTTTGCTCCCTAGGAACTCTCTATCTCCCAAGGCTCATTTGTTTGTGTTCCTTACTATGGTGGCTAATCCCAGTGGCCAGTCTTTTAGATATATCATCTAAAGCTGGAGGTACATGAGCAGAGGGTGATGAAACCTGTGGCAGAGGTGCTGACAATGTGGATGCCCCTAGGTATTCATAAGGCGGAGGAGTAGTAAAGGATGAGGCTCCAGGATACCTGTATAGAGAAAACCTCATAGCCAGGGATCTTCGATGCTTGAGTGGGGATTTCCCATGAGCTAGTGTTAGGGGTAAACTACCCAGGAGATTGTGCAAATCAAGCTACATATTAAAAATGTAGTTAAAGTTCAACTTTGCTCCCTAGGAACTCTCTATCTCCCAAGGCTCATTTGTTTGTGTTCCCTACTATGGTGGCTAATCCCAGTGCTCCACTAGGACCCCCTTAGCTGCTTGACCCTGAGCATCTTGCCCTGCTTCCTGATCTGGCATAATAAGGTCAAACCCATATCTATCTCGGGTCTTAAGCACTGTCAATAATCTGTACTGGCCTTCCTGGCTCTATATAGGCTCTACCATACTTATGGTGATGGTTACCTGTAGGTCAATGTACATACCCTCTTAAATGTGATCCCCAAAGCGATCCTCCTCTAGTCTAAGTGATAAGTAGCCTCATGATGACACTACCTACAAATACCTGTGTCCTTAGCATGGTGCTAACTTTGGTCAAAGTCGAGATGATCTTATGAGAGATGTTTATGCATTGTCTCTCTTACATCCCCCAAAGGTTGGTAATGTCTACTGAGTTGACATTACCCGAACTCCCAGTACATGTAAGGTAAGAAAAAGATATAACCTTCTGTAGATACATATAAATCTAAAGAGCCAGTATAGTGCTTTTTGCCTTGTTTGAATCATATATAGCTCTAGGTAGTGTGACGACCCTCCATCTATCTCTATCCATTAGCCTAGGAGGTGTGACCATGCCTAGTCTAAAAGGAAGTCCTATAGCCTCTATGAATTGGAATCTGGTGATACTGAATGGTATACCTAGGGCTCTAAATCCTATTTCTCCCTCCTCCGTCTCAGCCCACAAGTATACTTCATACCATAAGGTGGCTAATAGCTCTTGAGTCATGCCTGCTTACATCTTGAAGACTACAGCAAAAAAGTCAGTCTATCCGGTGTTGGCTAATAGCCTATTAGCCTCCTCTAGCAAACCAAACTCCTTTAGGAACTACCTGGCCATGTATCGGCTAGCTCTGAACTGAACATTACTCAGAGCACTATATTCAGTAGCCTGCTCATTTGGCATATAATCAAGCACTGACTATGAGGGCTGAGGATGTGTTGTCCTACAAGGCATCCTGCAAAATATGATGTGTTAGGTCATGTTTAATTTACACCACACACAAAAAAAGAATTGAATTTTAGCACACATGTACGAAAAATAAGGCAAAGTACATTTGTTGCATGGTTTTATAGAAGTAAATTTCGACAGCATTTCGACCATGGACATGATGACCCCCGTACAAAAATATACATTTAAAGCAATGTACAAGCCGTCATAGCTACCAAAAACATGTTTCATATTATTCGAGACATTTTGACAAAATTTCGACTACATTCCAGCTAGGAATGACACTACTCCCTTGCATCAATAGGCATATTTAAAGTAAAGGTAATACAACACAAACCCTTAGGGCCACCAAAAAATAAAATGTTTTACATTTATCAAAAAGTGAAACAAAAATTCGGAAGCATTCTAGCTAAGAATGGCAATGCCTCCCTGTACAAATATTAATTTAAAAACATACAACAAACCATAGACCATCAAGGTCACTAAACAATACAAATTCCTTATATTCATGCTTGATGTAAAAGATAAAAGAAATGCCTTTAATATTCTAAAACTTGTGTGCATTATTGCCTATATTATAGATTTTAAATGCTCATAAAGTGGCATGCGAAAGGTCATAAACATTATGTTACTTAAACTACAAGATATTATTCATTTCTAACTAAAAAACATATATATCATTAAAAATATATTGAATATAGATACAACAATGAGTGCTCATGCCCATCACACCTACAACTAAAGTCTATTAGCCTAAATTTTACTCTAACCTAAGGAAAAAGTAAGAAAATACAAAAATATTAAACTACACTTACTTGAGAAGAGTAGACAGAAAAAATAGGAAAAGGTAGGAAACTACTAGGGCTTTTAAAGTGTGCCTCACTTCCAGGAGTGCATAGGTGTAAATGGTTCACAAAATGGACGTCGGATGAAGAAGATATGCTTGAAAAACCATTAAGAGGAAACGTTCATAAAAAAATAGAGTTTTGAACGAAAAATGAAAGCAAAATGAAAGCAAAACCCTTTTATATTGCTAAAATAGAGTGAGGGATGGGCTGGCCATCCCTCACCTAGTGACAAATAGGATGTACAGGCTGTCCCGTTCCTCGGGTTAAAAAGACCACTTTGCCCTCCATTTTTATTTTTCTTATATTTTTCATATTTTAGCTCTGTTTTCTTTGATTTTTGAGCCACTTTTCTAAATTTTTCATTTTATATCTATCTAAAATTAGTTTCCAATATTAATGACACTTTTTTATAGGTTTCAACATTATTTTTATAGTATTTATAGCCTTTAACTACATATTATTAAACACATGTGTCTGAGGTTCGAAATACTCCTTGAAATTAGTTATTTTGCTATGGAATATTGATTTTTGTGCTCCAGACATCATAAACCCTTAAGGCTTGGACATCCAAATCATCATTATCTTTACCTCACCTGCAAAATGCAAACAAAGATAAATGCTCTAATATATACGTGCAATGCATGGGATATGCAAAAATATAACTTTTGGTCTTCTTGTGGTGAGGGACAAGCTAGCTGTGGCTCAATCTAAGGTGAGGGACGGCATGGCTCATCACTTTTTATAAATAGTGCCCTTTTTTTTGATTTTATGCCACTGACTTTTCAACTTCGTCCAGTAATGTTTTCTCTCTCTTCTTTTCTCTTTCTTTCCCTATCTTTTCCTTCCTTTATTTATTTTCTCCCATCATTTTTGCATTTTTAGATTACTTAATACCCTATAATCATGACTATTGGATTTATAAAATTACATCAATTACTAGATGACTCAAAAACATGGGAATATCCCCTATTAGCCCTTTACTGGAGTCTGAGACTCTCAAGGAGAGTCTCTCCAAATAAACATATCTTGTTTGCTATGCTTCGATTTTGGTATCCTAGGTTTCACATGTTCAAATTCACTAACTAGGAGTTGTGCCCCTTACCTGAAGAATTTGCTGCCATAGTGGGTGTTAGGTTCGATCTTGATGTTCGACCATGTTTATGCTCTCTCGTGGTCACTTATCCCAAAGAGGTGGTTCATGTTTAGACATCCTTCCCTCTAAGGCTAGGGGTGTGGTGCCTCAAAGAGAGATTTTTCCACTAGAGTGGCTTATAGATGTGTTGTCTGACTTCGATGATGTCTCCACCTTTCATTTTGGTGTGGTGCTTCTTTGCTGTCTTTCTTGCTGTTTGTTGATGTGTGCTGGCGATCCCATAACCGCAGGCTAAGAATTATTGTACATTGTTACTGGCATACATTAGGGGTATAATCCCTTTCCCCTGATTGTAGTAGAGACCATTATAGGCTTAGATGACTTTCATCACAGGCTTTCTACTCAAAGTGGTTCTTCCTCATTCTTGATAGGCAACCCTTTGCTCATCTAGGTATGTCCTTATCCTTTAAAGGTAACATACCCCTTGTAGGTTTTTATGTTAGCTTTTCTTGTTGTAATGTGCATCTTTTTGGATTTTCACACATCTCTATGCCTAACTTTTGCCTGAGATGAATCCAACTCACCTCAACAGCTTTTTTTAGGTATGGCTTTATGAAAAGTTATAGCTATTGTCTAAGCCTCCTCCTCGAGTCAAAGCTACATGGATTTATCCTATAAGGCTTGTCATGCCTTAATGACTTCAGCATAAGTTTCAGTCGATTTAGGATGCCATTGGCTCGCTAGTTCATTCAAGAGATACTGACATCAAGTTTAGGTGTCCTTGGTTACTTGTTGTTTCTGTGGTTATATAAGGAGATTTGGGATGCCTCCCTAAACTAAAGAGAACAGAGTTGCTCCTGTTAAAGTTCTTGCTATGGTCCTATAGCCTTATAGTACAAAGGGTAGCTTATCAGCCCAATCCTTGTAAGTTTGCATCATCTTGGCCAAAATTCTCTTTACATTCTTATTTGCTGCTTCGACTGCTCTATTTGCTTGAGTTTTATAAGGAGAAGACTTATGATATTAAACCCTATATTTGATAAGCATCTGTCTAATTTCCTCCGAGAACTGTAACCCATTGTTTGAGACCACATGATGGGGCAAACCATACTTGTATATTAGATTTTCCTTGATAAACTTGGCCATGTCCCATGCATCCACCATTTTGAAGGATTTAGCTTCTACCTATTTAGTAAAATAATCAATAGCTACTATGACAAACTTGTGTTTATTTGAGGTAGGCAGATGAATCATTCCCATAATGTCTATTCCCTATGCATCGAATGGCCATAATGATGTGAGATTACATAATTCAAAAATAGGCATATGTCTCAAATTTGCATACTGCTGGCAAAATTGACATTCCTTGACATACTTAAAGCAATCGGTGTCCATTATGAGCCAAACAAAACCTCTGTCTCATGATCTTCTTTGCCAAGGCTAACCCATCCATATGAGCTCCACATACTTCCATATGTACTTCTTCCATTACCCTTTTTACTTCTTTTTCATCTAAGTATCTCAATTGAATTCCATCTAGTTGTCTTTTATAAAGCACTCCTCCTACTATGATGAATTGGGTTGACAACTTATGAATCATTCTTCGATCCTTTTTAATTGCTTCCTCAGGGAATATTGACTTTTTCAGGTAATTCTAAATATTGTAGTACCAAGGCTTCCCGTCATCTACCTCAATGTCCATGACTTGTCCCTTTTTAAAAAATGGCCTATTAGAACTCGAAATTAATGTAGGCTTCATAAGCGCTCCCTTTAGATTATTCTACATAGACACTAAGGTTGCTAAGGCATTTGCTAACTAGTTTTCCTCCCTAAGTATGTATCCAAAGGTGTAAATCTCAAACTGACCGCTTAAAACCTTTAAGTATATGAGATAAGGTAGCAAACATTCTTCTTTCACTGACCATTCACCCTTTACTTGGTAAACCACAAGAGATGAATCTCCACACACTTATGCAAATTTTTCCCTTACAGCAAGCAGATCCTCTAACCCTAAAATGCAAGTTTCATACTCCACTTCATTATTTGTGGCTTTGTATATTAGCTTTTTGGCCAATGGTATCCTTTTCCTCTTTAGGATAACCAAGGTCACTCCTACTCCCGTTCCTTTGTTGTTAACAACTCTATCAAAATATATTTGTCACCTTTACACCATTATGGCCGTTATATTTTTATCAAAAAATTCATAGGTTTTCTCTTTACCTTTCAGAGGCTGATTAGCTAGGAATTCTTCTACTGCTCTCCCTTTGATGGTTTTCCTAGTGATGTATTCTAAATCAAATTCTTATAAGAGAATCAACCATCTTTCCATCTTCCCTAATAATGAAGTGGCTTCGTGTAGGAATTTGAGGGGATTCTATTTGGCCATAGCTTGTATCCTATAAGAATGGAAGTAATGTCTCAACTTCTTAGATGCCCATATGACTGCCACACAAATCTTTTCGACCTCTGCATAGTTTGCCTTATACTGGAGGAATTTCTCGCTAAAATAGTACACTGCATACTTAATCCCAAAATCATTCTCTTATGCCATTATAGTCCTTACTAAGCTATTTTCTATTGCTAAGTACAAAATCAAAGGTTTTCCTAATTGAGGTAGCCTCAATACTAGTGAATGTAACAAGTAATCCCTGATGGTATCAAACGCCTTTTGACAATCATTATTCCAAACCACGGGTTGATCCTTCCTAAGCAGCCTGAAGATTGGTTCATAAATTAAAGTTAGCTTAGCAATGAACCTGCTTATGTATTGGATTTTCTCCAAGAATCCCCCAACTTCATTTTTTTAGGGTACTGGTATCTCCCTGGTAGCCTTTACCTTGTCAGGATCTACCTCTATACCTCTTTGGCTTACAACATGACCTAACAGCTTATTTGAAGTAACCCCAAATATGTACTTTTAGATGAGGCAAAGATTGTACTTATTGATCTTCTGGAAGAACTTTTCTAATGCTTTAAAGTGACCTTCTCTAGTAGTTGACTTGATCATTATGTCATCCACAGACACCTCTACTTCCTTATGGATCAAATCGTCTAAAATCTTAGTGGCCATTCTTTGATATGTAGTGATGGAATATGACATGGTATGATAATCATGATAGCACAGCGGAAAAACAAAAATTTTTTATCATACATACCATACATATCCAAAACTAGGAACGAAAACATGCAATTTTAGGTTGTAGAACTTACAAGTTAAGATGCCTTTTAGATATTGATTTCGGTGATGGCCAGCAACTAAGATGACTTTGTCCGCCTTAGATCTCGATCACCAATGCCAAGGAATAGCCTTTTACGCCACTCCCTCTATTCTCACACACACACTTGCACCGACGGCTTAAAATCGAGATTGCTAGCTCTCTTTTTCGGTATTGTGTAATGGTTATAGTTTGAAGTTACAAAATTTGATTTTGTACTTCTTTAGATTGCTATTTCTATCCAATAACACAAGAGAATGAGGAACAATCCTTTCTCCTTGTGAAAAATTGGCTAAAAGAAAACTTGAGAGAGAGATGAAGAGTTCACGCAAAACCTAGAATGAAAGCCCTCGGGTTTCACGTTTTTCCCACTATAATATCTATCTTCTATTTCCTTTAAGTGATGGATCTCAAATATACTATCTTAAGATAATTAATATTAGCTAAAGATAATTAATATTTACATTTATCACTTAATTAAAATAAGTAATATTTATTGATAAAAACTCTTTCAATTTATCCAAGATAAAATCAAAAGTCATTTAATCAAATTATATCACTTAATTTAGGATAAAAGATAAGACATTTAAATCTAATAAATCACTTAAATAAAAACTATACATGTGCCGAAATTCCTTGTGATTTCTCTTAGGAATTTTGGTCACATCAAATTATATTTAGATGATTTAATTAGATAAATATGTCTTTAGGCTTTAATACTCAATTAATTAAATTAATACATGACATTTAATTAATTGAAATTAAACCTTGTGGGCTGAATTTCTCTCTCTCATGGACCAAAGCCCAATAGCAATTTTATAACCCATTACATACATTAATTTGACTTTAATTAAAAGCCCAAATTAATGCCCAATACTTAATTTAAGTATTTTAAGCCCAATGCTTTGTGTGTGATCCTATAGGTCCATTTAATGTTGGCAATGAATTAATAAATTAATTCAAAGGCTATATATATTCTCTAGCAAGATATTATAGCATTCCAAATTAAATGAAAATGCATATGGCATTTAGTGACCTAATGCAATTTTGCATAGTCCCTTACCCATAAATATCAGAATTAATATAAGGCATGGAACTAGTCATCCTTATATATATTAATTCCTTTCTTGATATTCCAGTGACACTGAACTCTCAGATAAATAATGATTACTCATTATTTCATCTCGGTATGGCCATACACTTCTCAGTTCACTGATCAAGTGGCCGGTGATATTTTCTCTCTTATGGAGAGGGGTAATCCCTTCACTTCTCTCATGCTCTCTAACATGAATCAATGTATACCCAATCATACCCGTACTTGTCACTCTGTTACGAGCACGTTAGGTGTATGTCAAAGTACACAGTAATTCATAAGGAGTTTCATAGAGATTTCAGGTCTAAGAACTCCGATACAAAACTTGTATATGAGAAACACTTATGACTTGTACCATGTAGTGTTCTCATGAGCGGATCGAATCCAGATACCATGTTCTTTAACATGTATCTATGATCTCTGATTGACACTCTTGTCCTAATGATCCGTAAGACAGAACTCATAATATCAGAGAGAGCATACTAGTCTTAATTCATTTGTTATTCCCATAACAATGACTGACTAGGGATATTTAGAATGAAGTCCCATTTGTTTCAAGGTCTTACAATCCATGTGCCTCACACATGATAACTTAAACCGAAAAGACATTCTTGGATAGTTTTATCAATTGACATGCACGGGAATACAAAAGATAAAACAAATGCCTCATTTTATTAACTAAGTGTTTTATTACAATGTATTGGGGCTAGGGCTTACACTAACATGTAGCTCCTACATTTTTAAGTCCAAAAGGCATGATTCAGCAAGCATATGTCCCCCATTCAGTTATAAAAGCTATTTTAATCTTATCCACTATTTTGTTCAGTATTTAATTTTACCTTGTATATCCATCTATGAAACTATACATGGCATACGCAGTTGCACTATCACCTAGGACATCTATGTGAGGCAAAGGAAAATCATTCTTGGGACAGGCTTTGTTTAGCTCTCTATAATCTACACAAACCCTTACCTTCCCTTTTTTTTTGCTACAGGGACTACATTAGTTAACCATATAGGGGATTGAACTTCCACTAAGAACTTTGCCTCTATTTTCTTTTTGACTTCTTCCTTAACTTTCTCGGCCCATTTTGGCCTAAGTCTTCTAAGCTTCTGTTTAATGGGTTTATAACTTAGGTATGTTGGAATGGCATGTTTAGTGACTTCTTAATCTATCCCTGGCATATCTTTATAGGTCCAGGAAAAAAAATTTTCATATTTTCTTAATATTCTCTCAAATTTTCACTCTCTTCAGGAGTTATATCTAATGCTAGTAAGATTTCTTTTGGGTCTTCTTTAGTTTAGAGATTGAATGAACATGTGTTCATTAAGTTAATGTCAAATACACATGCTTTATGATCATGATCATGCATATTGAATTAGAAAAAAACATCACATAAGTAAGTAAAATTATTCATCTCATTAATGTAATCAAAAGAGCAAACATTGTTGTCATCAAATAATTAAGGAACATAAACAACATCAATAAAAGTGTCTTCTTTAATTTTGTCAGCATTAGGCCCTTTTCCAATCTCAGGTTTTGCTTTTGGTGACTCCTTAGCCTACATCTTCTCCTTGCCTTTCAGCTTAGTAGCAAGCAGCTTTTTTGTGATAACTTCCTTTGATGTTTCTTTATACCATGTTAAATGGTGTAGTAAAATCTCTTTATCCTAGAAACCTTCAACTAGTTTGATGATCCTTTATTCCTAGTCAAAGACATCATTAAACATCTCAAATCCTAGTACTAACTCATCATCTATCATTTGAGGTTCATTTTTCCCACAATAAAGGCACATACCTAAGGTTGGTACAAAATTCTAAGAAATGTGAGGGATTCCTTTTGCCTTCTTCTCTTTCTCTTTCTTACTGGAACTTGTGAAGTCTAACCCTTTCTTATCCTTCTGACCCTCAATAGTTACGACAATCTAAGGTCCTTGGTAATTCTTGCCTAAACCAGCTCCAGTTAGGAAATTCATGTTTTGTGAGCATATTAATTACTTGGGGACTATCAGGAAAGTCATCCCTATTTTCTTCATCTTTAATAACTGCCACATGAAACCCACTAAATGGCTATTTAGCTATTTCCAGTACAAATACTTGGTTCTCTTTTGCTGCTTTGATAGTGACTACTTAACCACTGTAAGGGATCTTAATCATTTGGTGCAACCTGAAGGGCATTCCTTCAAGCTTATAAAACTATGGTCTCTAAAAAGGTACAGAGATATTCACTAGAATAGGCAAAACCACAAATTTAACTTCAATCTCAATGTGTCCTATCTTTACTACAGCCTTAAATGTTACAGCAACTTGCCTTTTAGAGTTATCATATATAAAAATGGTCAAATCAGACTTACTTAGCATGTGCTAATTTAATTTGAAGGCCAAAATTGCTACCAAGGGATAGACATTAATAGAGGATCCATTATCTATCATCACACAAGTTGTGTGCTTCCCATTAACCTAAGCTTTGATGTAAAGAGGATGGTTATGATTCCTTCCTTCTGTAGGCAAAACAGCATCAGAGAACACTATATTTTCTCTGGTTCCTCCCCTAACCAAATCTAGCAACTCGGAGGGTGATATGGTAGTAGCAACCATAGCTTTGCTCAAAGCCTCTACTAACTTCTATCTATGCGAAGGAGATTGCCTCAACAAATCCCAAATACATATCTGAGCTTGTGTCTTTTTCAACTGCTTGATTAATTGATCATCCTCAACTTCCTTCTCCGTCGGCACTGCAGCAAAAGTCGACTGCCTTTCGATTTTTGAGGCTACTCTCCCACTCCTAATGACTCTTTCACTTCCTTTTCTTCCTTTGATTCTTTTTCATCTTCAGTGGTTGAACTCCAGATGTCAATAGGCCCCAAAGCCCCCTCATCTTCACTCTCCGTAGGGGTGTACCAACAGTCAATCATAAAAATTGGTCGATTTTCCTCAACTGACTTTGTTACTTTTAGGGTGGAGCAAATAACGGCCAAGTACTCATTCCCATATAGGTCTTTTATTACATACCATTCAAGTAAGCTGGACCCAATCATGTGCACAGATGGGGGCACGTCATTGTATCCTCCCTTCTTCTTCTTGTCCCTCTTCTCAGGGTCTGAAATCTGCTTGCTATCTATCAAGTCTTGGATTTTATTCCTCAAAGTATGGAAATACTCAGTCAAATGCCCAGTGCGCTAATGGTATACATAGTACTGATCCTTTTTATGGTAAGGGAGCCCCTAACTATTTGCGAGCCTTGACAATAGTGGCTGCAGCTTCTCTTCTTTAACTAGTCTATTCAACACCCAAGATAACAATTTTCCTAAGTCAGAATAATGCCTTTGTTGGCTAAATTATATAACAGATACCTCTGTAGTCTTTATAGCTTTATTTTGCCCACTATTATTCCCAACAGCTTTGTTGCCACTGAAATTTCTTCTCACATTTTCACTACTTGCCCTTCTGGCCAAGTACTCCCCTTCAGCTTCTATAGCTATATCCTTCAAGGATTTCCAGTCTTTTAGACCCTTCATTTTCAAACCATCTCTCAAATACGAACTCACATTTCGAATAAACAACCTAATTTGATCAACTATGTCAGTCTTCCTCTTCACCTCTATTATCCTATTTCTCCACCTATTGAGGTACTCATGGAAAGACTCATCATGCTTTATTAGAGTAATTCAAAGTCCTTTAGGGTGACTTCCATACTCGTACTACAGTCGTATTACTTGAGAAACTCCTCTATCAATAGGTCTTAATCCTCTTTAGTTCTCTTATCCAAACTGTGATACTAATTAATCATAGTCTCGATCAAACTCAAGCAAAAGTATTATACCTTCTGGTTCTTGGAAAGAGTAGTCCTTTTCATGATTAGAGTGTACTGCTTAATGTGAACTGAAGGATCCGAGGTACCATCAAACTTAGGTAGGTCTGACATTTTGAATCTTTGGGGCAGTGGCTCGTATCTATCTAGATCTCTATCTTTGGGGTTTATCCTTTTACCAGTGGATAACAGCCTGGACATAGCTTTTATCTTCTCTTTTATCTTCTTAAAAAAGGGATTCCCAGCACTAGGATCCCCTTATTCTAATATTCATCACTTGAGCAGTATACTCTTTATCCTCTTCCTCTATGAAATCATCCTTTAGGTCATGCCTTCTTTCCCTTCTAGGTGGATCTCGAAGCACAGTAGCATAGGTGGCGACAACATTCCCAACATTAGTTGACTTCGCTATCTTGTGAGCAAGTACTATAGGTTGAGGCCTAGTGTTAGGTATTATAAAATCCACCATTATACCAATTATGGCTAACAAGATGCCTATCCATTCTCCAATCTAAATCATCCCTTACTATTAGAGGCCCAGTAAGAGTGACATTTACCCTTTTCCTCAAGAATGGAAACCTTGCTGTAGTATCATCAGTGACTCTCCCAATTTTATTTCCTTTTTTATCTTCATTCATTTTGTCGTTTGCCATTTTTAAACTTTTTTCCTGGATGCTTTTTGATAACTGACTGAAACCTAACTTAGAACTAACCTTTAGACCTAAATCTGAACTAGAGTTTGACCTCAACAAAGTGAATATGGATCTTTGAACTAGGCGCCCATCTGACCCTGTGGACCACCTAAATAAGTCTACGATGGTTGAAAGAATCAGATGTTAGGGATGATGCATGATAAATGATGCACATATAAGATATACACATGATGCATGAATGCAATGCATGGTTTCGTTAAATGTTAATCACAAACACACACAAGTATATACAAAGCCTTTCAACCCTATTACTTACACATAAGAGGTCATGCAATCTCTTTCCTAGGTGGGCTTAACCCATGGGTCAATAGAAGACCTAATGGATGCCTATGATGCATGGTGGAAAATCGGCACCATAATCTCTCTAACTAAAAGCACAAGAATATAGGTTTTGACCATTATATATTTTGACTAACTCACACAGATCAAGTTAGGCCTATAGGGGCATGGCAGCCTTTTATTGGTACCCTCCTAATTTGTTTGAGTTTGGCCAATACATAATGGTCCACATAGCAAACAAAAGATTATTATGGTTATACGACCTAGGGAAAGTTGTTATTGTCATTACACGGGCTTGAGTCAAGGGTGGTGAAACTTTAGGGCTATCCAAGCATGGTCCCTACTAATAGGTCTAGCACATCACGAGTATAACGATCGATGGGTCACCATTTTATATACCATTTAATACTAGACTTGGGCTGATGGGTCTCCTTGACACCTCCCTACACTTAATGAATGTAGGGCGTGCTTTAGGATAACATTTGGGCTGAAAAGGGATGCCTAACTTAACTCTAAGGCTCTATGATAAATGCAGGAAATGTAATTTAGAAAGGATAATGGATTAATTAATAAAACCAAATTATAAAAAACTTAACCAAGATACTTTTCAAAGTAAGGTCTCTTTAGTCCCTAGTGGAGTCGCCACTGTAACGTATGTCGGAGCCATTACTCATTTTTGGGTTTGCTATCGGAGGCCTGCTTATAGGGTCTGAGATGGAAAGAGGCTCACTATCAATCATAAATTGGCTAATTCACAATAAAAAGGGATTAAACCCAAATTATTATTGGTAGTCGACCCATGAAGGCATCTACTAATGGGCCCAAAAAGGTAGGTGTCATGGAGTCGCCACCCAACAGAACGTTGGGAAATGATTCTCGATCTTTTAATGCCCAAATCGAGATTAGTGTTCGAGACATTACTCTTATTAGTCACCTTGGTTATGTGTTGTTTTATAATTAGGTTTTAAATATTAATCCACTATCCTCTCTCATATGATGCATTTGCGATAAAATATAAGTAAACATCCTGATCAAAAAAAGAAAGTAGTTAATAAATAAAGTTCTATGTAAGTTATTACATAAGCAAATTGTCCTAAAGAAAAGAATAATATACAAAAGAAAGACAGATAAATATCATACATAAAAAAGGCTTTTAATTAGCTTGGGAACATTGGTTCCCTCATGCACATTTACAAAAAAACGTTTATTACATTATGAAATTAGGCTAAAAAACTAGACATTGGTCCATATTTATTAAAGAAAATCTAATTAAATAGTAAAAATGATTTAAGTGGAATTTTATCTTTTAACGTGCAAAAAAATAATTATTACTACTTATTGCATCCCCAAAATACTACATCTATAATAATAATAAAAACACTAAAAGAATAAGTAAATAGATAACAACATAATATGTTAAAGAAAAAATGAAATAACCCAAATAAAGATGCAACCAAAACGGGAGCACAATTTACAATGCAAATTCCATGCATCCTCCATGGCCATGAATAAATAAATTACTCAAAAAATAAGGCAAGAAAACTAGTTAGCATCAACCATAAAAGAATCCATACGCACAAGTGAGTTAATTATAGGTATAGCAACAACATAAATAAAACATACTATATGTTACACAAATATGGTATATAAACATTGAAATAAAATGAATTAAAGGACCTAAAATGCATGAAAATAACCTAAAAAAATCTCCAGGGATGGCCTACAAGAAATGAGGGATGCCCAAGAAAAAAGCGAGGGATGGCCAGGAAGGAGGAAGAAGAACATCCCATCCTTTGGCTGAGGGACGACCATCCCTTACACATTCTTCCCATCCCTCACTTACAAAACAAGTAAAAATTGCAGAATGGAAAAGAAAAAAAGGAAATTACACAAATTGATATTTTAGCCCTAGATATACAATAATTAATCACCAAATTATGCTAAAACATATCAAAACACTAAAACTTATATCAAATTGAATTAAAATTGAGGAAATACATCACATTACATATTAAAAGGAAGAACTTCAAAATAAAAATGGAGGAATCTCTTTTAATAACCATGCCTTTAATATGTCACATAAACTAATAACAAATCATATTTTAACAAGATAAACATGTTACTCAGTTCTTAAAAATTAAAATAGATCAATTTATTATCCATATAAGCATGCAATTAAATGAATAAATGGTAGAGAGAGAAAACATAAATAAGCCTAGAATATTACCCTCAAAAGACATTTTAACTCTGTAATTTTTAAAGTTCAAATCTCTACTCTAAATTATGTTCCTTGATTCTTAAAAGAAGTATGAAATTCATTTTGTGTTTGAAAAGATTATTAAGGTATAAAGGTTTTAGAGAGAGAAAAGAAATTGACTTTTCTCTTTCCCTAATGGCTTTTTTCTCAAATAATGATGATTTCTTCTTTCAAAAACCCTAATCTCTTTATTTTTATACCTAAGATAGAGTTTTAAACTAATCACAACTCAAAAATTGCTAGATTAGGAGATCCAATCCTCAAAATTCAGACTTGACATCTATATAAAAAACCTTCCTCTTTTGAAATTCCAGGAAAACATGGGAAAAACTGGGTTTCGATCGAGGGACGGGCGTTTATGAGTGAGGGATGGCTTTCCCTTATCACTAGAACATAGATTTTTCAAAATTCCCTTATTTTACACTATCTTGGACGTTAGGACCCATAGACAGCTACCCCTCAAGTGATATATAGCTGTTTGTCGCCACTATCTATCCAGAAATAGGGTTTTTTCCAATTTTGCTAAAATACCCAAAAATATTAGAAAATTATTTAGAGAATCATGAAAATCTTTTGAGAGAAAATGACAGATCCACCAAAGCTTTGAGATCCGAACCCGCTGCTAGCAATATACTGTTTTCTCATCATTGGGTAACCCTGATCTAGGCTACCTCGGGTCACAGCATTTACACTTTGGTTTGGTTTCGTCTTCTTTTTTGATGCAAAGTCCTTTCGATTTTAGGGTCAAATGGTGCTAGATGACGTTGTAAAAGCAATCTATTCATACACCAAAATCAACTAAAAATAATATGCAAACAAAAGTAAGTAAATGGAAAACACATAAGAAAATCAACCAAATATGTAAATAAGCATGTCAAATTCCTTAATAGTGGTGACAAAAACTTGTTGCGACCTAAGCAAGTACATTGAATTGACAAGTAATATAGTAGAGTATATTTTAGACCCCAAAGGATATCAAACCCTAAGGAGTTAGGCTAACCCAATATTACTTGATTAATTAAAATTATGGGTTAAAGAATATCCCAATGTGTATATTGGTGTGAGCTATGTCTATCAATTTTTAACAATTAAAGATAAAAACAATTTAACACTAAATATAATGCAAACAAGTGCTATAAAATAAATTATAAATAACTTGAGATTAACAATAAATAAAAGTGTTGCTTGGAAATCAAATCGTCCCCATACCCTATGTAAGATTCATTTTAACATAAAATTATATATTTTAGATGTGGAAAACCCATTTAAACCCCTAGTTTCTCATTCCAAAACCAACTACTCTAATTGCCCCATTTTCCATTTCAGAGCCAATCGAATAGCTAGCAAAAGCATGCGTCCCAAGAACTAGATACAAATTAGTTTCCTATTCTAGACCAACCAATCCAATACCTATTAATTTTCCTCTTTATCTCCAAACTTACAACACATAAACCCTAGAACTAATAACCCCTATTCTGGAATTACCATCATAAATGCAGAACATGTGTATAAAAATAGAGCATACATGAGATATCTTTTAAACAAGCATAAATCCATCAATTTGAATAAGATTAATAGCATAAATACTTGAATAACATCCATGTCAAGATAAGTACAAGGGAAAAGAAACATCGATAAATATATTTAAGTAAATGAGTTCATAATCTTACATGGTTATAGGGATTCAAAGATCCCCAAACAACGAAGAGACTAGTCACTATACATAATGTAAAAAGGAAAGGAAAAGAAAGAAGAAACTCTTAAACCTATAATGGTCATGTCAAATTGAAACTTTTAGTCTAGAATGCATCATCACAACTGTCACCAATTCATCTTAGTTATGACCCTGAATAAACCTAGAAATCTCTTTATGATAGCTTTTCAAGTACATTTTGCATGGCTTATTTGACCTAGATAAACTCAAAATAAACTCCAATATCTTCTAGGGTTTTATTCCTATATGTGTCTAGTTTTTAAAACATAAAAGATCATTCCATGTGGCTAGTAAAATATGAGATATACTCAAAACATTACAAGTTGCTCCAAAATAGGGATAACATCAGGTCCTCTACATTCAAGCTAAATTTTGGGGCATTTAGAGACATAAATAGACCTATGGTTCTTCTACAAAGTTATACATATATGTTTTATGGTTATTTTACAACTAGAATCACTCTATTTAGAGTTATATAATTCAAGATATATACAAAACAAGCTTGACAATTCCAATGGGATCCTATGAAAGATTTTGGGTTCTAACTCCCCTTTCCCCATAATAAACCATTCTAACACACTTCAATAATAATTCTTAAGTTAGCACAAATTTCATTCAATTTTTATAGAACAAGCACATCCATATCAAGATTAACCTTCCCATACATTGTTAATACCCACGAAATCTTCTTTACTCTTTAACAACCTTCTTCTCCCTTTGCTTGTTTGATTCTCCCTCTACAAAGCATATCATGTCCTTTTAAACTCTATTCTTTTTACTTGAATTAGATTATTAGAATTGGAGAGAATTTGAGAAGATAGAAATAAGAAAGAGGTTACCTTAAACTTTAAATACCTTTAACTCATTCTTCTTTAACTAGAAATTTAAAAAATTAGAAAAAAGAGATCTTAGAGAGAAAATTAAAGTAGATTTGAGTGGTAATTACTTGAAAACATCCCTCCTTAAAGACAATTGCCACTAATTCCCTTCAATCCCATATTCTACTTCTCTTTAGAATCCCAAATGCCAATCTCCTATCAATCCACTGGTGACCCTTAGAAAAAGTTCCATTTAATCACTCAATAATTTTATTTCCTTATAATTTTCTCACACTTTACAATTAGTTCAATTTACTTCTTACTTTAAACTTCTAAATTTACACTTACATATGTCGAAATACCAAATTACCAAAATAGTCCTTGCTTTTCCACATAATACCCTCCATGTCCCTATTTTATATTTCTTACTTACGTCGAACGTGCCATTACATGTAATTTATCCTAAAGTATATGTTGGGGCCTTACATTTCTCTCCCCTTTAAGAGAATTTCATCCTCAAAATTCTTCATTTTACTAAGTATACTATTGTACCATCTTTAAGCAATAACATTATATGAAAATTAACACTAGATAAAACATTCAGGTATACTTTTTGGATCATCCTTGTCCTCTCTAATCATGGCATACACTCAAGTTAGAACATCAGATGCAACAGGCTTCTCTACCATCTCAGATGGTGCTTGATAAGATTTACCTCTGCCTCTTCCACCTTTACTAGCCTTGGAAACATTAACATTACCTCTACTTGCTTACAAGGCTAAATTATCTTATATCTTTAATACAATTGGCAAGCACATGATCCATGCTACCACACTTAAAGCAAGCTCCAGTGACCTTTTGATAGACTCCCCAATCTCACTTTTAAAAATGCTCACACATCAATAAAGTGCTTCCTTTACTAGATGGTGGTGTGGCACTAACTATTGAGCTAGCCTTCTGATTTGAGCTCTGGGTAACTTGCTCACCCTGAACCTATCAAACTTTCTTGCTATTAATAAATCCATTATCTTGTAGTTTTCTCTTTTGTTCTTTCTTTTGCTTCACTAGCTATGATTCTTATACTTTTAAGGAAACCGATACCAATTGATAATAGTTTACTATCTTTATAGCGGTTATTGCTACTAAAGATCCTTGAATGGTCTCATTCAAACCATTTTCAAACTATCAACATCTAAAGTCTTTAGTTAACAAGGCATTTGGCACATACTTACTTAATCGATTGAATTCTTTCTCATATTGGCCAACTATCAAATTCTTTTGCCTCAGACTTACAAACTTTTCCTAGTTTGATTCTCTATAAGTCTTAGTGATGTATATCTATTCAAACTCTTAGACAAAAAAAAAGTCCCATGTCAACTTAATAGGCCACTGAGGATTTTAGAGCACTAACTTCCACTAGTCATAAGCTGGACCTTATAATAAGGACACTGCATAAATAACTTGCTGATCCTTTAGATAATTGATCTCTTGCAATATTCTCCCAATTTTCTCTAACCAAAATTTAACTACATCAGACTCATCCACTAATATACCTCTAAACTCCTCAGCTTCTCTCTTCCTAATAAGATTGGTAGGAGCTTTTGGAGTAGTTAATCTGATAACTCTAATTCAATATCTGTTTTTAGTTTTTTCAGTCTAGTTTCAGTGTCTTTTTAGTATCTTTTGCTTTTGTTTTTGCTTTAGTTTAATAAATTCCATCTAATTTTAGTTAATCCTAGCTTTTATCAGTTTTGGAGAGCTTTTGATAGAATTTGATGCTTAAATGTAATTTTTGCAGGCACCTCACGGTCAGCAAGTTTTACCTATTGACCATGACCTATGTTTTCTATCAAAATGCATCATTTTAAGGAGTGTCATGGTCAGTAGTGCAATTGTTCTTATGGGAGTATTTACCATGACCTAGGAAGCTCCTTAATATAGAACTAAGAAAAGAAGGACCTCACAGTTAATAGATTTTTGGTGTTGACCGTGAGGTAGTAAAACCATCAACTCAGAATGCAAAGGAGAGCTATGTCATGGTCAACAGACTTTTGGTGTTTATCGTGACTCATGGCAGTAAAAAATGAGAGTTTTAATAGGTCACAGTTAATATGAATTTCCTGTTGACTGTGACCCTTTTTGGCCTATATATAGTAGATTTTTTTTTGCAGATTCGAGAGTTCTCTTTTTTAGATTTAGGGTTTTTCTTTCTTCTTTCTTTCTTTCTTTCATTCTTTACTTTATTTTTATATATAGATACATAGTTTATACTTCAAAATAGATAGATTTACAGCAAAATACTTAGATTAAACACCATACTTAGCTTAGATTCTCAGTTTTTCACATTTGGAGTTCATTTACATTGAAGCTTTGGAGAAGAAGGTTAAAGGAGCTTGGGATTTAGTTGGGTTTCCTTCCTCAATGAATTTTTGGGTTTATTCTCTCCTTTTCTCTTTTTATTTTGTAATGGATAATGAGTAGTCTCTAATTGTTTGGGGATTCTTTAAATCCCTTATCCAAATGTGAATATTGAACATAAGTTGAATATTTATATATAGATGAATGGTTTTATTTCACTGTTGCTTCATGTATATTTCATGGGTTTTCATTATTTTTAGCAAACTTCTAGCTTTGGATGAATGATTTTATCATATATCTTTGTTGGGATGTTGTGCTTTGATGGTCAAATACCTTAAATGTTTAATCTTCTATTCTTTTATCATAAAAGCTATGATTTTTAGACTGCTTCGGAATGAAACTCTTTGAGTTTTAAGATTTTATGGTTTTTGAGCAAGAGTAGGGAGTGAAATGAATGGGTTTTGGGTTTTTTGGTTCCGGAATAGGAAAGCAAACTGAACCTAGGATGTTAGACCTATGCTTAGCCTAAGTATAAGACTTGCTCTGGAATGGGATGTCTTATGTTTAGAATAGCTTCCTCCAAAATGGGACGCTTGGATTAAGAGGGGTATCCCGAAGATATATATAGGATTAATTTATTTCACATTTGGTAAAGGGAGGATGAGTGAACTTGAACAACATTTTTAATTACAAATTTTCATTCATATCAATTTGTTAATTGCCTTGACCACAGAAAAATTACTGTTAGTTTATTTTTACAATTAATTTTAAATTTACATTTAACTGTTATATTTATATTTTTTACATACCATTTAGTTGATAATTTACACACACACACAAAAATTTAGGAATTCTTTAGCATACAATTAATTTTCAATTCTTACAACCTCAATCCCTTAGGTATGATATTCGAGGGTTCTAACTATACCCCACTTTGTTACTTGACGATTCAGTACACTTGCTAAACCCACGTCAAGTTTTTGGTACTGTTGTCGGGGATTGGTGTGTTTGTGAGTTTTGATTATTGTTTGTATGTGTTTACTTTTTTGAATCTATTCTTTTCATTCTTTTCAGTGTATACATAGACTAAGAGATGAATAATTAATACCCTACAACCCGGAAATCGAGAGGACTCTACACAAAAGAAAGAGAGCAAATAGAGAAAACAACATGAATCTGGATCCTCCTATTAATGAAATTCCTCCAGAGAACAAAGAAGTTCCAAGGGTACAAGAAGAAATTTTGGGTAGACAAAGAGAGGAAATACCTAGGCAAAGGACAATCAGAGATTATGTAGTGCCTCGATGGAATAAAGACTAGAGGACAATTGTGTTACCTAGAGGAGTACAATTTGACCTTAAACCAGCAACCATCACTATGGTGCAAAGAAACCAGTTCTCAGGGTCAGAACTAAAAGATCCTTCTCAACATCCTGATATATTCTTAGAAGTCAGTGACACAGTCCAAATCTTCGGTATTTCAATAGATGCGATTTGGTTAAAGTTATTCTTGTTCACATTGATTGGAAAAGCAAGGGATTGGCTTCAGATATTGCCAAGGCAGTCTATTTGGACATGGCAGTAGTTGGAAGAGAAATTTCTAATGAGATTCTTTCCTTCGACAAAAATAGCTAACATTCACAACAACATAATGAGCTTCCATTAAATGAATGGAGAGCCTTTTTATGAGGCTTGGGAAAGGTTTAGGAGGCTATTAAGGAGTTATCTATATCATAAAGTGGCAGTTTATCAATTAATGACCATATTTCTCTTAGATGTAGCATCCAGTGGTTTATTCATGAATATGTTGCTAGAAGAAGCCTTTTATTTATTGGATGAGATGGCAGTGAATGACTCACAATGGGAGACTCTTAGAGTAGTTCTAAAAAGGCAAGTTGTGCACAATGTTAATGAAGTTTTGATGATAAAGGCAAAATTAGAGCTAATGAGAAAAAAATTGAATGGATTGAAAGTATAACATATAGTTGTAGTTTCTCAAGACTGTGTAGCATATGAGAGTGGACTAGGTAGTTTAAATAGTAGATTTATAAGGGATGTGAATGCAGTGGGAGACTATAGGAGGAATGACCCCTACAACAATACGTACAATACAGGTCGGAGGAACCACCTAAATTTTTCTTGGAAGGAGGTAAATCATGGAGCTTTATTGTCTCAACCTCAACCAAGAGCCCCATTTAATCAAAATGTCCACCATAACCATAGCCAGTCATACCATCCCCAAGCCACTACTCATTATCAAAATTCATACCCATCTCACCACCACAAAAAATAAGGGCCAAATCAAAATCAACACCAAAGGCATAGCCAAAATCCAAATCTCAACCAAGCCTACCATCCATAGGGTTTCCAATCAAGGCCAACCATTCAAGAGAATAAGCCAAATTTGGAGGATATGTTCAGTAACTTCATGAATAGCCAACAATAATTCATGTTGGGACAAAAGATAAGATGGAAGTCTCAAGAGCAATGGAATAGAAACCAAGATGCCTCTATGAGGAATTTGGAGACACAAATCGGGCAATGGAAAATTCATTGTCCACAAGAGTAGCTGGGGCTTTTACATATAATGTCGATCGCAACCTAAAAGAGGAAGCTAAAGCAATCACGCTAAGGAGCAGAAAGAAAGTGGTGCAAGAGGGAGAAAGAGGCAAAACATCTTTGCCACCATTATCATCAAGTAAGAAAGAGCTAACACGGAAGGTAAGTAACTCTAACTCTAGGGTAGAGGAAAATATAGCAACTCCTGGCATTGATAAGGGTAAGAACACAGTGAACACTAATGTAGAGGATCTTGATATAAGCAGGTTGCCATTTCCTGCTGTAGCTAGGAAAGAGAAGAAAAATGAGCAATTGGCTAGGTTCTTAGAAGTGTTCAAGAAATTGCATATTAACTTACCTTTTGCCAAAGCCTTAGCTCACATGCCTAACTACGCTAAATTAATGAAAGAACTTTGTTTTAACAAAAAGAAATTAGAAGGGTGTGGAATTGTGTAACTAACTAAAAATTATAATGTATTATCATGAACAAGATCTTAAAAAAATTGGAAGATCCAGGTAGTTTCACTTTACCTTGTGAGATTAGAGAAACTTTTGTTGGAAATTCTTTATGTGATCTTGGAGCCAGTATAAATTTAATGCCCTATTTTATGTGCAGGAAGTTAAACTTAGGGGATCTCAAGGAAATAGGCATGAGGCTTCAACTAGCCGACAGGTCGATTAGGAAGCCAAAGGGGGTAATTGATGACCTATTAGTGAAAGTAGGAAAGTTTATTTTTCTCTTAGATTTTATTGTGATAGAGATGGAAGAGGATCAAAAGGTGCCACTAATCATGAGGAGACCATTTCTAAACACGATGAAAGCCTTAATTAACATTCATGGTCAAAAGGTCACCCAAAAATTCAACAATGAAGAAATGGAAGTAGATATGAACAAGGCATAAAAGTATCCATCGAGTGATCTAGAGGAATCCATTTACTTTGTGGACAGAGTGGAAGAGTGTTTAGAGGAAAACCAAGAGGAAGTATTGATGAATGATTCATTGAATTTAATTTTAATGCACTCATTGGAAGATGAGGAATTGGATAAAGTAGATAAGGAGATGGTAGTTGAGTTAGAAAAAAGAAGTGAGTAGTGATGATAGAGTCGGAGGAAGAAATTGAAGATGAGGAGTCTGGTGAAGAAGAATTGCACCAGAAAATAGGGACTCCAAAACTGAACTAAAAACTCTCCCATCTCATTTGAAATATGTGTTCTTAGAAATTGAAATAAAGCCAGTAATAATCTCTTATATTTTGACAGGATTCGAGGAAGAGATGTTGATCGAAGTGTTTAAAAGGCACAAGAAGGCGATAGGATGGGAGATAACAAACTTGAAAGGGATTAATCCAAGCTGCTGCACTCACCAGATTCTAATGGAGGAAGAATGTAAACTAGTGGTTTAACCTCAAAGGCAACTCAATCCGATGATGTAAGAGGTAGTCAAGAAGGAGGTAATCAAACTCTTCGATTAAGGTATTATCTATCCTATATCAAATATTAAGTGGGTAAGCCTAGTGTAGTGTGTTCCCAAGAAAGAGGGGATGACAGTGGTCAAAAATTAGTTAAATGAGCTTATTTTAACTCATACAGTTACAGGTTGGAGAGTTTGCATGGACTATAGGAGGTTAAATAACTTCACTAGGAAATATCACTTCCTCTTGCCATTTATTGATCAAATGTTAGAGAGACTGGCTGGGAATAGGTTTTATTATTTTTTTAGACAAGTATTAAGGGTATCTACAAATCCCTATAGCACTTAAGGACTAAGAGAAAATAACCTTTACCTATCCTTATGGCACTTTTGCCTATAGGAGAATGCCTTTCAGATTATGTAATGCACCGACTATGTTTCAGTGGTGTACGATGGCAATTTTCCATGACTTTATAGAGAAATTTATAAAGGTCTTCATAGATGACTTCACAATTTATAGGAGAGATTTTGAGAGTTGTCTTAATAATTTTGATTTAGTGCTAGAAAGGTGTGAGAAAACCAACCTAGTATTGAATTGGGAGAAATGTCATTTCATGGTGAAGGAAGGAATAGTTTTGGGGCAAAAAATTTCAGAGAAAGGGATAGAGGTAGATAGAGCCAAGTTTGAAGTAATAGAGAAACTTTCACCCCCAACCAATGTTAAAGGAATTCAAAGCTTTCTAGGTCATACAGGTTTTTATTGTAGGTTTATCAAGGATTTTTTGAAAATTGCTAAACCCTTGTCTAACTTGTTAATGAAGGATGCTCCATTTGAATTTACTAGTGAATGTTTGCATGCTTTTGAATTATTAAAACAAAGGCTCATTTTAGCTCAAGTGATTGTATCACCAGACTGGAATTTGCCTTTTAAACTAATATGCGATGCAAGTGATTTTGTAGTTATAGCTGTGTTTTGTGTAATTATTATGCAATTCATACCTTGATAAGACCTCAAATTAACTACACCACAATCGAGAAAGAGCTTCTTGCAATTGTTTTTGCGTTTGAGAAGTTTAGATCGTATTTGCTAAGTGTAAAAATTATGGTGTGGTCTGATCATGCAGCATTGAGACATCTCTTTACCAAGAAGGAGTCGAAACCAAGACTTATAAGATGGGTACTTCTTCTTAAAGAATTTGACATGGAGATTAAAGATAAGAAGGGGGCAAAAAATTGTGTGGCAAATCACCTGTCAAGGCTTGAGCATGACCACATTGATAAAAGGGAGATCTTAGATCTATTCCCTGACAAGCATATTTATGCATTGTTTATATGTGATGTGATTGCTCCTTGGTTTGCTAATTTAGGAAATTACCTTGCAAGTGGCTATATACCAAAGGGCTACACATGGCAACATAGGAAAAAGTTGAAAGCTGATGCAAGGCACTACATTTGGGATTATCCATATCTCTTTAAGTTGTTTGCGGATCAAGTTTTTGAAGAGATGCATTCCATATGAAGAGCGAAGAGAGATCATTGAAGCATGTCACATTGGAAAAGTCGATGGACATCATAGACTGAATAAAATGGTATCAAAAATTTTCTCTTTTGGGTTTTATTGGCCTACTATGTTTAATGATGTGAAGTTCTTTGTGCAAACTTGTGATAAATGCCAAAGAATAAAAAATATTTCTAGGAGAGATGAGATGCCTTTAACCAATATGCTTGAGGTAGTATTGTTTGACTTGTGAGGGATATATTTTATAGGGCCTTTTTTGATATCCTATGGGTTTGAATATATCTTAGTGGTAGTAGACTATGTGAGCAAATGGGTAGAAGCTATAGCCACTAGGACTTGTGATGTAAGGGTAGTATTAGAGTTTTTAAGAAAGAATATATTCACCTGACATGGAGCTCCTAGAGCCATAATCAATGATAGTGGAAAACACTTTGTTAATCAAAAAATTAAGGCTTTGCTAAAGAAGATTGGGGTTAGGCATAAAGTCACTACCCCCTACCATACCCAAGCTAATGGTCAAGTTGAGGTGTCAAACCGAGAACTTAAAGCGATTTTAGAGAAAATGGTCAATACCTCTAGGAAAGATTGGTACCTTAAGCTAGATGAAGCATTATGGGCGTATAGGACAACATTTAAAACCCCGATAGGGATGTCTCCTTTAGGTTGGTATTTGGCAAGTCCTATCACTTACCTGTGGAACTAGAACATAAGGCTTATTAGGCTACCAAATTCTTGAATTTTGACCTTGTGAGTGTAGGAAAATGTAGGTCATTATAGTTGAATGAGTTGGAAGAACTCAAATATTAGGCATACAACCATGCCACGAAGTACAAAGACACCACAAAGAAATGGCATGACTGGAAGATAATGAGGAAGGAGTTTGTATCTAGGATGAAGGTGCTTCTATATGATAGCAGGTTGAGATTATTTCCTGGGAAGTTAAAATCAAGATAGAAGGGACCTTTTGAAGTTGTAGGAGCTGATAAATTTAGAGTGGTGACACTAAGGCACCCATGGGATGAGAAAGAGTTCAAGGTGAATGGACATCGCGTGAAGCTGTATTTTGATTTGACATTTGATGGCACTTCAATGATTGTCACCCTCACGGATCCTTGACAGTATTTGAAAGTCCAACTACGGACTTGGTAAATGCAGATCTAATTCTTAACACTTATTCTTAATAATGTTTAATTCTAGTTTGTTTTTGTAGTTGTTATGTTTAAGAGTGTGGTTCAAGGGAATGTGAATTTAAATCATCCCATTTGTGTTTTAGCTTGTTGAAGTAGGGTAGAAGACTGTGTTTAATGGCCAAGAAGAGATGAGAGAAAAATAAGTTGTTGGTGAAGAATTTAAGGGATCATAGTCAGCAAGTCTTCTCTGTTGACTATGACATAGTTCAATCATAGTTTCTAGATCTCAGAGCATAATGGGTCATAGTTAATACTCCTTGTATGTTTATCGTAACCCTATCCTCTTTTAGTCTAGTAGTAAATTGCAAAGTATCTCATGGTCAACAAGTTTTACCTACTAGCCATGACCATTCAAAGAAATTCATGAGTCACGATTAACATTGTTTATCTGTTTACCATGACCCCCCTTTTTCAGTCTAGAAGCCAAACTTGCATTATCTCACGGTCAGTAGGTTTTACCTGTTGACCGTGACCCTATTTGAAAAAAAAATTAAAACCCTAGCCTTAAAACAGTGCCATTTTCCCCTACCCCTTCCCTTTTAGTCTTCCTTTTTCTTAGGGTTTCTCAGTTTTTCCTTTTCCTTTCATCTTCCTCTTTTCATTTTCCTCTCTCTCTATCTCTCTCTCTCCATAATTGCCATTGTCACTCCTTCAACAGGTAATTCTTTCTTCTCTTTTATTTTTCTTTTTCTTCTTATTTTTCTTTGTTGATGATTTTTTTTCTTTTTCTTTTTCTTTTATTTTTGGATATTCATGGGTTGTTCTCTCTTTTCCTTCCCTATTTTTCTCTCTCTCTTCTCTGTTCTTGCATGTTCTCTTCTCTCTCTTACTTCTTCTTTTTCTTTCTTGCTCATTTGTTTCTTCTTTTTCTTCATTTGTTCTTGTTTGCTTTAATTTTTGCTTGTTTATTTTCATTTTCAATACTATTTTTTTCTTTTCTTTTCCGATCTTCTTTGCTAACCAATATAGTATTTTCTTTGTTTTTTGTGTGTGTTCTTATTTGTCTTTTTTTTTTATTGTAGTTTGGTATTCGCATACTTAAGCCATCAAACAAGTAAGTATTAAAATCCCCCTTAATTTTCTTTCATCTTATTTTTCTATGGTTTTAGTTTTTTATTTTAGTTTTCATTTGTCTTGTCGTATGTTATTATGTTTTTAATTCTTTTTCTAAGTTGTGTGCTTTTTGTTGTTTCTATTTTCCTAATTTACTTTTTTCATTTTTCTATTGACTTAGTTTTTCTCTTTTTCAAAGAATCATCTTTGTGAAAAATCTATCTCTTTCTCGTTGGTTTGTATTTTTTTATGTCAATATTTTTTTCAGTTAGTGTTATCTTTATAGTGTTTTTAGTAACCTTTTAGTGTTAGTTGTTAAATATTTCGTTAGTCATTTTGGGATAAAGGAGAGCATTTGACAGGTACATCTCTAAAACCCTTTTTATTTCAATTATTTTAAATTTATGTTTTAAGTTTTGTTGATTGTTGATGACATTTTGGGGAATTTTGATTTTTAACTATTATTGGCTTGTGATATGACTCATTGTGTTACGACTAAGTGTTTTTATCTTTCATTTTTTTCTATTATTTCTTTTTCATTTTTTTCCAATTCTTCATAAAGACATTGCTTCTTTTTCTCTGCCTTTGAAAACAAATTAAGACATTCTTGAGGATTATAGTTGCTCGATAGCATTTTATCAGACATTAAGACTTTGTGATGCTTTGTTTTGTGCTAAAAATGTTTAATTTGATGAAAGCATGGTTGGATTGAGCTTGTATATGAGTTGTTAGTATTCATCATATTCGTTTTGGGCAATATCACAATTTTGAATGGCTTGTTAGAGCATTTTCAAGTGCATAGTTATTAATATCTTAGGATTTCGCTATGTGATTGCTCATTGCCATGATGCTTGTTTATTTTGTCAATTTGTGATGCATCCATTTTCATTTTTCCTGGCTATATCATTAGGTAAGATTATAAACTATTGGATTTTGCTTAATGTGTGAACCATTGCAACTAGGGAAGCTATGCTAGATGTCAGAAATGTTATATTATGAGCAAATACATATGTTGAATCAATTTTCATCTGCCTAAGGTAGCCAATGTAGGTTCATGTACATCCTTGCTATCCTTTTTTCCAAGTTAGGAGTTTGCTTGTGTTGCATCAACCATGTTGCTTAACTTTATATGTCATTATTCATTGGAAACATATTTGTCTTGATGTCATTTGTCTAATGCAGGTTAGAACTTATTGAAACTCATGATTTTTGAGTTATACCCTGATGCACCTAATCAGTTTGAGCTTGTTGTGCTTTATTTAGCATCAGGGCTCTAATGCCATTTCTTACCTTCGTCTGGGCATGCCAACACTATTTAGACCTTTATTGTTGCCTTTATGCTCTACATGAACTAAGATGCACACTAGTGTTAGATTCACTTGAATTGTCATGCTTGCTTGCACCTATTCCATTCTTTTCAGAGATTTTACTCAATTGTTCGTAGGTGCTTAAGAGCTACATTACCCATGCTACTGACTGTATCCTTGATTGATGAGTAAATGCATGTTGATCCATCCTGAAATTGTATGTTATCATTGGTTTTCAACTTTAATTTAGAGTTTTACCTTGGCTGCTTTCATTGTGTTGCATAATCCTTTCTATCCTTGTTGAGAAATCTATTTCTAGTTGTTCATCACTTGCATAGAACACCACCCACACTTGAAATAGTTTCGTTGATACCTTTCTACCAGAATTTTGATTAATTGAGAATTCATTGCATTGTGTTCCTTTGTTAGTTACTTTTGCTCACTAAGCTTTCTTACAATCAAGCTTTTCTCAATTGTTCTTTGAGCTTAAGGGATGGGTCAAACTTTTAGCAGTTAGTTATTGTACCATAGCTTGATCACTTTAGGTTGCTAACTTAAATTAGGGTTAACAAGAATTTGAAGGCTCTTTGTTGTGCTTTGGTTGAGATTTTGAGGAAATTTAATTGTGGCTATGTTAATTGTTGGCATTGTTTTTAGATGTTGCACCCAGTACCTTGGGCCACTTATCTAATTAACTTTGATGTTTCAAATTTAGCCATGAATGATTTTGTTTTATCTTTGCTAGAACATTCTGTTTAGAAAATGTTTATGTACGCTTCATAATCTTTGTGCATTTTCATTATCTTGTATCAAGGTATATAGGCTGAACGATTCAACCTATGGGCTACTGGTTTTCAGAGGATAACTTGGTTATCATGGTTGAGTGCCACATACCTTGATGCAACTTACTTTTGTGCTATGCATCCAATTTTTGTATTTTTATGTCCAATCATAGTAGGAATGTCCATGTTTTATTGCTATCAACCCTTGCTCAATTTTGTTTATCATTGTTCATTGAAGCATGTTTCTTTAAAGTAATAAGTCATATATAGATTGGAACTTAATTGAACCTATGGTTATTGTTACTTTGTGTTTCATAAATGTTGGATGCACTATGATCCATTGAGTGTGCACTATTATTGCTAGTTATTCTCACTTTAATGTGCCTTAACTAGCCTTGAAACTTTAATGCAAGACCTATTCCATTGTTTGATCTTAATACTCAAAAGAAACTTAAAGTTCCTGAGAATTCAATTGCCTATGAGCACATATTCTTTTGTTTATTTGTTTTTATAAGTGATGTTGTTTCATTAATCATAAGCTTAGAATGAGTTTTGGAACTATTTAGACATTTAACTCGTGTGCACTATAAGAATTAAGAGGCATGCTTGTCCTTGAATCACTTGCTTTGTAAGCTTGTTTGCTTTTAGTTGTCCCTTTCTTGTGGTCATAGTGCTTAAATATCCACCACTATTTGAGTTGTTATGCTAAATTACCCTAATTTTTGAGCTAAAACTTCATTTTTAATTGGAAGTATTGTTGATAGGGTATGAATTTTGCATTTGAGCTTTAAACTTATTCTATATCTACAAACTTAAACATAGGTGGAGTTTTTGCTAAAATGTTATGCTGTATTTTGAGCTATTTAAATTGCCATTGTTAGCTTCATGAGATAGCATTATAGGAACTTTTAGAACTTCATAATTATCTTTTTCATCCATGCTTCTGAGTTGTAAATTATTGCTAGAGCAATTATTTTTCTTGATTGTTGCAAGCATAATGCGAATTGGTCTGATGTAGGGATTCTTGTTCTTTAATTTACAATTTTCTTTAGATCCCTAATTTTGAATGATGTAGTGATGCCTCAATTTAAGTTATATTATTTGCTCGACTATCAGTCCATGTTTTGTTGCTTAATTTCCACTCATTTTAAGACTTATGTCCATGTTGCAACTGTAATTGCATCCCTTGTTTGCTGTCTCTACTATTCATTCCATGTTAAGCTAAAATTGTGCTAAGCATTGCTTCTCAAATTATTTTGATTGTGATTATTGTGATTTCTTTTGGAGACATTGGGCAGGTTTAACTTTGTTTTGCTTTCATTATTGCTAGTGGCACCAAAGCGATCTCACACTCAAGGTTCATCATCATCATAAGCTCAAACCATTCAGCATATCTCTAGCCAGCCTTTACCACATTGTGACTAAGCAGAACCCAGCCAACCACCTCTACCAGCACCTATCTAGAGGCAGAAGAAGAAGAGATCAAGGGAGCCAAAGATACCAAGTTGGGTGCCTGAGAATGTCCAGATTACTTACAAAATTCTATCCATCTGTGAGTACTTACCTTCAGCCTACTGGAGAAGTTAGGGATTAAAAAAGAGGTGGACAGACATATTGCAAAAATTGGCTAGGATAAGTTTTTTGAGTGTAGGGAGCTAGTTTACCCCAAGTTTATAAGAGATTTTTTGGCTACTTTCAAGTGCCATTTTGGACATGAAGAGTTTTCTGACATGGTAACTTTTTGGTTGGAGGGAAAATATTATGAGAGGACTTTTGTAGAGTTTTCTAAGGTTTTAGGTTTTCCTAGTAATGATCCCTATGCTTACCCTGACTATGACAAAAAAAGAGCATGGAAAGATATCTAAGACCCCTAAGCTGAAGGGCCATAAATTTCAGGAACGACCAAATCCCACCACCTGAGCAATCATGCCTTTAGAATTTTTCACTAATTTTTTTCTTTATCTCCTATGTCTTATGTGTAGTCTGTAGGGTAGGTGAACCTACCATAGGTTCTATTTTTAACTTGTGTGGCTAGAAACTTTCCTATCAATGGTGCATACCATTGGTGGAACAAGTTAGAAGAGATACAGTAGCAGCCCACCAAATTGAAGAAAATATCATTGGGCGATTGGGTGACCATGGTTGCTAGGGCCTTTGAGCATCCATTGAATGAAGATGATGCCCTACTTGTAGTAGCTTATATTGACTAGAAGCTACTTAAAAATATGAAATTACTTGTTGAGGATCCAGCTGTAAAGCATGGCATTAGACTTATAGATAAAGATGAATACATGAGAAAAATGGCTAGGAGTTTGAGCAACCCTCTACCTAGCCCAGATCAAGGAGCTATCACACTCTTTTCTGCCCAGTACATTGCCCTAATCAATAGAATGGATACCCTAGATGTGAATTAAGCGGAATTCAAGCAACAGCAGGGGTATATTATAACAGCCCTAGCCACCTTAATCTCTAGAATTTACACAATTGCACCAACATCCCCTCCTCTATCTGACCTTTGATTCTAGGGAGTTTGCCTATCTCACTTTACATTTTCGTGTTGATTTTATAGTAGTTGCTGAGGACAACTTTTGAAGTGTGGGGTAAGGGATTATTTTTTGAGAACTGAACATTAATTTTTTTTTGGATAGTAGTTAGAACTTGATAAATTTTGTGAAGAAATTTTGTTTTATGAAGAATTAGTGCTAACCATTACTGAAGGCAATTTTTTTTGTGAAGGCTGTAAAGATTTTTATGCAGATTTTTTGAAAGGAAGAAGATTGGGTTTCAAATGTTCTAAATTAGTGAAATCTTTGAACCACAAACTCATTATTTTAGTTTATTTATGGTTTTAAGTTTGGATATTTTATCAGTTTTTTAAGTACATTTATGTTTCAGTAAAGTTATTGCATTTGGAATTTTCTTTAGTTTTAATTTAAAGTAGTTTATCTTAGTTCAATTTCATTTTTTCCTTTTAGTTATCTTTTTCTGCTTTACTTTTAATAGTTTTATGTTGTGTCGGTTTTTATTTACCTTTAAGTCAAAATTTTGAATAAGGTATCTGTGTTGTTGAGTTGTTAATTGCCAATTGCAATTAGTTTGAGTTTGCCCAATTAATCTTAATGGAATCAATTCAAACTCTTAATTATGAATTGTTAGTTTAAAGAGCTTTAGGTAGCCAGGGAGTAATAGAATTATTCAGCAAAAATTTTCTCTTAATTTGATCTCAATTAGTTATATGTCATCCAATTTCAAACTCAATGAGCATAATAGGCTAATTTTGTGAAAATTATAAAAAACCAGTGAGTGAGAGCAGTTGAGTGAAGGAATTCTGGAATAGCTAGAACCTTCCTCATCACCTTTCGAAACAAACATTCAACTCAGGCAGAATTAGGACATGACCTAGGCAGCCTTTCTTTGGTTGTCACTCTAAAAATGACTTTTGACCTACCTTGTGATTCATGATTACCATTACTAGCATCCTTAAGCTTCAGCATACCGCTAAAATTTTTATTGATTACACTTGTAAATTTAACCACATAACTTAAATGTCATTTATCTTCCCTATTTTAGAATTTGCCACTCTAGTTGGGGTAGTATTGTGCATGTTGAGTAGTGAAAATTGAGCTATTCTTGATCAGTCAAGAGTGTTAAATTTATGGGAAATGGGGTAGTGAGAGCTATGATTTAATGATCGTAAGGCTTTTCTAATTTTAAAGCTTTAAGAGTTGTAAGTACCTCATGATTAGCAGGTTTTACTTGTTGATTGTGACCTTATTTCAAAAAAAAACCATAAACATACAAAGGTTATGTTGCAGAAATTTTAATTATTACTGCAATAAACAAGTGTGGGTTACCTAGCATTTAAGGGGAGGTATTAAATGTTGAGCTAGTCCAAGACAAAATTTAAGTTCATTTTTCCTCTGTAATTATGAGTCTAGCTGATGTCTTTTTGGATTCATATGTTAATTTTGCTAGCAATAACAAAAATTTAGAAAGAAGAGTTGTTATCTTAAGAAAGTTAGGTGGTATTTTCCTAGGTAGTATGGCTCATTTTAATTGCCTAAATTCTTCTTTTCCTTAGAGCCAATACCTTAGCCCCATTACAACCTTAATGTAAGACCTAGTGCTCCTATTTTGCTCTGCGTTGTTTAGTGGAGATGACCCTTGTGGTTCAAGTGCTAACGGAGAGGCCTATGACTGTTTCGAGTTTCAAGAGTGAAACCATCATATTCATTTTTTTTGCTCGATTGCTAGAGTTTATTAGTAGTTTTGGTTTCTGAAAAGTGATAAACTTGTTTTGGCCTAGCACACACACACAAAAAAGAAATTGTTTGATACAGCTTAGTTGAGTCTTTTTGATTGAATTTTTTGTTTTGAGTGTCTTTTGCTGGGTGTTATTCTGGCTTCTCTAAAATTTGTTGTTTTGAAGTGGATTTTGAGTTTTCAAGATTGTGGATGATTCTTTTGCTTGAGGGCAAGCAAAGTCTAAGTGTGGAGTATTTTGATAACTCTAATTCAGTATCTGTTTTTAGTTCCTTTTTAGTCTTGTTTTAATGTCTTTTTAGTATCTTATGCTTTAATTTTGTTTTAATTTAGTAAATTCCATCTAATTTCAGTTAATCCTAGCTTTTATTAGTTTAAGAGAGCTTTTGATGGAATTTTGTGCTTAAATGTAATTTTTGTAGGCACCTCACAGTCAGCAGGTTTTACCTGTTAAGAGTGACCTATGTTTTTTGTCAAAATGCACCATTTCAAGGAGTGTCACAGTCAATAGTGTAATTATTCTTATAGGAGTATTTACCATAACCTAGGAAGCTCTAGAAAGCTCTTTAGTATAGAACTGAGAAAAAGAAAGACCTCACAATTAACAAATTTTTAGTGTTAACTATAAGGTAGTCAAGCCATCAGTCCAGAATGCAAAGGAGAGCTACATCATGGTCAACAAACTTTTGGTGTTTACCGTGACTTATGGTACTTAAAAAGGAGATTTTTAATAGGTTACAGTTAGAATGAATTTCCTATTGACCGTAACCCTTTTTGGCATATATATAGCAGATTTTTTTGCAGATTCGAGAGTTCTCCACTTTTTTAGATCTAAAGTTTTTATTTATTCTTTCTTTCATTCTTTACTTCATTTTTATACATAGATATATAGTTTATACTTCAAAATGGATAGATTTATAGTAAAATACTAAAATTAAACACCATACTTAGCTTAAATTCTCAGTTTTTCACATTTTAAAGTTCATTTACATTGAAGCTTTGGAGATAAAAAGGTTGAAGGAGCTTGGGATTCAGCTAGGTTTTCTTCCTCAATAAATTTCTAGGTTTATTCTCTCTTTCACTTTTTATTTTGTAATGGATAATGAGTAGTCTCTAGTTGTTTATGGGACATTTGAATCCCCTATCCAAATGTGAAAATTAAACATAATTTGAATATTTATATATAGATGAATGGTTTATTTCACTGTTGCTTCATGGATATTTCATGGGTTTTCATTATTTTTAGCAAACTTCCAGCTTTGGATGAATTTTATCATATATCTTTTTTGGGATGTTGTGCTTGGATGGTCAAATGCCTTGAATGTTTAATCCTTTGTTCTTTTATCATAGATGTTGTGATTTTTAGACTGCTTCGAAATGGGACTCTTTAAGTTGCGATATTTTGTGGTTTTTGAGCTAGAGTAGGCAGTGAAATGAATGGGTTTTAGGTTGTTTGGCTCTGGAATGGTAAAGCAAATCGAACCTAAGATGTTAGACCCGTGCTTAGGCTAAGTATAAGACTTGCTCTAGAATGAAACGTCTTATGTTTAGAATAGCTTACTCCGGAATGGAATGTTTGGATTAAGAGGGTTATCCCAAATTCATATATATATATATATATATATATATATATATATATATATATATATGTATATATATATATATATTTATTTAGGATTAATTTAATTCACATTTGGTAAGGAGGGATGAGTGAAATTAAACATCTTTTTTAATTATAAATTTTCATTTTTATCAATTTCTTAATTTCCTTGACCATAGAAAAATTATTGTTAGTTTATTATTAGAATTAATTCCAAATTTACATTTAACTATTATATTTACATTTTTTGCACACCATTTAGTTGATAGATTACACAAACACAAAAATTTGGGAATTCTTTAGCATATAATTGATTTTCACTTCTTGCATCCTCAATCCCTTGGGTACGATATTCGAGGGTCCTAACCACTATAAGAAAAATGTAATTTAGCAACGGAAAATTAGCAACCGAAATTGATATTTTCCGTTGTTAATAAAAAATAGCAATGAAAATTAGCAACGAAAATTTTCATTGCTAATCCAGTGATTGCTATTTTATAGCAACGAAATTTCATTTCTGTTGTTAAATTTTGCAACGGAAAATGAATTTCGTTGTTAAATTGAACCAACTCATTTTCGGTGAATTGGTAATTTTTAGCAACGAAAAATGAAATTTCGTAGCTAATTTTAGCAATGGAATTGACTTTTTCGTTGCTAAATTTTAGTAACGGAAAAAAAAATTTCATTGCTAATTATAGCAACCAAAAGTCAATTTTGTTTTTTTATAAGCTACAAACCCAACTTATTGTTATTGACCCATATGTTAAATTAACAACATAACTTGGCATAAAAAAGCACTAAAAGTTTCTGTCAACAAACACATATAATTTAATAAATTATGGATAAAATACAAAATTACCAACAATTTATCATTAGAAATATAGATAATAAAAACCCTAAATTAAATCAAAATTTGAGAAGAAATGAAGAAATCTAACATAAAGCCTAAATGGATTATTTTTACGGTACAGACTATTTTGGTCGTAATTTTTGCTACAAGTGTCAGATTTCTTATTATAATATATTTTCGAAAAGCTCATTTTGAGATGGTTATTTAGCACTAAAAGAAGCTTTTGTAACGGCATTTTTCGTGCCCAAAAAATGACGTTTAGGTTGTCATTTTTCAGTTTAAAGTTTTTAGGATTTTTCAGGGACATTTGGTCTTTTCTTGTTTTCACTCATATAAATTATTTTCTTTTCTTAGTTCAAGTGAAAGGAATCCATGTCTTAATCACATAATTTAATAATAAATTTAAATGTAATTATTTATTAGTTTTAATGAAAATTATTTTTTATATACCAAAACTATGGATCATTAAACTACATCTAAAATAATTAGACAACAAAGCTCCCATCAAACAAACCAGCTAAAGCAAAGAAAAACATAAGACATGCCACCATAATGACACTAAAACTACACAAGAAACTCAATCTGGTGCAAGGAAAAGGCAAAGACTACAAAAAAGAACCACCAAACTAAATTAAACCAAGGTAGAAATTAAAACCACATAGTAGCAGAGATCTAGATACATCACCCCTACACATCTAGGATTTCACAACCAATTTTTAATCACTTTTGAACTCCAATGAGAAAAGAATATTAATGTACAATACAAACTTTAACTAAAACCCTTCGAAAATCCCTTTGAAAAAGGAAACAATACTCCAAACAATTAAAATAACCAGATCGAGGACACAACACCTGTCACTGCTATTTTCCAGCTAGAACTATTTCATATGTAGCTTATTACATCAAATCGTGTATAAGAAAAGAGACAAAAAATGAAGGAGGAAGGAAGAAAGATTTACCAATCACCGGAAAGGAGCAAATCTGGGGAAGATCAAATGGCAAGATCTGACCAAAGAATAGAAAATGGCACAGAGTAAAAGGGAAGAAGAAAAATGAAAACGAAAGGACAAATGGCAGATCTAAGGAAGAATACTTACCGATCACCGGAAATGGTAGATCTGAGGGAGAATGGATGGCCACAGAAATTGCATTTCGTGAAGAGAATAACAATAGTGCCAGATCATAAAAATAATAAAAAAAATGACAACGAAATGATGAAACACAAAAGATCAAGCATAAAACTACTTACCGGTCACCGAAAAGTGCATATCTGAGGAAGAATGGACGGCCACAAAAAATGGTTGATGTGGAGAGAAGAAGAACTATGCTAGATCATGAATGAAGAGAAGAACAAAAATGAAAGAAATAGGGTTTTTAATTTCTTATATATATTATTTTTTAGCAATGGAATTTAATTTCGTTGCTATTATAACAACAATTTCAACTTTAGCAATGAAATTTCAATTTCGTTGCAATTTTATATGTGAATTAAGTAAGACATTACTTTTTGCAATGGATTTCATATTTCGTTGCTATTTTAGCAACGAGAATTAGATTTTCGTTGCTATTTTAAGTTCAATTATGTAAACACATTATTTTTAGCAACGGAATGTTGCTATCAAATGCCGCCATTTTAGCAACGAAAATTATATTTCGTTGCTATTTTAGCAACGAAATTTAGATTCCGTTGCTAAATTTCATCCCAAAAATTTCCCGCTATCAAATGCCGCCATTTTAGCAACGAAAATTAGATTCCGTTGCTATTTTAGCAATGAAATTTAGATTTCATTGCTAAATATCATCCTAAATTTTTTCTGCTGCCATATTTAGCAATGGAAATTGTATTCCATTGCTAATTTTCGTTGCTATATATTGGCTCTAAAATCTCCCTCCCTTTTTAGCAATGGAATACAATCATTTTGTATTTCATTGCTAAATCCCTAAAACTTCAACCAATTTTAGCAACAAAATTGATTTTCCGTTGCTAAATAGCAACGAAATTGGTATTCCGTTGCTAATTTAGCAACAAAATGAATTCCGTTGCTATTTTGATATTTTCTTATAGTGAACTATACCCCATTTTATTAGTTGACGATTTAGTATGCTTGTTGAACTCGCATAATAATCAATATATAACTTGCATCAATCTTTATAATAACACTAGATTATTTGGAGTAGGACTTAGACCATTTACTGGTGGTTGCTTGGGTATAAAACGATTAACATGTGCTAGATTTACACTTCCACCCTTCTCACTTACATCTTCACTAGGATTTAACTCCATCTTTACCCTATATAGAATAACATGATGCAAGCAAAACCAAGGAACATCAAAAGAGGAATGATTTTAAGGATTAGTTAGTATTGCCAAATAAACCAGTTATAAGGTTAAGAGCTAAAAAGTTCAAAGAACTACTAAAAACATATATGGGCCGAATTGTGGAAGCTATAGACATTCAAGAAATAGAAGAACTGAATTATACCATATCCAACCCAATAGGGCCATATGGACATGAGAAGAATCAAATGGGCTTGATTAACTTTTTTTAAGCTAGTAAAGTAGCTTTGAGCAACTTAAGGGGCTTATTTTATTATGTTAGGCTTGTTTTGTTTTTATTTGTGTAGTTGGAACATAATATAGCTTAATAGGCTTATTTAAGTGAGTTGGAATTATTTAATTTAATTCTTTTAGGCTTGTGGGCTGAATCTTAGTGTTATTTAGTTTAGGCTTTAGTTATTTGGTGGGAGGCCCATGTTTAGAAGGCATTTTCACTTATTTAGGGTTACCTACCTGTTTGGGGCTATAAATACCTCATTATAACTTGTAAAAGATAGATTTTGAGAACATTTAATATGCATTGTTTGGCTTGGCCGAATTTTCATCTTGGAGAGGATTACTTGTCTTCTTATTTTGCATCAATAACTTTATTCTTATCAAGGTATTTACTTATGGAGAATTTTGTTCTCATGTTTTAAATCAACCTAATTATATGCGTTTCCATTTATATTATTGATTGGGGGTTCATCAAGGTTGGGGATTTCTTCTTATTTATGTTCATGCCATATTGTATGTTTAAAGGGTTTTGGGTTCTTTAGCCATAGGGTTTCGCATTATTTGGCATTAGAGCTTAGATTAGGATTAATTCTTATTTATCATTATATATTTGCTAATTTAGTGTTGCAACCTTAGAAAGTGCATTGAATCGACAAGTAATATAGTGGAGTATATAGTAAAAATGTAATTTTTACAAGTAAAACTAAGCTAAATCTATGTATTTTAAGTATGAACTATAGTAAAAATGTAATTTTTACAAGTAAAGCAAAGTATACTAAGTATAAACTCTATAAATCTATAAACTAGAACTACAAAAAAAACTTCAAAACTTAAAAACCTAAAAACATCTCATTTAAAACCAAATAGAATGCAACTTTTATACTTGTCTGCAGAGGGACATGGTAGAGACAAATTATCTCAGTTGTGTCCAATCGGTTAAAAAGGTACTGTAGCATCAACACATGGCTGAGATACTTTAGTCTTAGTTGTGCACACCCTTATGGATTGAATACCTTTGAATTCTGCATTTAACACTGTGGAGACAAATGGTCTCGGCCATGCCCTTGAGTGAAACGGTTCATTTTGTGAATGTCCAAAGCACATGGCTGAGACAAATGGTCTTTGTCATGTGCAATTCAATTTTCTACACAAAAGTCAAAATTCCACCATAAAACACACTAACACTTCACGAATCTTAATATTATCCTATTTGGCACAAAAAGAGAAATAAAACACTTAAAACATGAAAAACATGTAAAATGAGACATAAATACAGATAAAAATACACTATAATTAAATACTAAACCGGAGTTATTATTTAGCATTCAGTTTCATCATTTTCTTAGGATCCTAAAATTTAGGAGACCTTGTTTATACTTAGGCTCCCAAAATTTAGGAAGCTTTATTTAGACATGTTCTTGTGTTTTTGATTTTCAATTTTGGGTTAGTTGCTGATTTAGTTGTTATCTATTTATAAATAAAAAAAGAATTGTGTTACAGCTAGAAAAAGAAACAAATAACACATAAGTAGCCCATTCTTTTAGGGAAGCATGAAACATTAGTGAGTTTATTTATTGGGCTATATTTGGAGCTCATTGAACTAATTGAGCTTCACTAGGTGTGAACAATAATAGGTTTATTTATTGGGCCAAATTTAAAGCTAATTGAACTATTTAGGCTTAATTAGGTGTGAACAATAGTGGGCTTATTTATTGGGCTAGATTTGAAGCTCATTGAACTAATTGGGCTTAATTAGGCATGAACATTGGTAGGATTATTTATTGAGCGAGATTTAGTGTTAATTAATTACTTGGGTTTTATCCAAACTCTTAACTAAGCCATTAATTAATTTAGTGAATTAATTTAGAAAGTTTAATTAGACATTTGGGTTTTCTTGTCTTGATCTAATTAGGACATATTGGGTTATCCATTTTTTTTCTTAGCTTAGACATTTTGGTTTCCCTAACTTGACTTGGTTTGGACATTTTGGTTTCCTTATCTGTATTGTCTTAGTGTCATCACATAACTTTACATCAATTTGATTTTTCCATTAAGGAAATTTCAATTTCTACATTTTCGCATTAGTTTTGTCATTTCTTTCAATCTAAGTTGCTTTCTTTGGTGTCTTTTATACCTTTTTCTTCCATTTGTATTATAATTAACAATTTATATTTTGTTAATTTGAATTACATATTCGAACAACATACATATCTTCATTTAGTATGCATCTTTCAACTTTCTTCATTTTGGTATTTTGCTTCTAGTATTGAGCCTATCTTGACTTAGTGTTGAGTTCTGAAGTGCAATTAAAGATAACAAGCTTGAGTGGAAAAAGGCTTAAGAGTGTGAGCTTAAAAGAAGGTAAAAGCCAAATTGAGTAAAGCACGAGTGGAGTTCCATATTATTGAGTGTAAACACATAAGGGAGGGCTTTATGAGGTTGTTGTCTAACATCTTTTATAGGTTTACATAATGACTAAAGAATCTACTAAGAAGGGAATGTCCCTTGAAAAGGTAGCTTATGAAGTGCAAGCAATGCATGGCACATTTGAGAAGTTTATAAAGGATATGTGAAATGTAAATGATAGGTTATAAAGGTTGGAAATAAACACAACTAACACTTCTAGAAAGATAGCAAGGAGAGGCCGATGGGTTAATGAGAATGTGGATATTGATCGTGATGATTTGGATGGAGAGGAAGAGGCACGTTTAGTAAGGGGAAGCATAAAGAGGGAAGATATAAAGGATAGTAATATAAATGCTATTAGGATGAACATTCCACCTTTCAAAGGAAAAAATGATGCTGAAGAATACTTGGAGTGGGAAAGAAAGACTGAGATGATCTTTGAATGCCATAACTATTATGAAGAGAGACATGTTAGATTTGCTTCTATAGAATTCTCTAATTATGCACTAGTATGGTGGGATAAATTGAACAAGAATAGAAGGAGAAATGGAGAGTTTCCAATTTCTAGTTGGGAAGAAATAAAGAGAATTATGAAGAGATTTCTACCAAGTTACTATTATGGAGAAGTACATCAACGACTATATAGACTAGCTCAAGGGTGTAAATTAGTAGAGGATTACCATAAAGAAATGGAGATGTCGATGATCAAGGCCAAACTAAAGGAAGATGAAGAATCAATCACAATACAATTTTTAAGTGGTCTAAATAGGGAGATAGCTAATGTTGTAGAGTTGCAGCACTTCATTGACATGGAAGAGCTAGTAAATATGTCCATAAAAGTGGAGAGACAAATGAAGTATAAGAGAGGTAGTAGGACCATCACTTTGGGTTCTATATCCTAATGGAAATTGAGATAGAACAATGGTGACAACAAGGCTGCTTAAAAGCCATACAATTCAAAGGATAAACTCAAAGACACTAAAAGTGGCAAACCTGATCCTAAAGGTACTTCCAATGTAACTCCTTCTAGTACTAAACATAGGGATATTAAATTCTTTAAATGTCAAGGGTGAGGTCATTATGCATCTGAGTGCCCTACTAGAAATAATATGTTTATTAGGGATGGTGAAATTGTTTCTGATTCTAATAGTGGTAATGAGTCTGATGGTAGTGATTTGAGTATGCCACCATTAGAGGATTGTTCTAATAATGATAATGATGGGGGTAGTTGTACTAATGTAACTCATACTACTTTAATAGAGAAATTGGGGTTGAAATGTGATTGAGATCTTAACCCATATAGGTTGTAATGGTTGAGTGATAGTGGTAAAGTTCGAGTGACCAATTAAGTGGTTGTTGCATTTTCTATTGGTAGATATATTGATAAAGTAGTGTGTGATGTTGTACCAATGCAAGCAGGTTATGTTTTATTAGGTAGGCCTTAGTAATTTGATAGGTGTGTTATGTATAATGGGTACATGTATAGGTATTTTTTATGTATAATAGACAAAAAATCACCTTAACGCCTTTGTCACCTAGGGAAACTTACCTTGAGCAATCAAAAAGTCAATAGTCTTTAAGTGGGAATTCGAGTAGTGACATAACAAAGTAAGAAAAGAGAAAAGAGACCAAGAGAGAAAAGAATAAAATTAAAGGCCTAATGGTGAGTGATTGCACAAGTGAGGAAAAAAAGTGGGATGTGTAGGAGAGAAGAAGTTAGTGAGTGAAAAGAAAGAAAATGAAAAGAAAATTGAGCAATAAGAACTAGAGAGGAGTGAAAAAGTTAAAAAAATAACCATGCTTTTATGCAAAAGAGCAAGAAATAAAGAGTGCATACTTAGCCAAGAGAGCTCTAATATTGATTTGATTTAAGGAAACTTTATTTACTCAAAACTGACTTTAACCCCAGTGGTCTAGTGTTTTTGTGACCTTATTGTAGGAATATGAAAATGTGTTTCTTGAAGATGTACCATATGGATTACCACCTTTTAGAGGGATTAAGCATCAAATTGACTTTGTACCAGAAGCTCAAATACCTAACTATCCAGCTTATTAAAGCAATCTAGAGGAGATAAAGGAGCTACAAAGACAAATGGATGAATTGCTTCAGAAAGGGTATATGTGAGGGATCATGAGTCATTTTAATGTGCCAGTTCTTTTGTTGCCAAAGAAGGATAGAACTTGGAGGATGTGTGTGGATGGTAGAGAGATTAAAAAAATCACTGTAAAGTATCGCCATCCTATTCCTATATTAAATGATATGCCATATGAGTTATATGATGCATGTGTGTTCACTAAAATTTATTTAAAAAAGGGCTATCATCAAATTAGGATGAAAGAAGGGGATGAGTGAAAAACTGCATTTAAGACTAAATATAGATTGTATGAGTGGTTAGTAATACCTTTTGGGTTGTCTAATGCACCTACTAATTTTATACACTTAATGAACTATGTCTTGCATGACTTTCTTGAAAAATTTATGGTTGTTTACTTTGATGACATCTTGGTTTACAGTAAGTGCTTAGATGATCATATTTTGCATGTTAAAGCTATTTTAGATGTGTTGAAGAAAGAAAAATTGTATGTAAACCTTAATAAGTGTTCATTTTACATGGATAAAGTTGTCTTCTTAGGATTTGTAGTGAGTTCCAAAGTATGGAGGTAGACCATGAAAAGGTAAAGGCCATCCAAGAATGGCTAATACTTAAAATTGTTAGTCAGATAAGGAGTTCTTATGGCTTAGCTAGTTTCCATAGACAATTTGTTAGATATTTCTCTACTATTGCTATACCACTGAATGAAATAGTTAAAATGAATGTTAGGTTTAAATGGGGGAGAGAGCAAGAAAATGCATTTTGTACTTTAAAAGAGAAATTATGTACTTCTTCTGTTTTACAATTACCTAATTTTTCTAAGACTTTTGTGATTGAATGAGATGCCTCTAGGATTGGTATAGGTTCTATTTTAATGCAGAAGAATTATCCCATAATATGCTTTCAGTGAGAAGTTGAGTGGGCCAATATTGAACTATTCTACCTATGACAAAAAGCTTTATGCATTTGTGAGAGTCTTAAAGTGTGGGAGCACTACTTGCTACCTAAAGAGTTTGTGATACATAGTGATTATCTATCTCTTAAGTATTTGAAAGGATAAGGCAAATTGTTCAAAAGGCATGCAAGTTAGGTGGAATATATTGAAACATTTCCATATGTAACAAGCAAAGTAAGGAAAATATTGTGGCTGATACACTATAAAAAAGGTATGCATTGATTTTTATGCTTTCTTCTAAATTACTTGGATTTAAGCATCTAAAAGAGTTGTATGCTAATAATATTGATTTTGCTAAGTTGTATCTAGCTTGTGAACATGCTACATTTGATAAGTTTTATAAGCAAGAAACATATCTTTTTAGGGGTAAAGAAGTTTGTATTCTTACATGTTCTATTAGTGAGTTGCTTGTTAGGGAATCACATAGTAGAGCGTTAATGGGGGCATTTTGGCATACAAAAGACCTTAGATATGTTTAGTGAACATTAGTATCAACCAAATATGTGAAGAGATGTGGAAAGGGTTTGTACTAGGTGTATTACATGTAAACAAGCTCAATCTTGATCTAGGCCTCATGGTTTATATACACCTTTACCTAGTGAGCTTTAGACTGATATATCTATGGACTTTGTTTTGGGTTTAACTAGGATGAGGAAAGGTGGGGATAACATATTTGTTATTATGGACAAATTTAATAAAATGGCTCATTTCATTGCTTTCCATAAAATAGATGATGCAACAAACTTTGCTGATCTTTTCTTTAGGAAGGTGGTTTGCTTTCATGATGTGCCAAGAACTATTGTTTCAGATAGGGATGTTGAGTTCCTAAGTCATTTTTGGAAAGTTTTGTTGGGCAAGTAGGTTACCAAACTTCTATTTTCCACTACATATCACCCACAAACTGATGAGTAAACTAAGGTAGTTAATAGGACTTTAGGAACTATGTTGCGTGCAATTATTGGAAAGAATTTAAAAAATTGGGAAGATTGTTTGCCATTCATTGAACTTGCATATAATCGTTCTAAACATTCTTCTACAGGTTATTCTCCATTTGAAATTGTGTATGGATTTAATCTCAAATTGAAGTCATTACAATAAAAGAATAATGATTTAAGTTTCCCTCAGTAAAAGAAAGAAAAACTACTCAATGTTCATCATAGAAATAATTGAAAAATTAAAATAAAAAGTTAAAATACACATAAATTCATAAGCTCCTCTTGATTTATTTATAGAGCAACCCAATTGTAATCATATAGCTAGGTCTAAGATTGTGAACAAAGTTCATTCTCCCTTTTATTTCTGATGTTAAACTTGCTTAAATACCCAAGAATCCAGCCACCACCCAACTTCCTAAATTAGGAAAACTTGACTTTTATCGCAATCTAGAAACACATGCCTCGGTAGGGTTGATTTTCACCCCCACTAAGGTGGTTAAAACTTTGTAAAAATTCCTTATGCCTCGGTAAGGTTGATTTTCACCCTTATCGAGGTGTCCTTCTCTGCCTCTTCTTCATTAGCACCTCCGTAGGGTTGATTTTCACCCCCATCGAGGGGTTTACCTCCTAACTGAAATGCCACTTCTTCTTCTTTTAGAAACCCGGGTTGGGTTAATTTACTACCCTACTGAGGTGATTTCTTCTTTCTTCAAATACTCACCTACAAAAAACCAAAATGAAATTAAGCACACATAAATCAAAGACTTATAAAATTAAACATAAAATCAACTAAATTAACACCAAAACAACTCCTAAACAAACTACAAACATACTAATAAATATAGTTATCATTCAAAGCTATCAAATACCCTACACTTAGTCTTTGCTTACCCTCGGGGAAAATTGAACAAACCAACTCCTCAAAATAATCAAACGTTAACCAAGAATCATACACTTTAAAATCATACTTAACAATTAATAGGAACACTTAACAAAATTCCAACTAGATTAAATTCAATCAAGAAAATACAAGCCAATTTTCGTGTGTGTGTACAAGAACAAAATATTTTTAAGTCCTTTAAAAACCAAAACACCAATGCAATCTTATAATCAAGCTTAGAATTACTATACACTTAAGTGTACAAATGATTTCGCACTTAAAACTCTAGAAACACCATAAGCCTCTCCTTTAGCATCGGAACCTTAAGGTCATCTCCGCTAAACAACTCAAAAACAAACATAGAATCACTAGGACTTCATTAGGTTATAATGTGGTCATGGCAATGATTAACAAAGAATGGATAGTAGTAAATAAGAAGAATAGCCACTCTTTGATTGTATAAACCAACATTTTTCAATTTCATTCTATTGAATCAAAGATATACCACTTAACCATACTTGCTCATTTCACCCTTCATACATAAAATATTTTGAGAGAAATTCACTAAAACTCCTCTCAATTTTCACAATTCAACTGCATTCAAAAGTCACAATTCTTTTCCCTTGTAAATACTCCCACACTTAAAATCATGCCATAGATTGCTAGCTATTATTCAAACTTTCTTTTCTTTGCTTTTCTTTTTTTCAAGAACTTGCTAGCTTTATTACTTACAACAAATGATACATTGGTATTCACAAGTCCAACTTTTTATTATTTACTTAACTTTAACATAAACCTCTATCAATAGTATCCTAAGAACCCTTTCTACCACACTCTTTAATTATCCAACAAATATTAATCCATCCCAATCCTAGAGTGGCCAATTCTTAAAAAGAGAGATAAAGAATTTTAAAGCTATATGGTAAATAGATGAGTGTAACAGGAAAAATAAATATGGCACATATTAATCATGACTTATTAGGCTCAAAATGGCTAACAAGGGAAAACTATACATACAGGATAGCTAAACAAGCTCAGTCATGGCTAAACAAGAAAAATGTGCCTAAATCACTTTCTAAATTGTTGAGTTGTTTATATGCTTCGAAGGATGATGAGGAAGGTTCTAATTTCCTAAAATTCCTTGCTCAACTACCTTCATGCACTAGTTTTTCTCCTTATTTCAAAATTTGTTTTAGTTTTCAAAGCATAGAAACTGACAAATATTTTTAAAGTTGAATGCTAACCTAGCTAGGCTTCCATCAAGCATATGCTTGCCTTAATGCTAAACATAGATTTTGAACATTACACATTCTAAGTTAAATTTCATTAAGTTTGATTTCAAAAATAAACTTGGGCGAACTAAACTTAATGCAAGCTAAATGATAATTGAACTAACTATATCATTAGCACCAATAAAAACCACTAACTAATTAAAATTACCATAAAAACACCACTAAAAACATTCATATTACTACTTAAAAACATAATACAAAGTTACTACTATTAAAAGTTACAATTAAAACAAACACAACAAAAACACAAGAAAAGATAACTAAATAAACAAAAACAAAAAACACAAAACACAAAATTTCTTTTGCTAACTTTTTGTTTCCTCTTAGGCTTATTATTGTTGTGAAGTTTATAATTAGAAGCAGATCTTTCGAAAGCTGTTTTCACTTGCTTTGTTTATGTGCTCTTGGATGAATTTCTTATTTTTTCCATTGTCTGATGCTTGCCCTTCTTTGATTTCACAAATTTAGTGTCCTTGGCCATCTTGATCAAACAGATGACCTTCAAGTGCATTGCCATCAAAACTTGAACTATGAAATCTCTCATTTTTCTCATTTTTTCTCTCTCTTTTAATAATGTACAGAATAGTTACCGAGGAGATAGAACCAGTGTCTTCATGAAAAAGGGAAGCTAATAAATTGAAAATGAATTCCCAATGCCATTAGCTTTAGTGGATTTTGTTACGATACATCTTTTAGTTATATTATTTATTTAATTATATGATCACTTGATTTTAGTTAGAATCAAGGACTGTTGGTCTATACTCTTATAATGTGCTTTTAAGGACTGTTTGTGTATACTCTTATACTCTTTTAATCTTTTATGTGTTAGTGTAGTGGGCAATGATTGCATTTTTTTTTCACTGACATAAATTTGTATCTAATATGTTTTATTTTATTACAGATATGTTAAAAAGGAAGCACGTTCAAGTGGTAGTGGTTCGCGGAGTTCATGCAAGGCATAGTCCTTTCAGTTTAGCACTTGTAAAGAAAGTAGGAGAGAGACAACAATCAGTACAGACACCATCTTCAATTGTAGCTCCTCAACCTCCAATAGTGCAGCCAGTAGTTGTAAATAGAGATACATATACTCCGCCTTCTACTCCAATTTTTGCATCTTATCCACCCAATACAATGCCTCGAATGTCCTCGATAACAGATTCTACACATGATAATGGAGATTCACAAGACGTTATTGATGATAATTATGATGATGAAATCCCTAATTCAGAAGAAATTGGACTTGATGAATTTGGAAAGATACAAGTCACCATTCGAGATGGAAAGTGAGAATTAAAAATTTAAAGATTTCATTTTGTGTTTATATTAATTGATCCTTGCGAATAACATTATTGTATTTATCGTTTTTATCCTATTCAGATTTTTAGAGCCAAGCAGTAAGTGTTCTCGCAAGATGCATAGGATTTTTTAGGGAAGGCTAGAAGAAGGAGGATCATGTTGGTTAGCCGTCAGTCAAGAGACAAAGGATGTATATTTTGAAAAGTTTAAGGTAAATCTTTACATTTTTAAACTAAATACATATATCTATATTCCTTGTATTTATTTTAATTATGAAACTTTTTAATAATGGATGTAGAAATTTTTCTCTTAGGATCCATTAAAAGATGCATTGGTCAAGTTTGCTTGGAAGAAAAAGGCAGCCATTAGATATGGTGATTTTATATCTAAGATGAAAAAGAGAAGAAATCATCCAAATTATATACCTGAATCTATTTGGACTTCATGGCAAGAGATGTGGGGCCATCAGGATGTTGTCAAGAGAGCAAAACAAAATTTAAAAAATAAACGTTGTGGTAATGAAGATGGTATTGCGTTATCATGCCATGTTGAAGGGTCTGTCTCCCTTGCCGTGCATATGAAACGTTTGGTAAGTTGATATTTTTTCTTAACAATGATTAATAAATTGACATAGAATTTAAGTTTTTAGCATTATATGTTTGATGTGATGATTAGATGAGTTATTTTGGGGCATATAAGGCGTTAAAATGGTTGTTATAAATGCATTGATTTTTATATAAGTGTAAAGGGAATTTGAGTTATATGATGAGCAAAATATGTTGGATGTGATTATTATGTGTTGCTTTGGGGCCTAGAAGTGGGCAAAATGATTGTTTAGATGCATTGATCCTTATAGAAGTGTAACTATGAATATTTTTTCATATTTGACAATTTAGATTTATCTTATTTTTAAGGAAAATGCTACCAAATTTTTGACAATACCTTGGTCTATTTTTATTATTTTCTTTTTTTTATTTTTCTAGCTTTATTCTATTTTAGGCTAAGAAGAAAGACAGCGGCCCACAGCTTGTGAAGTTTTCTTGTACACTCATACAAAGAAGAATGATGAAGGTCTTTTGTTAATAATAGATGTAGAGTAATATATGTAAGTGTAAATATTGTAATGTCGTACTAGAAGAATTTACAGATCTTACTTCTAATTTGAAATATGGATTTTTTAGGATAAAATCATGTAACTTTGGTTGGAAAGATCTCAAAATGAAGGCGAAAATGTTGATGAGAATCAAATATACTTGGATGCAGTAGGGGTGCACATGGAGGACGAGTGTATGGACTTGGAGCTACAACGACTCAATATTATCCTGAGGCTTACAAATCTCATTCCTTTTTTGCTTTTGAAGTACACACTACAAGACCGATGGATGAGAGATTTGAAAAGTGTTTGTCCACTATACGTGTTGAGATTTAAGCTGAGATTCATATCGAGCTTCATGCTGAGATTCGTGCTGAGCTTGAACAAGAGTTGGAACAGTAAGTGGAGCAGTGAGTCGAACAAATCCAGTAGCAGATGCAGATATAACAACAACTTTTCCAGCAACGGATTGAAGAACAGATAAGCTTATTCACTTCTCGTACTGTCTGTACTAATAGCTCAAGTGCTTCACTACATGATATACACATCAGATCATAAATACTTTTTACCTACATTACCATGTTATAATATACATATTAGGACATCTTGTATACCTTTTATTTCTGCTGTATACGCATGTATATATTATTTTGGATATGTTCCTTCTATATATGCATGCATATATTATTTTGGATAGGCAATGATATGCACTTGTAAATACTCGTTTATTTATTAATATATATATTTTTATATTAAGTATTGATTACTCTATAAATATTATTGTTATTTTTTAATTTATTATTTAAATAATAAAACATCCATAGTAAATTAAAAAAATTTCATTTTAAATTTAGCAAGTGTAATAAATAATATTGTTGTCATCGTGATATTTAAAATAATGTTTAGCGAGGACCAATATCGTACCAAATATAGTAATAACAATATTTGTCACAAATTTGATGCTAAAATTTAGTAAGGAATTCGTCATTGCTAAAATTAAAAGTCTTAGCAAAAGTTAGCGAGGATTGTAGCCCTCGCTAAAATTTAAATTCCTCGCAAATTTTAGCAAGAAATTTAGTCCTTGCAAAAGTTAGCGACAAAAAAGTCCTCGCAAATGTTACCGAGGGCTTTAGCCTTACAAAATTTATAAGGATTTTAGTACTCACAAATATTAGCGATGAATATATTCGTCGCAAAAGTTAGCGACGAAAAAAACCTCGCAAAAAAGTTAGCGAGGATTTTAGTCCTCGCTAAAATCAGCTAGGATGACTTTTATTACAAAATATTTGTCCTCGCTAAACTGATTTAGCAACGAAAAATCATCATTTAGCGAGGACTCTATTTTTCTTTTTTCTTGTAGTGTTTTATAAACATAAGGGGAGTTGAGATCTTTTACTTTTTGAATCTCAAAAGCAAAATTGAGCTTAGATAAGCTCTACCCATCTCTAAAAACTACAAGAAAATTGCAATTTAGCAAAGAAAATTAGCAACAGAAAATGTCAATTTTTCGTTGATAATAAAAAATAGCAACAGAAATTTCGGTTGCTAATTCGGTAGTTGCTATTTTTGGCAACGAAAATTTTATTCCATTGCTAAATTTAGCAACGAAAATTGAATTCCGTTGCTAAATTCAACAATGCAAGATTCGGTGAATTGGTCAATTTTAGCAACAGAATATAAATTTTCGTTGCTAAAATTAGCAACGAAAACCATTTTCTGTTGCTAAATTCACCCATGAGTAAAAAAATTAACGACGGTTCTGTCCATCGCTAATCTATCGCTAAAAATTATTAAAATTTTTTAATATCAGAAACCTATGAATGATAGAAAAGAAAGCTGAAAGATACAAAGTTAAATAGAGCTTTTGGACATACTTGAAAGAAAATAAAGTGCAAACTATATCCTCTGGTGCACACTCGGTACTTTAAACCAGCACAACCATTACCAATCCATCATCAAACAGTTAAGAATAAAAGACTAGAGATATATATAACCCCTAAGAAACATCTAGTATTTCAAATCAATAGCATATATAGCAACATAGCTTCCTCAATTATATACTCAAAACCATAAAATGGAGCTTCAGCAAAAAAAAGGACTATTATTTTTTTTCTGCACACATAGATCTTCAACAGACACGACCAAAATCAATCCATCATCAAAGTTTGAGAAAAAATGAGATTCATCATCTCAAGCCAGAAAAATAACTCCCAACCGCAGTATACAGGTGAGAATATAAGAAAAACATACAATACCAAAATTATAGGAAATTCTATAAAAGATCAAGTAATTTTAGAATATTATCTAACCCACTTTAGAGAACAAAAGATGACAATCAATATCAAAGCAAAGGACTGATGCACTGACTGTTATATAATTCTCCTTCTTGAACTCTCGGCAAACTCCTAACAAAAGTGAATCCAGCTTTTGAATGGTTCTTCCCAACCAAACCTGTATTAGTATTCAAACAATTCAGTGAGAAGAAAAACTACAAATCCAACTCTATTAACAATTTGAAGAATTCTATTATATAAAACATTTTTAAGAATTTATATTTTTTTTTTGAATTTTCGATTATAATCGAACCAAATTGATCAATCAAATTTTATATATTTTACTAAAATTGAATCTATTAACCAAATAATTGAATTAATTAGATTCAATTCGATTTTCGGTTTAAATTTGAACGTGCACCATGCTCATTCTAAGAAGGACCACAAATCCGTGAAGAGAAGAAAAAATCTAATTCTCAATAAATAAATTAATTAGGCATTCATTCTCAAAACATAATACCCCTTTCTTCTCCACCAATACCCATACTATATGTGGTAAACAACCACACACAATTACTGAAAGCTAAATGCCCATATTCTAATCTGTGAGGAGATTAGCATAACCATAATGTTCTTTTCTAACAAGAATTAGGAACATAAAATAATTAGTAAAATGGAAGCATCAACTTTCAATATCAATATTCTCATAACCGTGTCATATTAAAAAAAGATTAAATATAAACAAATAGGTCATTAAATAAATAAAGCTAAAGCAAGTCTTTAAGCTTTATTTAGAATTTTGCTGAGTGCTTTAACTGACTGAAACCAAAACAATTAGCGATGAAGCCATTAAAAGAAGTTACCTATCAAATTCATATTCTGAGAATGTGCATGCTTTGTTGAGCAATCAATCCCTTTCATGAAAGTTGCTCAAGATTCACATCCTTATAATTTTTGAAAGAGCTCTATTATTGGAAGTTTGACAATTCCAAAATGGTTGCTTCCATTTTTCAACATCAATTCCCCATTATCGCCTTTATGCAACCCCACCATTACCTATCAACACTTCATTTCATTACAACTGAACTGCACTAACGAAGACAATAAATAAGAGGCAATTAACTTATTATAACTAAAAACAACTAGTTATAAAGCTACATAGATCTTTTTTTCTTTATCATCCATTTTTGGGCCAAATCTATTTTGTGAAATATTTCGATCTATCAGTAATATCCTCCTCCATATCTTCTACTTTTAAATAATGGAATCTGAATTGAAAAATGAGCACCCTACATACCATTAAAATTACACCAATGCCCTATCTGACTTACTATTCCTATCTTTCTTACCGCACCCATCATGAAGGAAAAGGTGAACTTACTGTCATGAAGAGAATCGGAATGATTATAATATGATAGTTTTTAAAGACCATAGCAAAGATACTCTAAACATGATATTTTTCAAGTTCTCTATCCATTGAAAATAATCTAAGTGATAACAGGTACCTTGATTAGGAGCAGCCCAATGGTTCCCTTGTTCATGCTTACCTTTTCAAAAACTCAGGAATACACCAAATCCTTTGCAAGTGCACCAACAATAGTTAAACAAATATTTTCAGGTCTTAAAGAAAATCATGTATAATTACTAAAACAATATGTATGATTTTGAATGAAGAAAGACAAACCTCAGTAATAAATCAGTGATGCTATTATATATGAAAAACTAAATTGCTTAGTTACCTGATGCTTTGTGTACACATTATTTTTGAACCTTTTGTTGTCCATTAACTTGTGCCTTGCCCTTCATCATCAACACAGAGGATTCCATTCTCAAACAGACATCTCACCGTGATCCAGTTTTGTTCATTAATAGATTTTCATATATAACATACTATATGCACATAATTTCATGAGTAGTAGGAAACAAATTATGTAATATTCACCCCTCTATTACTATAACCAAGAAAAGTAATCAATAAAAAAGAAACCTAAGTTGGTGAATTTGTCTAATGTTTTGAAATAACTGAACAATAATTCATTGTTGGGAAATTGATGCATATTTAGAAACCATGTGAATAGGTACTATCAACAGTAAACATCTCAAAACAAATATGGAAAAGCTAATGTGATACAACTGACAAATAATATTTGATTAAAGAGGGATTACTAATAGCCTTTCAATAGGCTGATTGTAGATTGAAAAGACCAGAACAGATTTGAGAATATTGTGAGTTCATTTTTTCGCATTGATACTTTCATCTCTTCAACATAAATGATTGTTTCATTCCCTATTAACAATAAAAGAAAACAAGCAGCAAAAAGGTAACTGGATAGACCAACTAAAGTTCACTTTCAGCAATTAGATAGACACTCACATAATTAGTTCATTGCTAGAGAGTCTTAATTAATTCTGTCGATTAGTCAAATTTTGTCATTATGGGCACCTAGGCAAACTGCAAAGTAAAGATACTTTGAATATAATATTGTTCATACATGTGACTCAACATCTTGCATGCTATGATGTGCAACTGTTCTCTTGGTAAAGTGATAAAAAAAATCTTCAAATGGAACATGTTTGCTGCACATAGCAAAGATATGCAGGGATATTTGGTGTAAATATCATGCTATTTATAAGCAATAAATATACCAAATACTTGACGTTCAATAATTTGATTTTTGAATCTAATACAATCATTAATATTACTTTCACAGAATTGTAAAATTCATTTACATGATAGGTATAACAAAATTAAAAAAAAAATATATATATATATATACACACACACACACACACACACACACAGATATTACTACATCATAATGACTTAATATAATGTCCACTATGCTCATCTTTAAACTACATAAATTCCAACTCACCCACATCCAAAAATCAGCAACATGTGTTATTCTAAATGAAAAATTCCCACTGATGAAGCTCAGAAGCCAAGTGAGGAATGAGGAATAACCAACAAATTTGCTATTGAGTTCTTGATCTTTTACTTTTAATATGTGAAATCAAGTTGACTGCATCATGAGATAGTCTATCTAGTGAGCCTTTCCAAACGTAGTCAGTTTTTACAAGCTCTATAATATAATATCTTAAATTAAAAGTAACCTAGACCAGTCAATATGCTACTATATATCAAGAACCTGACAACTGACAAGTTCAGTCAACCCTATATGAATTCATATAATTAAAAGATTTTGCATTTTGGAGGAGAGAGAAGCAGACCACATAGAGAGATATGGCAAAGAAGAAGAAAAAATTGGAAAAAAGAAATTAAGTTGAAAATTTATTATATAATTTTGTAATTAATAAATAATAATGGGAAAATCAGATTTGTCTTGAAGAGTTATTTTAGTGATGATGAATCTTTGACTTGCTGGACTTTTGTTGTTTTGTTTTTACCATTTTTGAGCTTTCGATTTGGCTACTGTGCACAAACTCACAAACTCCATTAATGCATACCTTTACTGCAAAAACGATTTCGAAAACCATTTATCCCAAAAAAATGATAAGCAAGCTGCTTCTGCAGAGCCTAAAAAGGTGATGACTCGATTTTAATAGTGGAAATCCTACATGAATTCATATAATTGAAAATCCAAACCCTAATATTGAAGAAGTCGAAAATAATTAAAAAGCAAATCACCTTGAAATATCTTAATCGAAGGAGAAAGTCCAACTGGCACTTTCAATGGCATCACATGTTTGAAGAAAGAGGAGTTTGAGAGGGGGCGAAGGCTAGAGATGAAGAGAAGATATGGGGGCTAATTTATACCTAGGGCAACAAATAAGAAAATTACATAAATGTCCTTTATTTTAGCAACGAAATTTCAATTCAGTTGCTAATTTAGCAATGAAATTTCAATTCGATTGCTAAAATAGCAACCGAAATATTCCGTTGCTATTTTTCATTGAAAATGAAAATTAGTAACGAAATTCTATTTTGGTTGCTAATTTAGCAACGGAATTTCAATTCAATTGCTATTTTAGCAACCAAAAATAATTCCATTGCTATTTTACATTGAAAATGAAAATTAGCAACAAAATTCTATTTTGGTTGCTAATTTAGCAACGGGATTTTAATTTGGTTGCTATTTTAGCAATGGAATCTAATTCCGTTGCTATTTTTCATTGAAAATGTAAATTAGCAACGAAATTTAAATTCCGTTGCTATTTTTCATTCCAAAATTTTTTCGCCATCTTTTGGCGCCTTATTTAGCAACGGTATAGTATTTTCGTTGCTAATTTCCGTTGCTAAATTTTGGCGCTAAAAATTCCCTCAACTTTTAGCGACAGAAGATAACCAAATATTTTTTCATTGCTAAATCTAGAATATTTAACCAATTTTTGCAACGAAAATTTTTTTTTTTTGCTAAATAGCAACGAAATTTGATTTTTGTTGCTAAATTAGCAACAGAAGAATTTTTGTTGCTATTTTTAGATTTTCTTGTAGTGAAAAATCCTTGTTGTCCTCATTAAGGTATCAGGAACCAAAAGATCACTGTGGTGATGGAGATGATGGAGGTGGTGGTGCTGGTGGGAACCACTCCTAAACGTGCATGGTGAAGTGCTTAAAGCTTTTCTACAATTTATCGATTTGCTCTGCTTGAACATCCAATCAAGCATTCACCTAATTCATAAAAGCTTATTTGCAGGCAAGGTCCTTCCTCAGCTATAGCCACCCTTTGTTCCTCATCTTCCTGTAGATCGATATGACCAACAATAATCGAATGCAAATATTCTTCCCTATCCGTCCAATGGCAACATAGCTTATCCCACAACACTTTTATGTTCTTCAACATTTTATAATTAATGAATTAGGATTCACCAAGAGAGCATCCCATATCCAAGTGCTTCACAACTTTTTCCATAATCGTGGCAATCCATCCCAAAGATATTATCTTGAAACAATTTAGCTTTCTTTGTAAATCCTCAATCTTGTGCCATAATAAGTATGTGTTGTTCAATCGAATTCCCTCGACCATACACCTTAAAATGAGTAACTCACCTACATTCATGCCATTCAAGCCACCAATATAACTATAGAAAATGATTGATAAGAATCAATAAAGCACCCGTAATGTATGAATTTTCAAAGATTGAGCCTTAGTCCTACTAAAATCGTACACAACTAGGTCTATAGGATCTCAAATCACTTCCCGATTCTCACTTGAGGTGGAATTAGGTAAATCGCTTATACCGTCCATCGAAAACCCCAAATGCTATGTGAACTCTATAAAAGATATGGTGTAAGGCTTCCGACCCAATTGAAAGCGAACAGTGCTACTGTCATCATCATCCTCAAAGTGGCAACTACAAGTAGTGAGAAAGTCTTGCAAAGAAAGGATGCACTTTAGGCTTCTTTTTTATAAATGCACCTTAACCAATGTTTTGAACTAGCAAAACAATCTTAACCCAAAGATTACTAGTAGTAATATCAAGATAGAATTTGTTCAGGTAAACTGGCTTCACATATTCTGTACTTTCAAAATACTCATATAGAGTCACATGTTCTTCCTTTATATAAGGTGGAATGTGTAGTCCCAAAGAACTAGAAGCATCTTCATTCCGTGTTCTCTGTAAAGCCACTACAAAATTGAAAATAGAAAAAGTGTCTCAAATTTAAAGTTCAAAAATCATCCCAAAAAAAACAAGTTAAGTATAGCCCAAATATATTAATGTCTAATGCACTAGATCAATTGGTTAAAAAGTAGATATCAAGTGTGGCAAGTAGGCATTGACATTTGGGATTGGTTTGAGATGGTTTTAAATTATAAAATTGAAGCAAAAGAGTTAAACTTAGTCATTGAGGTATTTCATCAAACACATGGTAGGCACAAAATAACTAACCCAATACTAAAGCAATCTCAACCATTATCAAGCCAAAAATTGAAATCAAACCTAAATCCCAATCACCAATTAAACTAAGCGCAATTTGATGCAAGTAAAATTATTTCAAATCAAAATAAACTCTTAGAAATCCCATGTTCAATAAGGTCAAGCCCCAATTTAATTCAACCAAAGCAATTTAAACATGTAACATGAGAAATTAAACAAGAAAGTTTGAACTTACTTGATGGATTAATGATTAGAATTGATGAAAACCTAGTGCAAGACTTGAAGGGCTTAGTTGGATTGGTTTAGGTCTCGGTTGGGGAAGAGAAAAGTTGGCCAAAATGGTGTGTGTCTCAGTTGGAAAAGAAATGGGGGCTTTATATAGTATATGGATCTCAATGGGGGTGAATTTCACCCCTATCGAGGTGATACAATCGGTATAGGAAAGAGAGGCACCTCGGTGGGGGTGAATTTCACCCCTACCAAGGTACTTGCTACTAGATTGGAACATTGAACTTTGCCTTGGTTAGGTTGAAAATTAATCTTATCAAGGTGATCACACCTAATTGAACATTGACAGAGCTTTTATACTGAAGTTTGATATTTTTCCCTCAACTATCATAATTCTCTCCTCATGTACATTCTCAACTCACCTCCAAATTGCTCGTTAAACCAAACAAGATCCCAAATTATTGTCATTCAAAAATATAAGTTTTTACCAACCTTCAACACTTACCTCATTTTTAGTTAAAAACACTGACAACATAGAAGTAAGAACATACATGTTATTTTGCACTCCACGCACTAAATAACTCCACCTTAAGTTCATGAAACACAAAACACACCAAAATAATGAAAAACACACATCAACAATGAAACACTTCTCACACGATTACACATGCATCATATCACTAAAAGTATGTTGAAAGCAATAAATAAAGTGAGTAAAAAAGCAGTAAAACAGTTTATATGTACATGAAAAATAAAACACTCACATTAGGTATGAAAGCCTTTGGAAAGTGATAAATATGTTATCTAAAATGTGCTGGTACATCTCTTTAAACAGGTCAATCTATTTGATTGGAGGACCAACTATCTAAAATGTGTTGATACATCTCTTTAAACAATCAATCTATTTGATTGGAGGACCAATGTAAAACAGACTCGAGACATTAGTCAATCTTGGAAAATACCTTTTGAGTGATTTTTAAGAAAAAATTTAAATCCTATTTTTAACGAAAATATCACATTTTTTTACATATAAATCTTTTATTGTCATTTTTTCACATTAACAAACGTGTAAATATTTTACCTAAACTAAATGTCTTACGTGTACATATACAAATCGGATTGATTTGTTTCATTTGTGAACAATGGTTTACACATGTAATATGGAGTAGAATATTTGTCCTTTTTTGAAACAACTTTAGAAGATTAAAATTTATTAAGAAAATTAAACTCTTTTTATTTAAAAAACACCTATTATTTAGTAAAAAATACTCTGGTTAGTTTCTAAGCGTATAAAAGTATTTTCTACTTATTACAACAGACATAGAAATGATACTAGAAAATTATGTACAGAAATGTAAAAACAAAATTACATGAAAAATAATTAACAAACTCTATACAACCTTGTAGAAAATTAAATTAAAATTAAATAATCAAATGAAATTAATTACAAAAAAAACAAAAATAAGTTATTTAAAAATAAATCGATTAGATAAAAATCAATTTGAATAAAAAATTAGATTTTAAATCATGTATTGTAATTCAAATAGAATTCAATCTTATTTTCAATGCGATAATTATCTTACTTAATCCAAATTAAGTTATTTTATTTTAAAAAAAATTGTTTTTATCTTAATTAAGTGATAAATACAATAATTAAATAAAATATAACAATTAATATAAAACATAAAAACATAACAATAAAATAAGATAAAACGGAACATATAATATTTTTGGCTAGAATTTTAGCGTTTCATTGCCGTTACTGGCAACTCAAAGTTCTAGGCAGCAATCATACCCTTAAGGCAACCAAAAAAAAGAGAGAGAGAGAGAGAATAAGCAATATATAAAATTAAATGTTAGAAAATAAAATAAAATAATAGAAAATTAAATTAAAGATGGTGAATAAATAAATAAATTCAACAAAATAAACTGAGGATTGCCATGTTTTATACCATGTCACACGCATCTAAAGTCTCGTACCTACAGGATTATCATGATCATCGAAATCATGAGGTATTCTAGACAAATATGGTTTATCCCAAAAAGAAAGTGAAAATACATAAATTATATTATTGGAATTTAAATGACAGAATTTAAATTGCCTAAATGAAAGAACTGAAATTTAAATTGCGATAAATTAAATTGCATAAAAACAAATGACAGAAAGTTAAAAGTGCAATAAATTAAAATAAAGCATAAAATATAAATAAATGTGAAAAATTAATTAAATAAATAAAAGGCTAAAAATTAAAAAGTGTGAAAAATAAATATGAATATTACCCTGATCCCTCACGACTTAGGCCAATCCTAGGGACCACTATAGGATCACAAATTAATAAGACAATGAAAAAAAACACTAAATAATATAAATAATAAAATTGTAAAAATTTAAATAATATGAAAAATGAGAATGATGATGAAGAAAATAAGATTATTTGAAGGATCCTAGTCTAATCACCTTCAGGATTTGGCTTAGAAATCGCAAGTATTAGCTTAATCTAGTTCAAGAGTAAAAAAAATAATAAAAAAAATTGATTGAATAATTTTTAGAGAGAAAATGATAGCTGGAATAATGTTTTTTTTTAGTAAAAAAAAGTCCTCGGGAGTTATAAATAGCTCTATATCTCTGACATTGTTGGCAATCTTTGGCGTAATTGATGCAATCCTTCAAGATTGATGGCCAATAATATCCATGTCTCTTAATCAGCCATCTCATCTTTACACTAGAATGATGAGCTCCACACACATCCCTATATACCTACTTCGTAACTTCTAAGGCACCTAGAAAAATTCGATATCTAAGGAGTAGGCAATTAAAACCTTTTTGTTTTGGAGAGATCCCCCTCAAAGAGCACATATTGTAAAGCACGAATCCTCGCTGCATATAGCACTTTAATAAATCGACAATTCAAGTACTTTTTCAACTTATCCTTCCAATCCGTAGAGATCCGATGTCTGCGTCGAATGATTCCATATGAATGCCTCTTTCCATAATGCAAGGATGATTTATCTTTTCCAGAAGGACGAGGCAATGTGTTAATTCCTCAAACATTTTCAAACCTAAAGCAATATGAGTTAGTTCATCAGCCTCCCAATTTGCCTTCTTAGGGATATGACAAAAAGATACATCCCTGAACTCCTCTAAATTTGGATGGCAACAATGAAGTACAAAGCAACCTTACACTAATGCACTTTTATTTAGCAAACAATTGTCTGAGTACCAATTGAGAATTCCCAACAACGGTAATATCTTCAGCTTCAAATTCTTTGAGAATTTCTAACCCAATCGTCAAAGACTCATATTCAGCGTGGTCAGTGGTGCAGTCAAAATCCAAGTTGAATGATATAGCTATTTTGATACTTGTGGGAAAAGTTATCACAACTCCTACTCTAGTTACTTTCTCTATACTAAAGCATTAAACTTTAAAACCTGGGGATACTTCTCCTATTGGAAGGTTTGCTTCTTTCTCTTTTACTATTGCAACACAAGGATGATCGACTATCACAATCATTCAGTATTCTGATTAAATAATATATAGCTTGTTGAGATAGTAAGTAACCAATAAAACTATATGAAATAGAAATATACAATCTAAAAGGAAAACCTTATCTAAGTGGCAAAAGAACAGAAGGCTTGCTAAGATAGTCTTTAATTTTATCAAAAGCAATCTGATGTTAATCCACCCATACAAAATCTTCTTCTCTTTTTAGCTTTAACATGCTAGAAAATTCCTTCACCTTTCTTGTCAAATTAAAAATGAATCTCCTCAGGTAATTAACTTTCCCCAAGAATTGTTGAAATTCTTTCTTACTTTATGGCAGTTTGGATTCTTTGATTGCTCTTGCTTAGTTTTTATCTACTTCCACCCCTGTTTGATGAACTAGAAAACTAAGAAAATTTCCATCTTTGACACCAAAAAGAACCTTCAACTGATGGTTCCTTAGCCTTTTAAATCCTTTTTTCTAGTGATCCACTTGATTTGTGTAGACACAGTGACCCGAGATAGTCTAAATTGGGGTTACCTAATGATAAGAAAATAGTATATTTCTGACAAAATGTGTGGATTTTAAAACTCTAATTGTGAATTTCTCACAGTTTTCCCAAAGATGGTATAATTTTCCAAGTGTTTTTAAAGAGCTTTAACAAAAAAAGCATGAAAAACCATGATTTTGGCCTTCAGTGGTGACAGACAATCGTCTATCATGTAAAGGACGGTCGTTTGTGGCTATCTATCCTATCCAGGTCAGATCAGGGGCATTTTTTGTAAATTCTGAAATTTTTTAACTAAGGGACGGCCGTTTGTCATGAGGCACGGCCATTTGTGGTTAAATTTTTAGATTTCCAACATTTTGGTTTTTCAAAAATAGGAAGATAGATTTTAAGAGGATTAATTCAGATTTTGAGGGATTAATCCCTCCAGATTTATAGAGTTAGAGTTGGAATTCAACTCCAACTCAACCTTAGGTATAAAAGAAAAGAAATTAGGATTTCCAAAGGGGGTCAATCTTTAGTACAGAGAAAATTCTTAGAGAAGAAGAAAATAATTATTCTCTCTCTAAGAAGAAAAACTCTAATAATTCTTTGATCCAAACACATCATACACATGAAAATCATTTAGTTTTCTGAAACACAAAGATCACAATCGGAATAGAGATCTGGACTTCAAGAGATTCAAGTTAGAATAACTCCTGAGAGTAATATTCTAGGCTCTCTATCCATATTTTCTCTCTCTAAAATTAGTTGTGCACGATCATGTTTGATTGTTGTTAAAGCCAATGTATTTGTGTACTATGATTTATTGATTTACATGTTTAAATTGATTGATATATAAACCTTGATCAATAAGCATGATAATGGCATGACTTGAGTATGATTTCCTCCATTGTTGTATGTTTCAAAACTTTATTTTTGTTTTTTTATCCTAGATTTTAATGAATATTTGATGTAGTTAATTCATGATTTAGGGTTATAATCTTAGTTTGGCATGATTCATGCCTTAATATTTGAGTGTTTAGTGTTTATTTGCAACTTTGTATGTTTTTTTGGTGATTTTTCAGCTTTATGTTCTATTTTTCGAGTGATAAATGGGAAAAAGCTCCCATAGATGGCCATCTATCAACGCAACAAATGGGATGTCACAGGACTTTCTTCACATTCCATCCCTCTTTCAACTATAACCATCCATCACCCATTCAAGAGCATCCGTGGCTGATTTTTAGGCCTATTTTCATGTGTTTTATGCATTTTTTTTTGTTGTTCATATTATTTCTTTGATCCCCAAAGTGCTAATTTGTCATTCTTAATATTTTTAGATTCTATACACATGTTTAATTGATTGAATTCTTGCTATATTTTATTTTTTACTTGGATTTTCATCAATACTAATTTATTGGTTTTTTGTGGTTTTATGTGAGTGTTTGATCTCATATGCATTTGGTAGACCTTGTGAGACATCGTGCATTAGGAGTCATGCCTTGATTGGTTGATAACTGCGCCTGCCCATTCGGTTATTTCGTGAATTTTCTTTATTTATTTATTATTTGATTTTATTATTATTTTTTATTTAATATTTTGATGTATTTTTGGATGTATTTTATTTTTGGAATATAATAATTAGTAAAAAGGAATTTTTCATGCACTTTTAAAAGGAAAAGGTGCTTAAAATTATTTTTATTAATTAACTTGGATTTTTCTTCAAAATTTGGACCAATGTCCAATTTTTTCATCCAAAAACCAAACAAAAGGCAAAAGAGAGTTTTTGTAAATAATGCATGAGGGAACCAATGTTCCTAACCCAAACGAATGCCCCAATTTATGTATGATACATATTTACTTCTTTCTTTAGACTATTTGCTCATGTAATAACTTAAGTAGAAGTTTACTTGACTAATTATTGCTTTGTTTATTTGCTTGGGATATTTATTTAATTTTATCGCTCTGCATCATGTGAGAAAGGAAGTGGATTATTGTCTAAAACTCAATTATAAAATAACACATAACCAAGGTACCTGATAAGAGTGATGTCCCAAATACCAACCTTTGTTTGGACATCAAAAAGGTCAAGAATCGTTTTCCAACGTTCTATTAGGTGGTAACTCTATGACACCTACCTTTTGGTTGACTACCAACAATAATTTGGGCCTAATCCCTTGTTATTGCAAAGTAGCCAATTTATTAGTAAGCCTCTTCCGATCTTAGACCCTAAAAGCAAGCCTTCGAGAGTGAACCCAAAAATGAGCAGACTTTGGCACCTATTACAGTGGTGACTCCATTAGGGACTAAAGAGACCTTGCTCCTAAAAAAATCTTGGTTAAGCTCTTTATAATTAGATTTTATTATTAGTCCTGTTTCCTTTCTAAATTGCATTTATTACATACATCTTAAACCTTTTAGAATTAAGTTAGGCATCCCTTTTTAGCCCTAGTGCTATCTTAAAGCATGCCCTACATTCACTCAATGTAGGGAGGTGTTCAGGAGATCCATCAACCCAAGTTTAGTACCAAATGGTATATAAATTTGTGAGTCATAAATCGTTATGCTCGTAATGAGCTAGACCTATTGATGAGGACCATGCTTAGATAGCCCTAAGGTTTCATCACCCTTGACTTAAGCCCATGTAATGACAATGGCAACTTCCCCTAGATTGTATAGCCATAATAATATTTACTTGCTATGTGAAACTTTATGTATTGACCAAACTCAAACAAATTAGGAGGGTACCAGTCAAAGGCTGCCATACCTCGACAGGCTCGATTGGTTTTGTGTTATTTAAAATACATAATAATCAAAACCTATATGCCTTTGCTTTTAATCAAGAGAGTTTATGCTATCAGTTTTTCGCCGTGCACCATATGTGTCCATTAGGTACTCTATTGACCTATGGGCTAAACCCACTTAGGAAAAATACTACACGACCTCCTATGTGGGAGCAATAAGGTTGAAAGGCTATTTCTTACTCAAATGTGGTTGTGATTGACACCTAACACACTTATACATTATGCATCACACGTGTATCATTCATGTATCGATTGAATCACACATCGTATTAGTCACATGTATTATCACTCCATTCCTATGCACCATATGTATGTCACACACCATAAGTACACATATGTCATGCATCGTAAGTATACCTAGTATAATCACAAATCATCCATCATATGTATGCCATGCATTGCATGTATACCTAACACACTCATGAATCATGCATCATGTATATACCATATGCATACATCATCATGCACTATTATAGCAATTGACTCATCCATCATTATGGTAATTGACTCATGAATCATATATACCTTTACTATGTATCATGCATCATATGTATACCATACATTATATGCATATCTAACATACACTATGCACCATGTGTAAGCCATATTTGCACTTCATGTATCATATGTATATCGTACACATGCACGCATCATTGTGATGATTAACTCACACATCATATGATCATAAACATGTGTTATGTATCATATGTGTATCATGCACTATATGAACGCCTATACCATACATCATACGTATACCTCTCGCTTATGCATTATACACCCTATACATATTATACTCATACATCGCACCTACGCATCATATGCATACTTTGCTCATGCATCACTTGTATATTATGCATCATCATGCATCATTCTAACGATTAAGTCATACATCATATGTATGTCATTCATGTGCATCACACTCATGCATCATGCATCATCTTATACATCACACTCACACATCATATATGTATAATTCATACACTCCATCGTGATGCACCATTCTAACTTTTCAAAATTTTAGCCATTGTAGAATATTCATCCAGGTAGTTTAGAAGACAATCACTGCACTAGAGTTAAAAATGGTAGATGCACCATAAAAACTTAATGAGTTGGACAGGAGGTTGAATAAAAGGTTCCAAGAATTTAAACAAAGAATGTTAACCATGATTAGGGGAATGTTTCCACCACCTACTGAACCTCAGCCTATAAATCAGAACATTGTTAGGGGCATTCCCTTGATAAGCACTAACCAGAGAAGGGATAACATACTGACTCCTAAAGAGAACTTTATAGAAGATGAGTAAGAGGATTGGCCAACACTGGTAGTGAATAATGAGAACCCTGGGGTACAAGATGCAGCCCTAAAGAAGTTATTAGAGAAAATTGAGGTAATAGCCTATCTTCTATCAACTGAAAGGGGACTCAACCCTGAGGATAGAGATCTGAATAGTAAAGAGTTGCTGCCTCAAACGTTTAAGATGCCCAGTTTGCCTAAGTTTGATGGTACTTCAGAGCCATCGAAACATGTGAAGCAATACACATTAGTGATGAAGGGAATGTCTTTGACTAGAAAACAAAAGATCAAGTATTTTTGCCTCAATTTAACATGTCCTATTATCGATTAGTACCACAGGTTAGATTGTAGGACCAATGAAGATTGGGATCTATTGATAGAGGATTTTATGAAGCAGTATGACTATAGCACTAGAATGAAGGTCATTCTCAAAGATCTAGAGTTGTTATGCTAGAAACTTGAAGAGTTTTTCCATGAATACCTTACCCATTGGAGAAATAAAGTAATGGACATGAAGTGAAAGCTAAACCCTCCTGATCAGATTAGACTTTTAATTAAGAATGTGAGTCCATACCTAAGAAATGGATTAAAAATGAAAGGGCTTAAAGACTGGGAATCTCTCAAGGACATCACCATTAAAGCTAAGGGGGAATATTTGGAAAAAAAGGCCCAGGCTATAAATTCAGAAAGAAATAACAATGGAAACAAGTAAAAGAATAGAGATCAAGTGGGGCCAATGATAAGGTTACAAAAGTTTCAGCCACAAGAACAAAGGGGAATCGTTGTACCATCATGGGTAAATCATTATCTTGGTACTTCACTCGTCTTAATAAGCAGGGAAAGTTACAACCGTTACCAGCAAAGCCAGCCATGAGCTAAGGAAAACCTTGACATAGAACTAATTGGTATTGTGCTTACCACCAACACATAGAGCATAGAACTGATTATTGTTGTCCCATAAGAGATCATATTCAGGATTTAGTTGACACCCAGCAAGCATTAATCCCAAAGGCGGAGATTTAAGGCTTCCTTTACAAAGCTCTATGTCATCACCAACCTTAGAAGCATAATCTAGATAGAGATAGGGCATGACTAGTTTTTTTATGATGTAATAAGTGTCCTTAAACTAAGAAAACATTTTTATCCTTTTGATTGTGTTAATGATATGAACTTTCCTTTATGTTTGCAACGTCTCATTTATTTGCATCATGCATGGCATTAATCATAGCTTATTTCTAAGACATTAATACAATAAACATTGCTCCATTTGATCTCAACGAAAAGAATGTCTTGATTGCATCTATTATGACTCCTGAAGTGGGGTAAATTTGAGAGATGAAAAAAAAAGAAAAAAAGAAAAAAGATTGTGCCACTACATAGGGTGTCAAATGCCTTTCTATAGGAGTTGATGGGAAGCAAGCTATGAAGTACACTTACTATGACCTCAACATGTCTTTGTTGTTATTCCCTTTGGCAATCATGACCATATAAAGAAAGTCTTGTATTAGGATCATAGGCAAGCCTTAATAGGGTATTGGTTTTCCCATAACAAATCCTAATATCAAAATGGACACTTTGTCTCACTAACCACACTATCCTCAAAGGTTGGTTTTTAAACCATTACTGCTAGTTACTTTGGAAAGCCTAGATTGTCATAAGATCAGAATGAAATATGACTTAAGCTAGAATTAAAATGCTATTGTAGCAGTCACTATTCATTTGAGCTATAAACCAAAAAGACTCCTTGGTAAAAGAACCATACACAGGCTGAACACATCAAAGATCATAAAACTAACATTGACAACAAGGAAATGTGGATAAGAGATGAAAGTTTGATGATAATGTAAATTTTGTAAAGATACAGAACATAAACAGACATGTCTATAACCTTAATGATGGTTTTACTCGTATTGGTGTTAATCTATAGAGCACTGATATAGTCATTAGGAAGTGTACAGAATCTAGCCAAGATCACAGTATAAAACTGAAGTATATTAAAAAAATCTTGGTCCAGAAGATTATTTTAACTTCCAATAATGAGTGAAAATATTATGTTTTGATGCTATAATAAAGGTTAATACACCTTATGGTACTAAGCTATTATGACAAGAACCTTATGGTACCAAGTTATTGTAACAAGAACATTTCAGTAAAAGCATTGATGGTAACTATATGGATGACATAGCAAAGGTCAATGTACCTTATGGTGCCAAGCTATTACCTTGAGAGCTTTTTAGTAGAAGCATCGACTACATAGACATTTAGGCATACTGGAAGTTGGTCCCACTTACAAAAGAAAGAAGATAAAAAATAAAAAATAAAAAATAAAAAAATCCTCCTAGGTCAAAAACCAGAAAAGGCAGCCTTGCTAAAATTGGGCACCCCATTAAGGTGAAAGCCAAAAAAAAAAGGCACCCGAGGTAAAAATTAAGGGCTGAAAGAAAATGTTTAATCAAAAAAACCTAAAAGGGCTGATTGATAATAGGAGTTGGATACACATAAAGTGTCGCTTCTTGATATCAAATAGAATAAGTGTTTTTGTATTACATGTTTGGTTATGATTATGTCATCACATACGATGTATGTATAAAGTTAAGCATAAGTATGATTAACCAGTCGAGAGGAACCTCTGACACATATATGGACACGTACTGAAGTGTGAATTGGGAGTGCTGATCCTTAAAGAAGTAAAAAACAAAAAAAAAAGAGAAAAAGGCCGTTAGAGATGAAAATCATAGCTGGCTCTCTAAGCAAAAATTAGGCCAAAGGACAGGGTGAAAACCTGAAAATGAGCAATTTGTTCTTAAAAAAAGATAAGAAAAGAATAAAAGAATAAAAGCTGTTAGAACATATTGGGTCCATTTCAAGCAAAAGTTGGGCACAGGGTTATGTGAAAATCTCTAGCGGAACGTATTTTTCGCTAAGAAAAGCTAGTGTGGGAACCCACAAGGGGTGCACTACCTTCAGAATAATGATATAGAGCAATAAGGGGTTATTGAATAGAAATGTAATAGGATCAGACCATCGCTCCCCCTCGACTCACTTGGATGAATAGATTTTCGTACATTATGCATGGCCCATATGTTACATTGTATATAGCTCTTTTGCATGCACTTCACGCGCATGAATCAGTGTATAAATTCCATTCTTTGCACAAATCTCATACATTATAATCCTTTATATATACTCCTGCACCCATAATTTTGTAAAAATAAAAACAAAAGAACAAACACAAATAAGTTTATCAAGCATAGATCAACATACCAAACTCCTTCAATCAATGCCGCAAGCATTCAACTTAATCATCACCCCAGAATAAAAGGCAAGCCAATAGGCCTCCATTCGTAGAATGATCTAAAATTTAGGATGATTTTCACTCACCATAAAGTGCGAGATGATATTTTTCCTACTCATGTCATAAGCAACCAGGTAATATTCTCCATTGTGAATGATACAATAGCAAGCTAACTATATGCTTTTGTGCAAGCCCACAAGTCTCAACAACATGTCATTAAGTCCTTTTTCAAGGCATTTCGGGTCTCTTAGAGAGAATTGAGCACTAAGTCCTTTTTCAAGGCATTTTGAGTCTCTTAGTGAGCATTAAGCATTAAGTCCTTTTTTAAGGCATTTCAAGTCTCTTAGCAAGCATTGAGAATTAAGTCCTTTTTCTAAGCATTTTGAGTCTCTTAGTGAGCATTAAGTATTAAGTCCTTGAGCATTAAGTCCTTTTCAAGGAATTCCAAGTCTCTAGTGAGCAGTTAGTCCATCTCAAAGTATTCCTAGTCTCATAGTAAGCATTAAAGCACTAAGAACTTTGTCAAGGAATTTTGAGTCTATTGACAGCAAAGTCCTTCTACAAGCAACAAAATCCTTCCTACAAGCAATAAAAGTCCTTTTTTACAGGCATTATGCTAGGGGCAATTACTAGAGGATGGCCATCTTACTCAAAGACAAATCTACATCTCTACAAGGTTAGTATCTTTTTTGAATTGCAACAACACACTAACACTAAGTCTTGTTCACAAGTACCAAAGTCCTCTTAAGAGGCATTTAATCCATCTGCAGTGGTTCAACATGTCGATAAGCATGCACAAATCAACTTTAATCTTATTTTGGTTTTGCAGGCCAACAAATTGGCCCTAACTAGACATTAAAAAAATTTGGTTGGCTCTACATGCTGACAAGCTGGTGCTAATCAAATATGAACAACTTATCCTAATTTTGCATGTTGACAACTTGGCCCTAATCAGATAATCAACCAAGGGTCAAAATGTCGATAAGCTAGGAGTAACCACCCAATAAGAGATTTGCTACCTCAGATGGTACGTGAATTTTATCAAATGAGAGATTTACTTCCTTAGATAGTATACTTCTTCAAATCAACCAGAGATTCACTGCCTCAGATGGCAAACGTCTTTAATCACATCAAAATCAAAGATTTACTGCCTCAAAAGGTATGTGTCTTTATCAAATTAGAAATCGCTGCCTCAGACGATACATATTTTCAAATCAATCAGAGATTCACTACCTCAGACGGTACTTGTCTTCAAATCAACCAAATATTCATTGCCTCAGGTGGTACATGTCTTTAATCACATCAAAATTAAAGATTTGCTGCATTAGAAGATGGTACGTGTTTTAATCAACTAAGAGACTTACTACCCTAAATGGTATATGTTTTAAATGATCAGCTAAGAGATTTGCTGCCTCAAGTACACATCTTTTTCCTATCACTCTGAATTTTAGGTCACTTTGGCACTAGTGCACCAGTTCCCAAAATTAGAGGTAGTTATAGACACCATGACCCAAGGCAACCTAGATTAGGGTTACCCAATGATGAGGAAATTGTATATTTCTGACAAAAGGTATAGATCTCAAAACTTTGGTTATGAATTTATCAGAGTTTTCTCTATGATGTTATGATTTTCCAAGTGTTTTTAAAGAGTTTTCACAAAAGAGCATGAAAAACCATGATTTTGGCTTCAGTGGTGATAGAAGATCGTCTGTCGTGTAAGGGAAGGTCATCTGTGGCCATCTCCCTCCTGTCCAAGTTAGATCAAGGGCATTTTTATGAATTCTAGATCTTTTACCTGAGGGATAGCCATCTGTCTCGAGGGATAACCATCTGTGATTAAATTTCTAGATTTCCCATGTTTTGGTTTTTCAAAATGGGAAGATAGATTTTGAAAGGAAAAATCCAGATTTTAAGGGATTAATCCCTCAAGATTTGAAGAGTTAAAGTTGGAATTCAACTCTAACTCAACCTTGGTATAAAAGAAAAGAAATTAGGATTTCTAAAGAGGGTTATTGTTGAGTACAAAGCAAATTCTTGGAGAAGAAGAAATAATTTTTCTCTTTCTAAGAAGAAAAACTCTAACAATTCATGTGATCCAAACACATTCATACACTCAAAAATCATTTAGTTTTTTGAAATACAAAGATCACAATCAGAGTAGAGATATAGACTTCAAGAAATTTAGAGTTAGAATATTCCTGAGGGTAATATTCTAGCCTCCCTATCCATATCTTTTTCTCTCTAAAATTAGTTGTGCATAATTATGTTTGATTGCTGTTAAAGCCAATTTATTTGTATACTATAATTCATTGGTTTACATGTTTAAATTGAGTGATATATAAACCTGGATCAATACGTATGATAATGGCATGACTTGAGTATGATTTCCTCCATTGTTGTATGTTTCAAAGCTTTATTTTTGTTTTTTTATCCTAGATTTAAATGAAGATTTGATGTAATGAATGCATGATTTAGGGTTATAATCTTAGTTTGGCATGCTTTAGGCCTTAATATTTGAGTGTTTTAATGCTTATTTGCAACTTTGTGTGTGTTTTTTGTTTATTTTTTGGCTTTTGTTTTATTCTTCAAGTGATAGACAATAAAAAGCTCCCATAGATGGTCCTCTGTCAATGTGATAGAAGGGATGTCTTGAGAGTTTCTTCACGTCCCGTCCTTCCTTCAGCTATGACCATTCTTCATCCATTTAGGGGGCATATGTGGCTAATTTTTAGGCCTATTTTCATGTGTTTTATGCATTTTTTGTTGTTCATATTATTTCTTTTATCCCTAAAGTGCTTAATTTGTCATTCTTAATATATTAAGATTTTGTACATGTGTTTAATTGAGTGAAATCTTGTTGTATTTTATTTTTTATTTGGATTTTCATCAATACTAATTTATTGGTTTTTTGTGGTTTTTATATTGTGAGTGTTTAATATCATTTGCATTTGGGAGACCTAATAAAACATCATACATTAGGAGTTGATAACTGCACTTACCCATTCGGTTATTTCATGCATTTACTTTATTTGTTTATTATTTGGTTTTATTATTATGTTGTTTATTTAATATTTTGATGTATTTTTTTATTTATTTTATTTTGGGAATGTAATAGTTAGTAAAAATGATTTTTCATATATTTTAGGAAATGACACTTAAAATGATTTTTATTAATTAATTTGGGTTTTTCTTCAAAATTTTTACCAATGTCATATTTTTTCATCCAAAAACTAAACAAAGGACAAACGAGAGTTTTTGTAAAATATGTATAATGAAACCAATGTTCCCAACCCAAATGAATGCCTTGATTTATGTATGCTACTTATTTTTACTTCTTTTTTTGGATAATTTGCTCATGTAATAACTTAAGTATGATTTTATTTTACTATTTATTGCTTTTTTTATCTACTTGGGATGTTTATTTAATTTTATCGCTCTACATCATGTTGGAGAGAAAGGTGGATTAATGTCTAAAACTCAATTATAAAATAACACATAACCAAGGTGCCTAATAAGAGTAATATCTTTAACACTAATCTCTGTTTGGGCATTAAAAAGGTTTAAAATCATTTCCCAATGTTATGGTGGGTAGCGACTCCATGACACCTACCTCTTTTGGGTCCGTTGGTAGATGCCTTAATGGATTGACTACCAACAATAATTTAGGCCTCATACCTTATTATTGTAAAGTTGCTAATTTATGAGTTATGATGAACCTCTTATGATTTTGGACCCTAAAAGTGGGCCTCCGAGAGTGAACTCAGAACGAACAGGCTCCAACGCGTATCACCATTTATTTACTTTTTTAATTTCATTACTATATCATTAATGTACACTTCAAGTGAATGGCCAATCAGATAGGTAGGACCAACATTCTGAGATGAATAGCATAACCACCATTTAAATGTCCCAATTTTACCCTAGCACCTGAAATCAATTTTGGAGACATCCTCCTTAGCTATAAGAATTTGATTGTAACTAGCAAAGCAATCCTGAAAGGTCAAAGTTTACAACATCAACCAACATATGACTAATTGGTATTTAATTATTGGAATGTTCATTATAAATAAGAGTATAGTTTGAGAGGTATATCCTTATTTAAATCTATTAGGAATTCATTATCAAAGCATTACTAGGGAGACCAGGATATTAGGATAATTGTTATACGTTGAATTTTTATTCTTAAAATATGTGATTATGATAGTCTAATTCTATAATGAGAGTTAAGGGTTAGAAGTAATACTTGCATGTTTTAGGCATTATACTTCATGTCAAGAGAGTGATTTAGAAATTTATTACAACTTACTTGCATTGTAAAGATTAAATTTAGACTAAAGATAATTATCAAGTTTCATTTTTTAATAAAAATCAGTAATTGTATTGTCTTTTTTATCATAATTAAAGTAGGGTTAATTAATATTTTAGTTATAGTATAACATTAGTTTAGATTTTCAACAAAATAGTAAAAATTTGTAAACAAAATAGGGATCAAGTCATAGTGAGTAATAACTAATCATTCCTCATGGGAATGATATCTTAAGTACTATAAGGAAAATATTTCACTTGTAGATTTAATCTCAACAATTTTTTGGCACCGTTGCCGAGAAATAGATTTATGTTTATTGCCATTATTATTCTCAATTTGTTATTTTGGATTACATACCTAATTAGTTCGTTGTATATTTTATTTTGCAGATATGATAGCTTAAGCTTATGCCTAAAACAAGGAAGTCTAAAGAAAAACTTGAACCGTTAAATCTGGAGATAGAAAGATTTATTTTAAAAAAACCAAAAATTAGCCAAAAAGAGATTTATCATGGGAGGAGATAACCCATAACCGAGGTTGATGGATTTTGCTACACCAACATTGAATAGGGCTCAACAAGGGGTTGTTTGTCCTACGATAAATGCTAACCAATTTGAGATTAAGCCATCATTTCTACAAATAGTACAAAATAGTATACAATTATATGGATTGCCAAATGAGGATCCTAATGCCTCATTTAGCAAATTTCCTTGAGATTTGTGATACATTTAAAACAAATGGTGTACTAGTAAACGCAATTAAACTTAGGCTTTTTTCCTTTTACTTTGAAAAATAAAGCTAAAGCCTGGTTTAATTTCTTTGCATGAGGATCTATAACCATATGGGACCAATTAACACAATGCTTTCCTATCCAAATATTTCCCAGCTAAAACTACTAAGATAATCAAAGATATCACTATTTTTATTCAACATGAAAATGAATCTTTGTAATGAAGCTTAGGAAAGATTTAAGGAACTTCAGCATAGTTTTCTACATCATAATCTTCTAAAGGAGTTACTCATGCAAACATTTTATAATGGGGCGAATCATATAATTAGAGGAATGATTGATGCAACTGTAGGTGGATCACTTATGTGAAAAACTACAGATGATGCTTATGAGTTACTTAAAGAGATGGCTATATACAATTGCATGTGGTCAACTAAGAGAGTAAAGGTGTCACCTTCTTCTCCAATTAAAGGTGTTCATTCTATTGATTTCGTTGTTACATTACAAGTACAAGTGGCAACATTGATTCATAAGATTGACAATTTAAGCATGGGAGCATCTCCACAAAATTCATATATGTTATGTGGTCAACAAGGGCATATTAGTAATGATTGTGGATTGGGAATACCTAGTATGGAGGAGCAAGTCAGTTTTGTCCAAGGATAAGATTATAAAAACCCTTACTCTAACACCTAAAATCCAGGTTGGCATAACCATCCAAACTTTTCATGGGATAATAACCAAAATAGAGGAGCAGTGGGATTTTAACAACCACAATACCATTTTAAAGCACTTGAAGTGAAGATGGATAGATTTCTTAAAGGTATCAACTTAAAGATAAATTCTTAAGATGAAAATCAAAAGAGGCTTCAATCAAAGTTTGATCAAATAGCTAAGAGTCAAGCATCTTCTATTCATAATTTGGAAGTTCAGTTGGGACAAATTGCAAATCCTTTCCCTTTAAGAATTCAATGATGCCCTCTAAGCAATACAGAAGATAATCTAAGGGAGCAAATGAAGTAATAACATTGAGGTCATGTAAGAAACATGTGAATGATTTTGTTTTAGCTAATACAGATGAAATTTTACAAAAGAAATATGACAAGGAGGCATCAAAGCCTTCTATCATGAGCGTGACACCTATTGCAGGTGCAACAAAGGAGAATCAAATAATGTCGCCAATGCGACACCTGTCGCGGGCACGACAAAGGGGGATACCAAGCCAAGAATTTTTCAACCTCATACACCATTTTTGTAAAGACTTAAGCATAAGGATACAGATAAGCAATTCTTAACTTTTCTTGAAAAATTTACATATTAATTTATCATTTGTGGAAGCAAGATCTCAAATTCCTAATTATGCAAAATTTTTGAAAGATTTAATTTTAGAAAAGGATTTGGGAGGATATATCAATTGTTTCACTTATAGAAGATTATAGTTCCATAATTACTAATAATTTGCCAAATAAATTAAAAGATCCTGGCAGTTTTACTATACCTTATAAGTTAGGGGACATAGAATTTCTAAGATGTCTTTATGATTTAGGAGCTAGCATAAATATTATGCATTTCTCTATTTTTAAGAAGTTAGGGTTGGAAGATGTTAAACCTACTTCTATGGTTTTGCAATTAGTTGATCAATCTATTAAAAAAATATATGGCATTATTGAATATGTTCTCGTGAAGGTAGATAAGTTTATTTTTCCTACAGATTTTATTATCCTTGATTTTTCATTTGATGCAAAATCACCCTTTGATTTTGGGAAGACCACCATTTATAAATACTGGTAGGGCATTAGTGGATGTTTCGAAAAGAAAGTTAATTTTGAGAATAGAAGAAGATAGTGTTGAGTATCACATGGATAAAACACTTAAGTATCCTATGGATGAGAATATATGCACGAAACTTAATCTAATTGATGCTTGTGTGTTGGAGATTTAGGAGAATGAGGATCAAGAGGAAGCAAAAATTATAGATGAGGCTCAAGAGGAGGTGGAACAATTTGATAATCGGCCTGTGATTTTGTATAGAAATAAGGAACCACTTCCACCATCTATTGTAAGTCCTCCATTTAATGAATTGAAAGAGTTACGTAGCCATTTGAGGTATGCATTTCTTGGTGACAATAACACTTTACCAATTATAATTTCTAGCAAACTTACTTTGATACAAGCAAATTCACTTTTACAAGTTGTTAGAAAGGGAATTAAAAGTAAAGGATGAAAAATTTCTGATTTGAGGGGGATTAACCCTAATGTAGTTATGCATAAAATTCATATGGAAGATGGTTAACAACCAAAAGTAGATAGACAAAGGAGACTTAATCCAAATATAAAAGTAGTTAAGCAAGAAGTAATAAAAATTACTTGATGCTGGAATAATTTATCCAATTTTGGATAGTGTTTGGGTGAGTTCGATTCAATGTGTACCTGAAAAGGGGGATATAACTGTTGTTAAGAATGAGAATGGAGAATTAATTCCTATACAAACCACTACTGGATGGAGGATTTATATAGATTATAAGAAGTTAAATTTAGCAACTAGGAAGGATCATTTTTCTTTACCTTTTATTGATCAAATATTAGAGAGAATTGCTAGTCATTCTCATTATTGTTTCCTTGATAGATTTTCTAGTTATTTTCAAATTTTTGTTTACCCTAGTGATCAAAAGAAAACAACCTTTACTTGTCCTTATAGAACATTTACTTATAGAAGAATGCCTTTTGAATTGTGTAATGCACCAATAACTTTCCAAAGATGTATGACTGTACTTTTTGGTGATATGATTGAGGAAATTATGGAAGTTTTCATGGATGATTTTTCTATGTATGGTGACTCATTTGAGTTAGGCTTGCATAAGTTAGATTGAGTTTTATCTAGGTGTGAGGAGTCAAATTTAGTAATTAATTGGGAGAAGTGTCATTTCATGGTAGAAGAAGGTATAGTATTAGGCCATAAAATTTCTAGGAAAGGCATTAAAATTGATAGAGGTAAGACTATATTGATTGAAAAGTTACCACCACCTTCTACAATTAAAGGTGTTAGGTCTTTCTTAGGTCATGAGGGTTTTTATAGGACGTTCATTAAAGATTTTTCTTTGATTGCGAAACCTTTAACTAATCTTTTAGTGAAGGATGTGCCTTTTAATTTTTTAGCTGAATGCATAGAAGCATTTGAGAGCTTAAAAAAGGCTTTCGTGAGTGCTCCTATTATTACTTCACCTGATTAGAGTCTACCATTTGAGATTATGTGTGATGTTAGTGACTTAGCAATTGGTTGTGTATTAGGTCAACGTAGGGATAAACACTCGTATGTTATTTATTATACATTATGTATAATATCTTGACTCTTAATAGTTACATACAAGTTGATATAATATAGAAAAGTAGGATGCCCATAACGTGTATATATGGGATGAACCAAATCCTCGTCAAATGTTATTTTTTCATTAGAGAGGGCTCGTATATGTTCTGCAGTACCCCCTATGAATACTTTGCCCATACGAAACATTCTTAATGTTAGTTGAGTACTCAACTTTTTAATGGATTGACCCATAATAATACCTACGGCTTCTCCTAATTCCATTAGATTGCCATGAGTGGGACTTTGACCATAACATAATCGATAGATCCATGACGTACTCTGACAAGTAAAGGGGGTTCGAATAGATATTGTTTGTGTTTGAAAGGTTATGAATCGATTGGCAAGTCCAATTTGGTCCTTAATTTAATTACCCTAGAACAGAAAAAGAAATGCTTACTATAGTTTTTACATGTGATAAGTTTTATTTTCGTTTGTGGGGGTCAAAAATTATTGTCTATACTGACCATGCAACTCTGAGATATTTGTTTGCAAAGAAAGTGCAAAGCCTCGACCTATTCGTTGGGTCCTTTTATTGTAAGAATTTGATATTGAAGTAAGAGATAAAAAGGGATCTAAAAATTTAGTTGTTAATCATTTATCAAGATTGGAAAATGACCAAGGTCCTATGAGGGATTTGGATGAGATCAATAAAGCTTTTCTTGATGAGTCTTTGATGTCTATAAGGTATTTAAGTACTCCTTGGTTTGCTAATTTTGCTAATTTTATTGCTGCAGGTATTTTGTCACAAGATATTACTCATCAACAAAGGAAAAAGTTCTTTTTAAATGCTAAGCATTACATTTAGGAGGAGCCATAATTGTTTAAAATATGTGGTGATAGTGTCATTCGAAGATGTGTAGGTGAGAAAGAATATGTAAATATTTTAACTCATTGTCATGCAGCTTTGTATTCAGATCATAATGGAAGCACTAAGATAGCAACTCATATGCTTGAATGTGATTTTTATTGGCTTACATTATTTCAAGATGTATATTTTTTTGTTGCTTAATGTGATCGATGGCAAAAAGTTAGTAATCTATGAAAAAGGGATGAGATGTCGTTATCTAATATTTTGGAAGCAGAAATATTTGACATTTGGGGAATTGACTTTATGGGTCCTTTTCCTACTTCGTTTGGGCATAATTATATTTTTGTTAGAGTAGATTATGTTTCCAAATGCGTGGAAGCAGTAGCAGCACCAACTAATGACTCGAAAGTGGTAATCAAGTTTTTAAAAAAATTATTTTCTAGATTTGGATTGCCAAAGGTAATTGTAAGTGATAGAGGAACACATTTTATTAATCGTTCTTTTGCTTCATTATTGAATAAGCATGGAGTTCATCATAGAGTAGTGACCCCCTATCACCTACAAACAAATGGTCAAGTAAAAGTGTATAATAAGAAATTGAAATGGATCCTTGAAAAGATAATTTTGAATTTAAGAAAATATTGGGCAAATAAGTTAGATGATGCATTATGGGCATATCGTGTAGCATTTAAAACCCCTATTAGCATGTCTCCTTGTAGGTTAGTTAGAATTAAAGAATAATATAGGAAAATTATTTAAGGCAAATGGACAGCAATGTAAGGTTTATTTGGAAGGAAATTTCCATGGAAGAGAGGTTTCATATATCTCTTTTGGTTTGGTTGATGAATTTGGTTTGAATTCTAATTAAATATTATTTTTATTTAAATTTCTATTTAGTTATGTTGCTTTAATTTTATGTTTTTATCTAGTTTTTATTATTAGTAATAAGGTGTATGTTTTGTGTTTTTCCCACATAGTTTGTTTATGTTTTTGTCCATATTTTTGTAAGTTGGCATAGTTGACATCTTATTGCATTTTATATTTTTTTCCAATTTGTCTCTATCGTGAGCATGACACATGTCGTGGATGCGACCAAACATGGGATTTTTCTTTTATTGTAAATTGAGGCTTTTGTTGTAAGCGCAACAGACCTTGCAATCACAAAAAATGTGAATTTTGAAAATTTTTAGGGATTTGAATGTTGCATCAATTCAAATCCCTATTCAATTTTGAATTTTCATCTTTCCAACTTCATTTTCTTCTTTCTATTTTTTAGATTTCACGTTTTCCCTCTTCTCTCCTCAAAATTTCTCTATTATTTTTTCCTTCCTTCTTAAAATTTTCAATTTTCTTCTTTTCTTTTTTTTATTATCTCTTGTTATTTTCTTGTACTTTCACCATGGTTCATCTAAAAATGATGGTAGACAGAGGCAAAGAGAAGGGTGTTTCAACCTCTTCATAGGAAATAGGCAAAGAAGATGCCCTATTCTATATCCTTTATTTTTGATGGATTGTATAATACATCTATGTCGAAAATTAAGACCATGGGCATGAGCCATATGGTAACGAGTATTATATTGGGATGTTTGGGCCAATTGGTGGGTTTTGAGCCTAAGAAAGATGAGAAAATTTTAATGTTGGATGCTGTCTTTTTTAGGAATTCTCAATTGCTGAAGAGAGGGGGTTGGCCACCGGTGTTTTACTCTCATGAGGAGCACACTACGAAGTTGATGATAGGTAAGGGCAAGCAAATAGCCCCTGCTATTAAGGGTGGTCCACATTCTACTTTGGATAAGGATGATGGTGATGAAAAGTCCAATTTTGTGCTTGGTGAAGGAGCTAGTTTTGTGGGCTGGGAGCAAGTACTTACACGTTTGGATACAATAGACGCTGCCAACCAGAACCTTGCTGCTAAAGTGGGCACTATAGAGACACATATTAAAGATTTTAGTTAAAGCCACCAATTCATTAATTGCAAGTTATTGGCCTCCTTTCACAAGCAAAACCTTGAGTTCATGCGTTCTCCACCGGGATCTCTAAGTGGACCTTCTTAAAGGCAGTTTTCTTTTACTCCATTTACTTTTACATTTATTTATTTTGTTCTTTGTGTTCTGTTTTTCTTGTTGTGAGTTTTGTTTTTGCCTGTTTCTTACACAATGAGGACATTGTGTCTTTCAAGTGTGGGGAAATAGTTTAAGTGTTTTATTTGCACATTTTGTATATATGTGATCATATGTATTTGTGAGCTAGGTTATTGTTAATATTTGTGTTATAACTTTAATACTTGTGTTTGTGTGTTTGTTGGAGCATTTATATTTTATGATCTTTGGGAATACATTTATTAAACTTCTTGCATTTTGCAATTGTCAGTTTAGTTGATAAAATTTTGACTAATGTTAACGAATATTAAGCTTTAGGATTTTATGTGCACTTATAAAGAGTCATGATTATGCAAAGCACTTTAATGTATGTTCTTTTTAAGTTATTTTTCTTTATATATGTATTTCTTATTTTTTTGAATGAAGCATTACTTAGAGTAACTTTAACCCTTAAATTGTGAGCTTTTGAGCCTAATTAGCATATTTTTCTTGAAGAGATCCCTTTTATATCTATATATTCTTGAACTTGTTTTTAGTAATTTTCAAGTATAGGTTGTGCATGAAAAGTGATAGGGGCATTAGAAATAACTATTTTTAACTTGCTTAAAAAGCCACCCTTTTCACTTCAGGTAGCCAAGTTTGAGCTATTAGCCATTTTCTTGTTTAAATAAGCACATTACAATCTAAATCCATTTTTGAATGCTTAACCTTTTCTTTTGGCAACCTATTGTGGGACGATTGGTGATTATTATGTCATATGAGACAACTTGATTTGCATATGTACATAATACTACTTTTTGTTCCTTTAATATCTATATGTCCTTAAGAATAAATGAAAAATATCAAAATATCAAAATATATAAAAAAAAGAAAAGAAAAGAAAGAAAAAGAAAATAACAAAAGAGAGAAAAACTATAGACGTGAACAAAGGGAACTAGAGTGAGATACAAGTCTTTGAATTCAAATGAGTAATGCTTTGCTTTTATAATTTGTAAGTCTCATATGTTGTGATAGTTTCTTTTCTTTTTGACAATCTTAGCTACTTATCCAAAGTTATTCCCACCTTAACCTAAGCCAAGTTACAACCTATATTAAAACCTTTTGATTTTATGCATTAACTTCTGCTAGTGGTGGAGATTTTTACTCATTTACAAGCTTATGGCATGTATTGATATATTAAGGAATTGAGTGAAACACTAAGCTATCAAATACTTGAGTGGTGTGAGTAAAGTGTTTACGTTGAGATAAAGTTATTTTAGGAAATGTGAAATTTGCAATGATTAATACATACTGTAAGAAATTCGATTTTTAAGGTACCTATATTTTTTTGTTTTGCATTCTCTTGATTCTTTAATTAGGTGTATATGGGTGTTAAAGTTTGATGGTCCATTATATTAATTGAGAATTTGTTAATGTAGATTGATGTATTATTGAATGAAAGTTGTTTCATTTATTTACCAATTATTTTATAAAGTATAAAGGCTCCATATGTTATTTTAATGATTGTTGTGTTTTATGTTTGTGTAACAAGCAAAGGTTTAAGTGTGGGGAAATCAATATGAGCTTGAATAGTTTATATTTTGTGAGTATTTTCTGTTTAGAATTGTGATATAAATGTTTAGTTTTAGCTATCTTGTTTAGATATCGGTATCTTTTATGTTTCATTTTGTTGTGTTGTTATAGGAGTAATGGGATATTGAGCAAGGAAAAGGAGGAAAATGAGTAAGAATGCAAGATTCTATCGTGAGTGCGATATATGAAGGCAAGCGAATGTGAAGGAAAAAGAATAAGAAAGAAGAGAAGAAGGAGGCAGGCGTGTTATGTTGCGAATGCGACATAAAGTGTTTTGGGTAGTTGAATTTCAAAAGATGCTTCAAAGGGACATATCTCTTCACCAAGAGTTGTGTACTTCTAGAGATGTATTATAAAGGCGATGAAGATGAGAAGAAAAAGGATAGATAGATAGATAGATAGATAGATAGATAGATAGATAGATAGATAGATAGATAGATAGATAGATAGATAGATAGATAGATAGATAGATAGATAGATAGATAGATAGATAGATAGATAGATAGATAGATAGATAGATAGATAGATAGATAGATAGATAGATAGATAGATAGATAGATAGATAGATAGATAGAGAAGAAATCTAACTTTTGAAGAGAAGACAGAGCAAAAAAGAAAGAAAAAAAAAGATTATAAGTGAAGGATTGAAAGATAATCTTTTATTCACCTTTCAATCATCTTTTCTTCTTTGTAATATTTGATTGATGTCTTTAAGAAACTTGAATGATTATGCTAATTATTATTTATTCAAATTAATTCAAGTAATTTTTAGTTGCAGAATTTTCTGATAGATTATTTGCATTTAATTATTGGAATGTTCATTATGAATAAGAGTATAGTTCAAGAGATATATTCTTATTTAAATCTATAAGGAATTCATTATCAAAGCATTACTAGGGAGACCAGGACGTTAGGATAATTGTTATAGGTTGTTTTTTATTCTTAAAATATGTGATTATGACAATCTAATTCTATAATGAGAGTTAAGGGTTAGAAGTAATACTTGAATGTTTTAAGCATTCTACTTTATGTCGAGAAAGTAATTTAGAAATTTATTACAACTTGACTTGCATTGTAAAGATTAATTTTAGACTAAAAGAATAATTATCAAGTTTCATTTTTTAATACAAATAATTAATTGTATTTGTCTTCTTTGATCATAATTAAAGCAGGGTTAATTAATATTTTAGTTATAGTATAACATTAGTAGTTTAGATTTTCAACAAAAATAGTGAAAATATGTAAACAAAATAGGGATCAAGTCATAGTGAGTAATAACTAATCATTCCTCATTGGAACGATATCTTAAAACTAAAAGGAAAATCGTGCACTTGCGGATTTAACCTCAGCAATCTCCTTTGATTTTTCCACTTTTTTTCTTTTAATCACACACATTAAATCCATAGTGGCAACATTTACTATCTCCACTGGTGGAAATGAGCCCTCATCCACTAAAATAGTCTCTTTCTTCTCGATGAACTTCAAATTCCCTATCAATTCTATCACGAATAACATTTTTAAAACCCCAGCATGAGTTGGTCGAATGACTTCAAGAATGATGGTACTTGCAATAGGTATTCCCTTTCAACTTCTTCGTAGGAATTCTACGCTAGTAAAGAAATAAACTTCTCCTTCAGGAGAAAATCAAATATTTCCTTAGTCTTTCCAACATTAAAGGAATATTGATAGTTCTTGTTACTAGGTTGACTTTTCCTTTTTTCATCTGATGTTCTCAATAGCAAGGGATAGGTATAAGATCCATTAGACACCAAATCATCTACTACAGCTTCTGAATTATGAATATCTTAGAAATAAATCCCCATGGCAACCTTTCTCCTCTTATTATCATCCTTTAAAAGCTCCTTATATTCTGAAATCTTTGTAGCCACTTCATAAAAATTTCTAAACTCCATCTCTTGAAAATTTTCCCTCAATTTTTACAAACTCTGCTTCTTGAAAAAATAGCTTACACTAGTTCTTTATTTTCTTGTACCTAGCGATAAAAGTATCTACGATTTCCCCAGCCCTTTAGGCCAACCTAGACAATTCTACCACACATATCTTAGGTTTTTCCTTAAAAAATTAGGTGTGAATCTCCTACAACCGAGGATTGAATTCCTTGACAATACAAAAAGCCAAGTAAAAGCTACACCTGTGAGAGAATTGGAAAAAAGTCTGAGTTTGAGAAAACTAAAGTTCTCATAATTAGCCAATTAACCAAAATCTGACAACATGTTCCATAGTATATTTGCCATGCTTCCTAGAGAACAAAGAAAAATCTAGAATTATGTATCCACTAAGATAAAGATTTTCTCTGTCCACCATTTTTAGGTATGGCTTCTTGAAAAAATTCCCTAACAACATCCGTATTGGATTAAAGGCTCTGGGGAGCTTGAGGAACAAATCCTCTTCAACCAAAATTGCCCCTATGGCTAAAATAAGATTGAAATCATCTGTTTCATAAACATAAAGGTGAATAGTAGGATTAGTAATTGTATGGAAATGAGTTACATGTTTGCCGTTGCGGTGGTGCCTTGCAAAATTATTACCTCTCATGATAAAAGGAATTTTTTTTCTTCTTTGAGGTGGTTGACAAAGCTCCCTAGTGGTATTGTGATCTGCATTTCCCTAGGAATTCATCATTTGTTACCCTTGAGTTCCCTTTGAAGACATTGACTCTTTGAGGAATTAGCTTCATCGTTCCTTATAGGCATGTTCAATTTGACTACCTTACAAGTGCTTTCAATAGTCTCAAATAACTCTCTCAACTATTTTGTGGAAAGTCTGTATCAATTCCTTGATGCTGAGTTTCACCACCTATAGTAAAGCGGTTTCCACAATTTATACATTTTGAGCAACAACAACTTTCCTAACTTCACGCATGGCAGACGGTGCCTGTGCATTCTAGGGAACTTTCTCAATTTGTGGATTGATACCCTTCTCGATTTGTTCTACCATCTGAGATACATATGGAAAAAATGTTACAACCTTTGAGCAATAGTGGCTTATTCCAAGTTCTGAGACTCAGATATAATGTCCTTTCTTAACAAATTTCTAATTTTTGGTGGCATCCTTCAAACAAGTCTCACCAAGTGTGCCAAAAATACTGTTCAATCATTTTTTACAATTAAACAATACACGTGTGATTCACAAGCATGCCAGAGAATTTTAGTTTTTTTAAATTAATTAATGCACAACTATCCGACTTTGACAAAAAAAAAAAATCTAGGCTTTTCTAAATTATTGCTTCAATAAAAAGCTCAAAGAATTCCAAAAGATGCAGAAAATTGAAAATATGATTATATTGAATTACACTACTAAAACTTTGATTTACGAAAGCTAAAGTTGAAAGAAATTAGAAAAATTAAGCCACGAGCTATGTTCACTGTAGAATTGTGTTTTTTTTTTTTTTTTGAGGAATGTTGAATTGTGTTATGTCCCTTGGATTATATCTTCTTCCTCATTTTTGTTAAAATCATGCTTTCACTAACTACCCACATCACCCACATATGTCATTAATTTAATAACTTGCTCAGTAATTCACTTTCCCAACAAGAATTAATCGTGCTCAGCAATTTCACATAAGCCACTAATTAAGTAAATCCAATTATCATGTGGATTTCGGCTAATTGGACTCAACAAAATAGATGGGCTCTATTTACAAAGCCCAAACAAAACCAAGTTCGATCCAATTAGAATTTGGGTTAAAAGCAAGAAACATTTTTTCCCTCACATTTTATAAATTTAAGAAAAATAAAATGTTTATAAAAGGTATTCAAAATCTATAAAAATTATTTAACAAAAGTCATTCAAAGTCATTTATAGTTTTACAAAGTCTCTTAAAATAATCATACTCTTATAAAATTTATCAAAATCTTTAAAATTTTATAATTAAAAGTCATTTATATGCATTCGGTATGGTTATAGATTTAGGATTTTGGTTTTTTCTCTTTAAAAAAAATAAAAAAATTGTTTTATATAACTTTTGATTTTTGTTTCCATCTAAATAAAATAAAATTTTTTCTCTACCAAAAAAATAAATCCAGTTAAATCCTCAAAATGTGGATTTTAATCTTTTTTATTTATTATTCAGCCATCCCTCCTTTCCAACTTCCCATATAATCAATGCCATACTAACTCATTCTTTTTAAAAGAATTTACGCTAAATACCCCTTTTTACTTTACTTTTTAAGATTGCATTAATCATTTTTTTAAGTTTTAAAAAATACATTTTTCTAAATTTATGTTTTTAAAAATATCCTTTTTTGTTTCTAACTTTAGCTCTATCACTTACTCAACTATAAATTTCTATTTTCCTCTTTTAGTCCTCCACCATTATCATCATTTTGTTTCCCACTGCAAGTGCTTCTCTGATTTCTTAGTCGCCTTCTCCGATTTCAAGGTTGCAATCCAACCACTATGATTTCTCTTCCATTCCATTTTGTGCGCATTGAATTTATATTGGATTTTTGGTCAGTTTTTTTTCTTCCTATCTCATCGCTGGTGCTTGCTGGGCTTGATTTGGCTTTTTCCATTTTCAAAACTTTAAATTCATTGTTGCCAGTATTGTAGGTTTTGCTTTCTTATTTGGGAGTTCAACTAACCACTATGATTTCTCTTCCATTTCTTTTATTGGCATTGGTTTTTGAATTGATTTTTGGTACAAATACTCTTCCTTATTGATTTATATTGCCTTTATTAACTAGATCGATTTTATGGTAGAAATTTTAAACTACAAATATCGTTACGGCTAGCTTATATGCTGAATTGAATTTTCAAATTTCTACAAAATTTTATTTGGTTTCTTCTTGTATCTGCAAGCATTTTTGTTTTTTTTTTTTTTTTTTTTTTGGTTATTTCTCAATCTAGAATTGTTAAGGGGATAATTGTTATCTAATTAAATATGGCACACCTGATTGATTATGTTGTTTCCCATAAATTTTTTTTTTTTTCTTTGAGGATAAAGAAAATGCTTTGAGGGCATGCTAAGTGGATTATTAGAGATGGCTTATGGTTTTAGCTTTTATAAGTCATATTGAGAGCTTTTAATAGTTTATGGTTATTTAAAGTTCCATGTTCAAAAGCTGATTGATTATCAAAGGAATTCTAGATTCAAACTGGTAGAAAATATAGTTCAGGTTGTATAAGCTTAGTTTCCAAAAGGTAGAAAATTTAGAAGGATGAGGCATGCATTGTACACTGGTAGATAGAGAAGACTTGGAATTGGCTCTGTTATTCAAGATTGGATTAGTTATGGAGAAAATAAGGAAAGGTGTAATACCCTTAATTTTGCATCTGTCATGCATAGTAAATCATAGAGCATGAAAGTACAGGTGAAACGGAGGTTAGTGGTACAATTTGAGAAGAAACTGAGGTCAAATAGGCCTTCAAATGAGCGAACAAAAGAAAATTTCAGGATTTACCTAGGGTTGACCAATACTTTGACCAGGCGATTGGAGGATCTAGAGATTTTTGATTGATCTCATATTTCATATACATAATATAAATAATGTAAAGACGTCCTAGGAAACAAAAAATAGTAATTTTGATAATTCTAAAATTTCGAGCTTTGGATCGGCTGCACAGGCCACTGGGACCAGAAATATACCGAAACGATATCAAAATGAGTTAAAATTTTTACCACAGGTTCTTGAATATATAGGAACACTCGAAAAAAATTTTCATGGCAATCTAATATTGAAAACGAAAATTCATTTTTTGGGGTGCAAAACCGAAATCGGATCAATTGAGAGGTCAAACTCGGGAATTTTGACATATGGGGTCATAGAGGTCATTAAAATGAAGTTATTATCCGGTGTGTACAAGACCATGGTAAGTAGATATGTATAAGTGGGTGATCAAGCAACATGTGGCTTAATTTTAAGACATTGAATTCAATAGTAAAAGATTGAATGTTGGTCCTTCCTTTTTACCAATAAAAGAGAAGTATAAAAGGAGTCATATTTCTGGAATTCACCACGAAATTCCAGCATATGGTTCCCTTCCATTTGAAAAATCTAAACCTAGCAAAACTAGTCCCTCTCCACTAGTTTTCTTTTATCCAAGCTTTATCTCTCCAAATTCTAAGCCCAAATTTCAACCTTCTACCTATAATTTCATCCTCTTTAACCTAAAATAAAATTTTTAGCAAGGGGAAGTCAAGAATTGCAGAAATAAGGTAAGAAAAATTTAGAGTAATTGAGTGATTTTGTGAGTTCTAGGTAGAATTAGCGGGGAAATTTTATATGAGCATGTAGGGAATGAATAGTTGAGATTTTTAGTAGCTTTAATTTGCTTAAAATTTCAACTTAAACTCATGAATTTTCTCTCTCAAAATTCTACCAAAAGAAGAAAACAAAGGAGAAGGAAGAAGCCAAGGAGGAAAGGGAAAGGAAATGGAAGAGTAGGTGGAAATCAAAGCCCAATTGAGGTTAGTGGATGTGTATTACATTAAATTTCACTATTTTAGATGAATTTTCTTAATTTTTCTATTATGTAACTATGTTTAATTGCATGTAAATATAAAATAAATTAAGGTAATATCATATAACGTCAAATTAAGTTGCTAGAAACTTAATTAAGGTGAGAAATTTAATTAAAAGGGGTAGGAGTTATGTTGGACAAATTATGTACCTTAGGGAACCTTAGTATAAAATGGCATATAATTGGGTATTTTATGATAAATAGCTAAATTAATGTATAATAGATGAAATTATATTGATTAAATTAAAATATGAGGTTTTATTCTAATTATGATATAGTTACATAATGATGAAAATCATGGTAACGTAAAGGTATTCAAATTTAATTCATACAAATTGCTATGTTGTGCTATAAAATGAATATTTAAGCATGTATGGCATGAAATTGGAGGAAGAAAGAATTTGAAAGTGTGATTTTTCCATGTGGCCGAATAGTGTTACTTGTGGAATGAAATGGTTTAATTGAATTTTATAATATTAAATGCCTACATATGAAGAATTATTAAATAATAAACTCATATGAGAACAAATTATGTTATAATGTGATTAAAATATCATGATGAGGATAATCAAGTTTATTTGAAAACAACTTATAGCATATTGAGATTGATGCACTGTGCTTAGAACAATTTAAATGTGAAAATATAATGATTTATAATGCCCTTAGTATTCAGTAGGTAACCCAGGATTTTAGGATAGTATGGCTAGTCATAGGGGCACTTGTCCCACTGTGTTCTACATACTGTACTACTACTTTATTGTTCTATATTGAAAAAGTGAGGATATACTGTTAGCCAGTTCATTATACTAACATACTAGGAAGTAGCATTGTACCCTAGTGGTACGATCGCTTCTGCTTACTGGATTTGCTCATCCGCTTATTCGGTTCATGGTTTTCCTACTGTCTACAACTAGGGGCAAAATGAAATTTTTGAAATAAATTGTGCAAAAGATGTATTTGTGGCGTCTAAAATGTTAAAAATGTGAATAAGAATGAGATAAGGTGAAAAAGTGAGATATATATGTTTAATAAGGGCAAAAATGTAATTATGTGATTAACTGAGGGCAAAATGGTCAATCGGAGGTAAAAAAAGTAGTTAAAACGATCAAGATGGGTAAATTAAATTAAAAACGGTAAAATAGTAATTAAGAAAAGTCACAGGAACTGAACGGTAATTTTTCATCTAAGAAAAAAATGTTAAGAACTAAAATGTAATTTGTGTAAATAAAAAGGAAATAAAAATCAAAGGAAGTCATCTGAGTCAAATTGGAGTTAAATGAGTTAACCGGAAGAAAAGTCAATAGAAAAAGTTAAAATTAGGTCAAAAATTGAAAAGAGTCAAATTAAAGGGTAAAATGTAATTTTTTTTACTTAAATTAAGGAATTTGTATAATTAAATATGACAAAAAAGTTTTAAGCCAATTAGGAGGAAATTTTAAGATAAGGAGAATAAATTCAGAATTTATGAAATTTGAAAATTTAATTAAATTATCAATGAATTAATTGATATATATATATATATATATATATATATATATATATATATATATATATATATATATATATATATATTGAGTGAAATTTTATGTAGATACATTCACCACTAAGCGACTATGTTGTTTAGTGTGTAGTTTACTGTGATTGCGCGTAGGGACAGGTGTAGCCAACTAGCACTGGAGATTAATAGTGGCATGTACAAAGCATAAGCCTTTTTTTTATTTCTTTTGGATTGTATAATTATGTTTAACTCACAAGTGTTACATAAAGTCTGGTTGTAATAACTTATATATGTAGTGAATTTAATGGTTTGGTTGGCATGCTTAAAGTGATACATTTATTTGATTGCGTGGTGAGTTATATTGAAGTGTTGTGTTGATTGATTGAAGTTTGGGAGTTGGAGAAATGACTTTTGGGAGTGTAAATTGAATTTTGCAGGTTTGGGTAGCATGAATATTAAACCGTCATACTGTCGAATTTTCTTTTAGTTCAATAATAAATTAACTGCAGTATTTTCTTTTAGTTCAATAATAAATTAACTGCAGTATGAGTATTAATAAAATAATATGGACTAGATAATTGTTTAGAGGGTGTTACAAAAGGAAAATGTTTGAAATGGATAGTTAGACCAAAAATAGCTTTGTCCTTAGAGATGGTGATTGACTTAACACATTACATTTCTTAAAAGAAGAATACGATTAATTTGTATTTTTATAACTATCAAACCAAGTTTTTTTTTTTTTTTATGATGACCAAATGGTGCAACAAAATTCACATCCCTTAAACATAAATGTGCGCACACCCAAAAGCCATAAGAAGGATCTTAGTAAGGTTTTTCAGATAAAAATGAATCTACAATGCAATATTAAGTATCATGAGGTGTATAAGAGGTTTAGGCTTCATTCTGGCCAATGCATCTATTTTTACTTTAGCCTATGTATATAATTTAGGTAAAATGATAATTCATGTGATGTGGTCCTTTTGATTTCTTACTTGAACTAAAGCTTGAATGGATATGTAATGTGATCTAGAAGAAGAAGATTGCTGCAAATCTTGTGAAAAATGGTTTTCGTGTAGGTAATTAACCTAAGTTTGAACTAAGTGATTAATTTTCTTTTGTTATTTTGTTAAAGTTGTGCCTAACTTTTAGCTTTATGTTAAATGTAGCGGCTATTAATATCAGTTTCATGCAGACATACATTAGTGGAGTTTTATGCCCTTACATTTGCCTAATGAGACTAAATCATAGAGTGTTGATAGTGGGATATAGTTCGAATGCTCTCATCAGGATAAAGGAGAAGCCATACTTGATTATCAAGAAATCATAGGGAAAAAACTGGGGAGAGGGTGGATACTACAAAATATGCAAATGTAGAGCATTTGCAGGGTAGATTCCATAGTCTCAACTGTTATTGCTTCTCATACCACTTTTCATTAGGCTTTAAACTTCAATGGGTTCTTTGTAATAATGCATGTCACAATATAATATTATTTCAGCTTCATAATTAAAAATTTTTAATTGTAATGTACACCCTAAAGCACAAGATTGAAGTTTTTTTGAAAGTTCCTTCGCTTTGGGTTGTAAAACACCTTTATTGTTCGGCTATATTATTGGCTTCTTAAAAAATATATGAATTATCTTATTTTATGTAATATATTTTCCATACTCCAAGAATTGAATTGTATGACTTTTTTTTTACATATATGTATGGATAATAAATATTCCAATTTTTGTGATATACATATATGTTGTTGATGTTGGGTGGTTTAAATGAATCGACGAGTAGAAAGCCTATAGATTTTAGTCTTGCAAATGAAGAAAGTTCCAGATTTGAAATTCTTTGTCTAGATAATTCCAAATTTGAAATTTGTTCTCTGGATTTTCATATATGAAGTATACCAACCGGTATTTGGATTTTGGTGTACCAAATTTTAGATTTAAAACTCCTCTTAATTGTGGTAAATAAAGGTATACCAACTAGTATATCGAATTCCAAATTTGAAATTCCTTCTCTAGATTTAGTGTACCGAGGTATACCAATTAGTATATCAAATTTCAGATTTGAAATTTTGGTATATCTTAGTGTATCAAGATATTAGGAATAAGTATGAACTCGTTAATTGGTCCATTAATAATTTTATTAACTAGTCCATTAATTTCAGTTAATCATTATATCGATTTCGGTTTTTAATCAATTTTTTTTGAATTGGTTTATTGGTTAGCCACTAAAAAATTCTAACATATAAATTTAACAAATTATACAATTTGTAATTTTATTTTTAATAGTTAAAAATGGTTTAAAAATGAAAAAATACAAATTAAATATAATATCTATTAAAATAATCAAAAGAAAAATAAAATTTTCATAATTATTTATAAAAGTTAAATATATTTAATATGAAACTAATAGTAGAGTGCTAATTATGCACATGTAATCAAAAATAGTAATAAAAAGATAATTTCAATATTAATTTACTAAAAATATGTATTATAATAATATTTTAGAAAGTTATATATCATAATATTTATAAAATACAAAAATATTAAAAAAATTTAACTATAAAATTTAAAATATAATATAAATAAATCGGTTAACCGTTGCCAATTTTTAAAATTAAAAACCTTAAACCTAATTTTTTTGTTCAATTAACCTAAAAATCAGTTCCATTTTGGATCGATTTTTTGGTTAACCTAAATTTCGGTTTTTTTTTGCTCACCCGTACAATGTATACCAAATTACAAATCTAAAAGTCCTCCTTTAAATCAAGGTATACCCAACTATGCCAACTCATATGCCAAATTCTAGTTTTTGTATTGAAATGTATAGGACATATATTTAATTAAGGTTAAGTATAGATATAAGCTATGAAATCTTATTCTTTTTTTTTTTAATTCTAATTAAATTTTCATTTATTTTTAATGGATAATCTTTAACAAAATACTTTGTATTCAAATTGATATGTTCTACATTTGTTTTCAATTGATCTAATATTATATCCACAAGATGTTCATAGTTGCAAGTATCTAGAATTAATGCTTCTTTAACTTCAAAATCCTCAAACTTTTTTATCATCCTTTCACTCTCCTTTATATTTAATCAAAATTGGTATGTTATCTATCAAATTTTACTAATGAGAAATGCTAAAAATTCTGCATTGATGAGTTGTTAAATCACAATATCAATAACAAATCAAAAATTAAGAAAATAAACAAGCACACTTTAGCCTCATAAAAAATTACTCAAACTCATATTATTAATTATCAAGTTTGAAAATTAAATAAATACTAAAAATAAGCATATGATTTTAAATAAATATGTAAAAACATCTCAATTGAAATATCAATTTTCATGTTAAAGGGCATATAGATGTTTTCACAAACACCTTATATGCAAGAAAAAAAAATGATAACATTGACTTTCTAATATTTTCTATTTTATGCATGGATTTCTATTTAGAAAAAAAAAAAAAAGACAAAATGAATAAAGTCAAATTCTTACAAATAGGTCTTTTGAATGATAAAGAAATCTGTATATGTTTTCTCATATAAAATGGACTCAACTCCCTGCCTATTGGTACTTATTAGGTATAAAATATATTTGCTTCTCTTTTATTTGTTCCTACAAATAGAATTATTATGTTATCATTATTACTAAATAGAAAGAATAAAATAGAAAAAAATATTAATTCTTTCTTCAAGATAAGCCACTTAAAAAAGAAGGTCCATAACATAGTTTTTCCAATGTAATAAAGTTAATAGTGTCTATTTTTGCAGACAAAACAAAATCATATAATGTCTTAGATAAATTAAATCAATTACAAGAGATGTGGCTTTCCAGGTTTAAAGGAGCACAACACGTTAGGAAATTTAAAGGAACGAGGGAAAAACAATGAATATTGAATATGCGTTGAGTACATAGATTTTAAAATATAATCAATTTGTTCTATTTGATTCAATTTTTAGGAAAAGATTTTAGTTTATATGAGGACAAGGGAAAAGAAAGAAAAAACGTGAAGATTTAAATTGTTTTAAAGAAGAGTTTATGTGTTAGTAAAAGATTTAGAGATGATATTTTAAAAAATGATATATTAATTTTAAAAAGAACAATTTTAAACAGGAAAAAGAAGGGAGGTACTTTTGGATAGAGCTCTACTTTTTTTAAGCATTTTTATAAAAGTCCTCTTTTTGAAACAAAACTCAATACTAAGCCTATTGCACGATCAACTCTGGCTAGAAAAGCATCGTCGCATCATCACGAGCAGATCATCTTTTCCTTTCTCACCTAATTTGAAATAATAAGGATCTAATCTATAGAGAAAAAAACATTAGCAAATTCTAATAATTCTAATAAGGATGCAATTGATGAATTAGCAGAATGGGTATGGCTTAAAGAATTAATGCTTATTGCTAAAAGAAAGACATATTTTGTTTTGAAAATAGTTTTGAGTTATATCTTTCATTAAAAAGTAAGGTAAATTATCAATAAAAGTTTGAGAAATTGAGAGAGATAAGAGAAAAATATAAAAGGATTTAACAATACTTTTAGAAGGAGCCAAATTGAATTTTTTGGGAAGAAATATGGGATTGAACTTCAGATTGGAGATATTGAAAAGGACGAAGAAAACGATTATGCAAAATTAGGCAAGATTTAATGAGTCTTAAATTAATATATAAGACATAAAAGTTTTTAAAATATTAATATAAAATCCAAAATCGGATTTTTATTTTCTAGAAAATAAAACCAAAAACAAAAATAATGTTGAACACACTCTTAATTAAATACATACTACTACGACACAATACTAAGATTACTACAGAAATATGGCTACTAAGATGCACGTTGCACGGACCGTGCCCTCTAATATCCAGTCGAATTTTAATTTGTTTATGCCAAATCTTTTAACATATAAAAGGGAGTTAATTTTACCTGGACTTTTTGATTTTAATCGAAAAATTATCAATTTTTTTAACAAAAATATACCAAAATTTAGCGAAATGTTTCAAAAAAATTACTTTAGTCGAACATCAAAAAGAACTTTACCGGAAATACTCATTGGTCTCCATGTTAGCTTGTCACATGGAAAAGATGTAATGTCAACCACCACGTCACAACCACTAAGGAGATGACGTGTAAAAATTTAATGAATTTTTTATTTTTAAAATATTTTTACACGTGACAACTCTCCATTGGTCATAAAATGGCGGTTGTTATTGGTGGTATACCGATGTGGTGGCCTATGTGTCATGTTGTGATGCGCAACGGAACCCGCTGAGGGAGGCTACGCATAGACGGCCATCCCTCTATGATAGATGTCCATCTGTCACAGCTAGAGGACCAAATTCAAGGTTTTTTTTTTTGAAACATTTCTCAAACTTTGGAAAATCAAATCAAAACTTTTAAAAGACAACCACAAAACATGGCAATCAAAATTGTAGCTTTGAAGTTCATGCTGTCTGTCAGAAATTTATTGTTTTCTCATTATCGAGTAACCCTAATCTAGGCTATCTCAAGTCACGGTGTCTACAGAGGGCATACTCCATTTCCCTTAGTTTTGGCGAAGATGATCCTTGGCCTAGATACTATACATGCTGATCCCACTACTCGTCTCATCAGTAGCCCTTTATTGCTCCAAGTACACCATTGTTTTAAAGGTAGTGTACCCCTTGTGGGTTTCCACACTAGCTTTTCTTGTTAAAAAATGTGCCCTTTCGGATTTTGACGTATTTTCTTGCCTTATTTTTGCCTGAGATGAATCCAACTCACCCCAACAACTTTTTGTTTTTTTAGGTTTGGCTAAAGGAGAAGCTGAGGTTACTGACAAAGCCTCCACCTTGAGTTATAGGCACTTATCCTATAAATCACTATATCCTTAGATAGAAGCTATATGACTTTCACTCTCCTTACAAAAGAGGTATCTGGATAGCTACTGTGTCGGATGGAACCATCAGTTTTAGGTGTCCTTGGTTGTCTATTACTTATGTGACTCGGGACAAACCCTCTGAATGCATTCCTTTATATGGGCTACAACAAGCTACCTTCTATATTATTGCCCAGTGTACAGGATAGTTTGGAGTGCGGCAAAATATCATCATATGCTCTTTGTCTTTTTGTGGTTGTCCTTTTTTTGTTGGTTTCCTAGTCCACTATCAGCTTCCGGCTCAGCTTCCTATAAAGACTATCTTGCCAGAGATTGCAAATTATGACTTTTCCACTACCATTAAGTATAAGAGGTGGGTCACTAGCCTAGCAATTGACAACAGATCACACTGGTTAAGGCTCACTGATAATAGCTAAGGACTGATAGAGAGTTAAATGCAATAAAGACATTTGTATTTTTGTTTTCATTAAAAATTTTAACTTTAAATGTATTGGACAAATTCCTTTTAATCATATTAATAAAACATTACATATAGACATGACATTTCTATCTAATTTCAGTACACATGATCATTATTTAACAATAACTCAAAAACACAAGTTATTTAACCTCGAAAATGAAATCTTAAAAGCACCAAAACTTCTATCATCAATCAGCCTTCTCGAGTTTTCTTGATTAATTATTTTCTCTCAGTCCCTAATTTTTGCTCAGGATGCCTCTTTTTGGTTTTCACCCTGATGAGGCACCTAATTTTAGCAAGGCCGCTGTTTTTTTGATTTTTAACCCATAAGGTTTTTATTTGCTTCTTTTTTCTCTTTTTGAGTCTTTAACCATGGAACCTTTTAAGTTTGTCAATATTAATTAGTTCTCTAAACTCGTTGCCATCACTGTCAGTCAAGATCACAGTTCCTTTAGACAACAACTTCTTCAGCACAAAAGATCTTTCACAAGTAGGTCTAAACTTGCCCCGAATGTCTGGGATCCCTAGCCTCATTTGCTTGAATACTAGATCTCCTTCCTTTAAAGAATGCTTCCTAATTTTCTTTTCTAATGAGCGAACTAACCTCTTCTGATAGACCTAATTGTGGTAATAGGCTCGCATCCTATCTCCATCTAATAGGTTTAGCTGAAACACCCTATGTTTGGCCCACTTTGTCTCCAGCAATTTAGCTTCCAAAACTACACTCAAAGATGATGCTTAATCTCCACTGGCAAAATGGCTTCTATCCCATAAACTAAAGAAAATAGAGTGGCTTTTATTGAAGTTCTGGTTGTAGTTATGTATCACTACAATGCAAAAGGCAGCTTATTAGCCCAGCCTTTACAAGTTCAAACCATTTTAGCTAGAATTCTTTTGAAATTCTTGTTAGCTGCTTCAATCGCCCCATTTGCCTAAGGTTGATAAGGTGAAGATCTGTAATGTTAAACCCCATATTTTTTGAGCATCTGCTTGGTTTTAGCTTGAAACTATATCTCGTTATCCAACACTATATGATGTGGTAATCCACACCTATATATCATATTCTTCTCAATGAACTTGGCTATGTCCTTAGGATCCACCTTCTTGAAGGATTTTACTTCTACCCACTTTGTGAAGTAGTCTATGGCAACTATAATGAATATGTGCCCATTTGATGCTAATGGGTGAATCATACCTATGATGTCTATGTCCTATGCAGTGAATGGCCAAGGCGATGTAAGGTTACATAGTTTAAAAACTAGCAAGAATCTTAGGTCTACATACTATTGGAAAAATTGACATTCCTTCATATATTTAGAGCAGTCTGTATCCATTGTAAGTTAAAAGAAACATTGGTGTATGATCTTCTTTGCTAAAGCTAAACCATTCATGTGAGCTCCACACACACCCGTATGTACCTCCTCAATGACCGTTTTAGCTCTTTTCTCATTTAAGCACCTCAATTTAATACCATTAAGCTGCCTCTTATATAGCACTCCACCTACACTAATGAATTGAGTAGAGTACTTGAGAATCATTCTCTGGTCCTTCTCAGTAACCTCTTCTAAGGACACTGACTTCTCTAAGTAATTCTGGACATTGTAGTACTAAGGCTTCCAATCATCCATTTTAACATCCATTATTTGCTTAGTCTCAAAGTATGGCTTGTCAGAATTAGAGATTAACACTGGCTTCATACTTATCCCCTTTAGGTTATCCCAGATCGATACCAGAGTTGCTAAAGTATCAGCTAACTGATTTTCATCCCTAAGCACATATCCAAAAGTGCACACCTCAAACTGATCGCTTAAAGCCTTTAGAGACCTAATGTAAGGCAAGAGCCCATTTGCTTTTCACTTGATAAACCACCAAGGATGAGTCCCTGAATACTTCTACAGACTTTACCCCCACCGCTAGTAAGGCTTCTAACCCAAAGATGTAGGCTTTATACTCTACTTCATTGTTTGTGGCCTTGTATCTTAACTTTTTAGCTAAAGTTAACTTCTTATCCTCTAGGGTTACTAGGATCACCCCTACTCTAGTCCCTTTGTTATTCATAGCCCTATCAAAATACATCTACCAACCTTGCACTTTATGGTTGTTATATCCTCATTAAAAAACTTATAGGTTATGTCTTCTCCCTCTAATAGTGGATCAGCTAGGAATTCTGCTATTGGCTTTTCCTTTGATAATTTTCCTAGTGATGTATTCAATGTCAAACTTCTGTAAGAGGATTAACCACCTACCTATCTTCCCTAATAGCGATGGTGCTTCCTGTAGATGTCTAATAGGGTTTAGCTTGGCCATTGCTTACACCCTGTAAGAATGGAAGTAGTGTCTTAACTTTTTTTGAGGCCTATATAATCGCCAAACAAATCTTCTCCACCTCTACATACTTGGCTTCATAAGGCAAGAACTTGTTGTCGAGGTAATACATCACATATTTGATCCCAAAATTATCGTCCTAAGCCATCATATCCCCTAATAAATTGTCCTTTATAGCAAAGTACAAAATCAAAGGCTTACCTACTTATGGTGGTCTCAGCATCAGTGGATGCAAAGGGTATTTTGTAATAGTATCGAATGCCTTTTGACAATCTTCATTCCAAACCATTGGTTGATTCTTTCTAAACAAGTGGAAAATCACTTCACAAATTAAGGTCAACTTGGCTATGAACTTACTAATGTACTGAAGCCTACCTAGAAATCCTCTAACCTCCGTCTCCTTTTGGGTTATAGGCATCTCCTTAATGGCTTTGACCTTGTCGGGATCTATTCTCTATTCCCTTCTGACTCACCATAAGCCCTAGAAGTTTATCTGAGGTAACTTCAAATATGCACTCTTTCGGGTTAAGGCAAAGATTATAGTTATCAATCCTTTAAAAGAACTTCTTTAAAGCCACAAAATGGCCTTCTTAGGTAGTTGACTTGATCATCATGTCATTCACATACACTTCTACCTCCTTGTGGATCAAGTCATCTAAAATCCTATTTGCCATCCTTTGGTAGGTGGCACTTGCAGTCTTAAGTCTAAAAGGCAGAAGCAGATACGTATAAGTACCCCATTCGGTGATGAAAGCTATCTTCATCATGTCCACAATTTTGTTCAGAATCTGATTATACCTGGCATACCCATCCACAAAGCTATACATGGCACAAACAGTTGCACTATCCACCAAAACATCTATGTGAGGCCAAGGAAAATTATCCTTAGGGCAAGTTTTGTTTAAATCCCTATAGTCTACATAGTCCCTAACTCTTCCATCTTTCTTAGGTACGAGGACAACATTTGCTAACCATGTTAGGCGTTGAAGCTCTACCAAGAACTTGGCCTCTATCTGCTTTTTTACCTCCTCTTTGACCTTTTCAGCCCACTCCAGGCTAAGTCTCCTAAATTTCTACTTAACTAGCTTATATGTAGGATAGGTTGGGATGGCATGTTCAGCTATTTCTTAATTAATTCCCAGCATGTCCTTGTAGGTCCAAGCAAAGACTCTTTCATATTTTTTCAATATTCTCTCAAATTTTTTCCTCTCCTCAAGAGTTATATCTGATGCTAATAAGATTTCTTTAGGATTTTCTTGTGTTTCAAGATTAACTGAACATGTATTAGTTGAATTAATTTCAAATATGAATGATTCATGATCATGATTATAAATATTGAAATCAGGAGAAACATCACACAAGTAAGAAAAATTATTCATTTTATTAATGTAATCAAAAGAGAAATCATTGTTCTCATCACACAGTTCTGGGGTATAAACAATATCAATAAAAGCATCTTCATCTTCAGTCTTTGTAGCAGTAGATGCCTCTCCATCTTCCAGGCTTGACTTTGGTGGAGCTTCAACTTCTATCTTCTTTTTTCCTTTCTTATAAATAGCAAGAAGTTTCTCAGTCACAATCTCCTCATGCACTTCTTTATCCCATGCTAAGTGATACAAAAGGATCTCTTCATCCTAAAAACCCTTGATTGGCTTGATAATTCCTTGCTCCCAATCAAAAACATCTTTAAACAATTCAAAATCGAACATAATTTTGTCTCTTGCTAGCTAATCCTGGCACAAAGCTCATGGAGATATGAGGGATTTCATTTACTGCTTCATTCATTTACCCTTCTGACTTGAACTAGTGTAGCCTAACCCTTTCCGATCTTTCTACCCTTTGGTAGTAATAGCATCCCGAGGCCCTTGAGAATTCTTACCCAAACCAACTCTAGGCAAGAAATGCATCCTTTTTAGCATGTTAATTATTTGTGGGCCATCAGCAAAACTTCCTCCACTCTTCTCCTCATCGATCACAGACATATGGAATTCGTTGAATGTCTTTTTAGCTATTTCAAGCACAAATACCTAATTCTCCCTTATGAATTTGATGGTGACCACCTATCATGAGGTATCTTAAGCATTTAAGGCAACATGGAGGGCACTCCCCCTAATAGTCTATCATAGAAACTAGCCAATTTTCCTCACTTGATTTTGTTACTTTGAGGGTGGAATGAATAATGGCCATGTACTCATTCCCAAATAGGTCTCTCATCACATACCACTCAAGTAAGCTAGATCGAATCGTAAACACAAGAGGTGACACAACATTGTATCCTCCTTTCTTCTTCTTTTCTCTTTTGTCAGGATCTGATTCCTTAGGGTGTGGTAATAATTAGAGAGATGCCATGTGTGCTAGTGGTAGACATAAGACTAATCTTTCCTATGGTTAGGCATCCCTTGGCTTTTGGTAGGCCTTGATGGCAATTGTTGTAACTTTCCTTTTTTGTTTAATCGATCTAACACCTAAGATAACAACTTACCTAGGTTGGATTAATACCTCTGATTGATCTCTGCAGTAGATACTTTGGCCATTTTCCCACTCCTATTTGCTCTACTACTACTCCCAACTACCTTGTTATTACCAAAGTTTCTCCTTGCACCTTCATTACTGACTCTCTTAGCCAGGTACTCGCCTTTAGCTTCTATAGCTATATCATTTAAGGACTTATAATCTTTTAGTCCCTTCATTTTCATGCCATTCCTTAAGTAAGGACTTGCATTTTGAATAAAAATCACAATTTGGTCAGCTATATCAACTTTTTCTCTTCTCTATTGTTTAGTTCCTCCACCTGGTGAGATACTCATAAAAGGACTCGTTATGTTTTTGTTAGAGCAATTCGAGCTTTTTCAGAGTAACCTCCATCCTTGTACTATAATTATACTGTTTTAGGAACTCTTCAGTCAGTAAGTCCCAATCCTCCGTAGTCTGCTTGTCTAGTCCATGATACCAACCTATTGCCGGGCCTATTAAGCTCAAGCAGAAATACTCCACCTTCTGCTTTCTTGTTTAGGTGGTCCCCTTCATGATCAAAGTATATTGCTTAATATATGCCAAAGGGTTTGAAGTATCATCAAATTTAGGCAAGTCTAGCATCTTGAACCTTTGAGGAAGTGCCTCGTCTCCATCCAAATCTCAGTCTTTAGGGTTCATCCCTCTCCTAACCAACAATAAGCTAGACATAGCCTTAATCTTTTCCTCCATTTCTTGAAGGTTACATCCTTAGTACTATATGCATATGATTGAACACAGTAAAGAAAGTTAAAGTAAAGAAAATTATTTTCCTATGTATGTGTCTAGGTTGTGGATAGATAAACATGCCTACAAGGGTAATTTTGCAACTGCTACTGTCGATGCCGTTTGGGTCTGCTTGAAAGCTAAGCTACAGTTGAACCCATTTGGGTTATAAAGTAGAGTGCAATTCAACCCCATTTGGGTCATATTACAGATATGGTCCCGTTTGGATCATAAACAACCCTATTTGGGTTGTAGTCGACCTCGTTTGGGTCCGTATAATCAATCTATCGTAAAGTTTCATTCCCGTAAAGGGCTACCATTTGTGAATGTATGATTGTGTTGTGTTGATGGATGTTGAATAAATATAGAAATGTTATATATGTAAATGGAGTATTGGAGGTGAAGATTGATTATAAGGAATGCTAAATCTTCAACTTATAGGTTTGGGTAGCACGATTTTTAAGCTGTTATGCTGCCGAAATTTTTACCAAATGAATAGTAACTTAATGACACCAAATATGAGTTAAAACCCAAAATATCAATTAAATATTTTAATCATCAAATTGAATGGACTATCACAGTAATAGCCTACAATGCCATCATAACCTATATACCATATACGGATAGCCTATATGTTAGTAGGGTTTTACAAGCCGAGTCCAAATGTTTTGATGGTACTCTGACAGGAAGGAATAACAAGAATGACACCTCAAAAGCCCAATGGACACCTAACGGTGTCCTATCGATCTCCAAACTAGTAAGCATAATGGGCAATGATGTAGAAGGTAACACGATGCAATCCACATAGAGGAAGACATCTACATGCTCCATCCTGAACTATGGAAGTGATGGGTAGCCAGGTGCATCTGAACATGATGTCATCATCTGTCAAATGAGCTAGCCAGTCAACTCCGTCCTGGACTAATAAAAACTTGTGTTGCATATGTCTGAGGATACCATATCTTATAGGGCAAATACTTGTAGCTCTGACTCTAGAAGGAGGCTCCTACAATAGCTTCAACTTTTCACGAAGCCATACCTAAAAAAAATTCGCTATGGTGCATTGGATTCATCTCAAGAAAAATAAGGCAAGGAAATACGTGAAAATCTGAAAAGATGCATTTTTCAATTAGAAAAGCTAGTGTGAAAACCCACAAGGGGCGTACTACCTTTAAAATAAAGACATACTTGGAGCAGTATAGGGCTATCAGTGAGACAAAAATGAGGATCATGATGAACAGTATCCAAAACAATGATGGTCTCTATAATGGCCTCGACACCGGATCAATCGTGAATAGTATTTTTCGTCAGTGAATAGTATTTTTCGAGCCCAAAAGGACACCCGAAAGTCAAAAATATTTTATTGGACCATTTGAAAGGAATAGTCATGGTGAGCCTAGGGTTGAAATTTGAAGTGAATTTGAGGTCAAATGGGCCTCCAAAAGTCAAAAATACGAAAAAGGTAACGAGTCAATTTTCCTAATAGGGAGGGAACTTTATTTTGCATAAATAATTAAAAATAGTAAATGACCTCTGAATATTGCCAGATTTTGCGTTCGTACATGAATTTTTATGTAGAATATTTTCGTGATGAGAATGAAATTTTTCGGTGGCACCGACAGTTATCGAATCTGACCGATAAGTTTTAATCAGACTGATAACGAATTTCGATTGAGCCAAAAAATTGCGTACTAACTATTTTTGATATGATAAAATTAATGGAATCATTTTTGAAGTAATTTAAAGTGAGGAAGATAGAGATTTTGGTTTGGACCTAAAATGGCCTAAAATGGGCTTAAATTAATATTTGGGCTAAGCCCATTAATGAAGCCCATAATTAAGCCCAAATGAGAGCTATAAAAAGAGAAAAAAATCTGTAGAAATCTCCAGAATTAGCTAGTCTCCTCTTCCTCTCCTTAAGTGGCCGAAATTCCCTTTTCTTCTTCTCTCCTTGATTTTTTCTTTCTCCACTTCAAATTACTCATAATTCCCAACATAACAATTAAAGTTTCACCTCTCTAGTTCACCTTATTAGCCTCAATCAAGTGGTTTGAGTAAGGAAAGGCTAAAAATCAAGTGGTCAAAGAAATAAGGGTAAGTTAGAAGTTAATAATTTCATGGATTTAAATTATTTCTTTAGTGTTTTCTCATAGTTTTGGATACATAGAGATTGGATTTGGTGTTATTTTGAGCTAAAAAGAATGAAATCATGGTGTTTTGGTGAAGGAGGAATTCGTCCAAGAGAAGAAGTGATGAAGAATGAAGTGTCACTTTGTGTTAAGTGAAGAAAAATGAAGTTTAAGGAAGATTAAGCATGGATAGAGATAAGTGACTACAAAATCCTTTTGTTTTTCTATTAATATGAATTTTTCTTAATTATGTAATTAAGGTAAAAATATGTAAAATTGTTAATTAATGAAATTATATTAGGGTAAATGAAATTAAGTATGAGAGAAAATGAAATGAAGGCCTTAATGGAAGAAATAAAATTTTTAAGGTGAAAAATGTTGGTGGCCGAATTATATTGGGTAAAGAAAATAATGAGAAAAATGCATGAAATTAATATGTGTTAGCTTAAAATAATAATAGACATGATAATTGATGTCTATGAATTTTTAGAATATATGAAATTAATTTGAGAATTTTTAAGATTAAGTATAGTGTATGTATTAAATGAAAAATTTGATTTATAGTGAATTAAGTGACTATTTTGATGAAAAATAATAATGACCGATAAATAATGAACAAATAAATTTTGTTGGAATTTATTGAAATTATTGGAATTTTATTGAGATTTTTATGTGAATTTGTACAATAAAAATAATTGAAATAGCAATGCATAATTGTATAAAAATGACTAAAAAGATGAATTAATATGAAATTAAATTAATGTCAATGACAGAAAATAAAAAGTCAATCGATGAATTTTTCGAAATAACTATCAAGTCGTAAAAATAATAAGAATAATTAATTATCGGTAGATAATTCCTAAAATAAATAAAAATGATGAAACCAAATTGATAAGTAAATAAAAGAAAGATAAAATGAGGTTTAATATGGAAAAAAGGTCTCAAATGAAAGGAAATAAAAGTTTTGGGGCAAAATGGTAATTTTGTCAAAATGGGTAATTAATGAGTAAAAATAAGTAAGAAATAGTAATAAGGGCAAAATGATAATTTTGAAGACCTAACTGTGTCAAAAGATAAAGTTTTCATGGTATGGGGACAAAAATATAATTTTACCAAAAATGGTAAAATAAAGAATAAACGATGACTAATGAAAGAAATTATATACTAATAATGAAAATAAATGATTATAACGGAAAAATTGTAATTATGTATTTGAAATGAATAATCCAATAGAAAAAATTAAATTATATATTTTTGGGATATAAAATAATGAATTATATATTAATAGAATTCCGAATTGCGTAAAAAATAATAAAATAAAGGTGTGACTAATTTATCAATATAAATTAGTCAATAAAAAGTATTAAAAGAGTGGAAGACTATAAAATATGTCGCTAATAAAATAAAAGTCGGATTAGCAAATAGTTAAAAAGTTCTGGACAAAAAGAAAAACAAAGTGTAAAAAGATCAAGCTTAGAAGTTTTGAAAAATAGTTTGCAAAGAATTATTCAAAAAGAATAAAAGAAAATTGTGAATTATAATACCATAATTCATAATTTATAATCTGTATATAAGACTGAAAGGTTTAAATATCTGAGTGAATTATCGAAGAATAATTCACAAAAATAACTGGAAAAGAGAAAGTGAATAAAAGGACAAAAAGTTAGTGAATATTTAAAGACACAAAAGAGTGCATTTAAAAGAATAAAGTATAATGATAAATAAAAGAAAGAAATTAAAGATTTTTAAATGTTCAAAAACGTCGACAAATGTGATTGATTATGTTTGCCTTTAGCGATAGACAAGTATTATGATTCTTATTTTTTATATAATTGGCTAGCCATAGGGACACCTCTGTACCGCAGTGCAAGTCATGGCGACTTGCTTAGCTATGGGTGGGATCTTTGATCTCCATAGCTTTAGTAAAATTGAAAATGTATCTGTTTCTGCTCTGTGAGACTTAATCTATCATAATCAATTCTTTATCTGTTTAGTGGGACCTTCGGGTCTAGTTTCGAGTATCATTTTTGAGAATCCTGTTATATTGCACTAGGAGCACATCGAAATGAATAAATCAGTACTGTTTAATTGAATTGAATATAAAAAGTTATATCGAAAAACAATTCGTTTGGAAGAAAATGCAAAGTTGAAATAAATCTGGAAAGATTTCTGAAAAGTGTAATTAATAAGAAAAGAAAAAGAAAGGTTTTATAAGAATAAAATATTAAATCAATGTTTAGTTAAGTTTTTATAAGGATTTAAAATATATTTTGTTTTACGTGAAAAAGATAATTTTAATTGATTGGTATTTCTTATACCAATTACTACTGTAAAAATAATGATAAGTCTGGAAAATAATATTGATTTTCCTGTTTAAAGTTAAAAAGTGATGATATTACCATGAAGTGAAATTTAATGCTTAGGTAACACTTTTCTGAAAGATAAGTTACATGAAAAGTAAAACGATATAAAGGCATATAATTATGCAATGAGGGAAAAGTAAAAGATATAAGTTCTAAATAAATAATTAAATATGGGTAAATGTATAAAAGAAGGAAAGAAAGTTCTGACTGCAAAGTACTCCAAAATAGCTATATCGCTTTGTGATAAAGCTTATATGCCTTTTAACAGAAATGTAATTATTAGATTAAAGCTAAAGTAAAGTAATCGAATAAATAGTAAAAAGTAAAGTTAGAATACAGATTAAATAATTGACCAGTAAATCAAGTATTAAAACTAATTTATTTTGGGTACTAATAAAAATACGAGTACCAATACATGTTGCTAAATGAAATGATAATTAAATTGTTGTGACTAAAAGATAAAACGTAAGTAATGACAAAAGTAAAAGTTATAGTAAAGATGATCATAAAGGTAAAAATAAATCCAATATCTGTCCACTTAAAAAAATACTATAAAGTAAAGTTGAAAGTTTTGAAACAAAAGAACAATAGTTATTAAAATACGAGATAATAACATGAATAATGTTAACCGAAGTAAAAGAACATGCTTAATGAAATAAGAATAGCAGTGGCATAATTACAGAATTATGCTCATTCTTGGAAAATTCTTGGATTAGTAGTCACCACTAGGCATATTTAACGCTCAGTACGTAGTGTTTACTGCGTGCAAGTTCTGAAGTGTTGCGGGAGCACAGTATATTGAAGGTCCGGATTGGAAGAGAAGATTTTTGTGTTAGTTGGTGTAAGCTTTTGGCATTTTTATACTTAGACTATTAAGGTAAAAGATTAAATTGTATTTTGAATGTATTTTTATTTGTCAATGGATGAATGGCTAGTGCAAGTTGTTGGTATGATGTTTGGTAATTGTTTTAATTGTTTATAAGACTGTTATTTGATTCTGGAATTGAAGAAAAAGTATTTTAAGTGTTTCGTTTTGTTCAAAAAAAACTTACCGATTTCGACTAAGTTTCATTTTGAAAAAGACTATTCCAAGAATGGTGTGACAGTCTCCACTAAAAATAGAGGAAAAGGATTGTGCCCTTTACTCACGCCATCCATAATGTTGATTACTGCATATTCTCCAGTCATAAGAGTGCATCAACAGGCATTGGGAAAAGAAGCAGAGTAAAATGACACCAGACTAAAAAGTGGGCACGTCATTAAAATCATCCAAAACATCTATCAAATGCTTAAAATAAAAGGTCCTTGTAAAACTTTATACCCCGTCAGTTAAAAGACTCAAATATCGGATGTTACAACCGGGTTTAGTTTTTTTAAGAGGGCTAATTATAAAATTGTACTATTTATTTATAAAAATTTTGACAGAGTTTCCCCCAAAATTTCATATTGCCTCCTATAAAAAAATTTTCAAAACACTTCAATTTCAACCTAGCCTACCATCCAACCCTAGTTTAAACTCCAACACAAAATGCTTTTCCCCTTCCACTAATATTTGACATTTCAAATTCAATTTAAGATAGAACATAAAACATTTAATATCCCGCCATTACTTAGTTATAAATTACATAGCCAGCTCCAAAATAAACTTAATTCAATTTAATTACGATTACATACATATATATTTATATATAAACACATGAGATTGTTTCACCGTTATATGGTACATATACTAAAATGCTCACAATCATGTTACTGAAATTTGGTTCGAACTTGAGATGCCAATTTTCAAGCTTCTTACGTATCCCATATAGGGAATCAAAACCACATAGTTCTAAAATTTTATAGTTCAACATAACACTTTATCTGTGGTTTCGTATTAGCACTTTTTTTTATAAATTTTATTTAACAATTTACATTTTGCCGACATTAAACATAAAGGCATTTAATAATGTAAACAACACATTTACCATATCCATCTTACTAATTTCATAAAATTATTAATCATTATTTTTAAGCCGTTATGCTGCCGAAATTTTGATCAAATGAATAGTAACTTAATGACACCAAATATGAGTCAATACCCAAAATATCAATTAAATATGTTAATCATCAATTTGAATGGTCTATCGTAGTAATAGCCTACAATGCCATCATAACCTATGTACCATGTACGGATAGCCTGTATGTTAGTAGGGTGTTACAAGCCAAGTCCAAAAGTTTCGATGGTACTCTTATAGGAAGGAATAACAAGAATGACACCTCAAAAGCCCAATGGACACATAACGATGTCCTATCAATCTCCGAACTAGTGAGCATAGTGGGCAATGATGTAGAAGGTAACACGATGCAATCCACATAGAGGAAGACATCTACATGCTCCATCCTGAACTATGGAAGTGATGGGTAGCTAGGTGCATCTGAACATGATGTCATCATCTGTCAAATGAGCTAGCCAGTCAACTCCGTCCTGGACTAATAAAAACTAGTGTTGCAGATGTCTGAGGATACCATATCTTATAGGGTAAATACTTGTAGCTCTAACTCTAGGAGGAGGCTCCTACAATAGCTTCAACTTCTCACGAAGCCATATCTAAAAAAAATCTGCTAGGGTGCGTTGGATTCATCTCAAGAAAAATAAGGTAAGAAAATACCTAAAAATTTGAAAAGATGCATTTTTCAATAAGAAAAGCTAGTGTGAAAACCCACAAGGGGCTTACTACCTTTAAAATAAAGACATACTTGTTATCGGTAAGATAAAATTGAGGACCAAGATGAACAGTATCCAAGCTAATGATGGTCTCCACCAAAATTAGAGGAAAAGGATTGTGCCCTTTACTCACGCCATCCATAATGTTGATTAATGCATAGTCTCCAGTCATCACAGTGCATCAACATGCATTAGGAAAAGAAGCAGAGTAAAATGACACCAGACTGAAAAGTAGGCATGTCATTAAAATCATCCAAAACATCTATCAGATGCTCAAAATAAAAGGTCCTTGTAAAAATTTATATCCGGTCAATTAAAAGACTCAAATATCGGATGTTACAACCGGGTTTAGTTTTATTCAAGATTGCTAATTAAAGAATTGTTCTATTTATTTATAAAAATTTCCATAGAGTTTTCCCTAAAATTTCGTATTGCCTCCTGTAAAAATGTTTTCAAAACACTTCAATTTCAACCTAGCCTACCATCCAACCCTAGTTCAAACTCCAACACAAAATGCTTTTCCCCTTCCACTAATATTTGACATTTCAAATTCAATTTAAAATAAAACATAAAAAATTTAAGATGCCGTTGTTACTTAGTTATACATTACATAACCAGCTCCAAAATAAACTTAATTCACTTTAATTACGATTACATACATATATGTTTATATATAAACACATGAGATTGTTTCACCATTATGCGGTACATATACTAAAATGCTCACAATCATGTTACTGAAATTTGGTTCAGACTTGAGATGCCAATTCTTAAGCTTCTTACGTATCCCATGTAGCAAATCAAAACCACGTAGTTCTAAAATTTCATAGTTCAACATAACACTTTATCTGTTGTTTCATATTAGCACTTTTTTTATAAATTTTATTTACCAATTTACATTCACCCGACATTAAACATAAAGGCATTTAATAATGTAAACAACATATTTACCATTTCCATCTTACTAATTTCATAAAATTATTAATCACTCATACAATTTTGTCTAATCTAGTTTAAATGTCAAGTTCAAAAATCAACTCTTTAACTCACTTAAATAAATAATGCCATTTTAGATACGAACATCACATCTTGATCACTTCCAAACATACATAGAGCATTCACATTTCTAAGTATTGTGATCTATACCAATTTATATAATACACAATTAATCACAATATAAATTCTATAAGCTATTTCCTAATATTTGTTAAAGTGCTTAGATTAAATTTTATTCTCTTATTAAATTTGAATATTTACCCCTAGTATAATTCAGAGAAATTGCACCGAGCTGGATAAATTGGATGTAAATACAAGACCGAGTTCTCGAAACCATACGGTTCATTCAATTTTATTTTCTCATTATTAACATTCACAACTTTACCATTAACTATATTTATATATATATACATATATACATATTATATATACATGCATATGTGGATCGAGTTTTTGGAACCATACGGCCCACAATTTCGATTAATTATATATATATATACATACATAAGTAGACCAAGTTTTTGGAACCATATAGCCCACAACTCATATTAATTCATTTACCAGATGTGCTATCAAAGCCATATGATCCGGTAATTACATTAAGATACAGTGCTGCTAAACTTCCCTAATTGGCTTGCCAACCTTATCTCATTACTCCAATTGCTATCTAGTTTTACTAAGGGCAAATATAAAATCATCGTTAAACAAAATAAATTGTATCGTACCTTTCGTTTTTATCATTTTTATTATCATAAAGCATGACATCACCACCTTTGCCTTATATCAAGTCGAATGATGCTCAACAAATTGGACAACGAAGTATTCATAAAATTTCTAAATTATGATTAACATGCTATTTAGTCATAAACATTAGCCAAATAAATTAGGTGCCTAAGAAAATTAAATCTTAGGCCCAGTATGTCACTCATTAATTTCAAGTACACTCATAATCACCTTTACCATCTTAATTAAGAATCT